>CAOLHI010001614.1:0-353479 GCA_948474755.1 Ctenosaura bakeri
CAGCTGTGCAAGACAGAAGGAGAAAGGCTCACAGAAAGCGCCTGGCCTACCTACTAACACTTCCTGTTTCAGCAATCCTACGCAGCCACATCCTCTCACAGTGTCCATGGTAACATACGCACCATAGCAACAGGGACGGTGGTTAAAGTGGTTAGTGACAAAGTTTCCATGACTCTTCTGCCTGCATAGCATGGAAACACACAGGAGGCTGAAATGAAGCCCTGCAGATCTGCATCAGTTTTACATCTACACACTATAAATCCAGTTTTGCAGTGTGGCCCTTGTGGCTTCCCCAAAAGCACTGCGGCAACTAGAATTTACTGTGATGCTGAGACCTCAGTCTTAGGATTCTCTGTGGCACTGGCCCCTGCTTCTCCAGGAAGCAGAGTTCTAGGTTCCCTTAGGGAAAAGGCATGTGGGCCGAGCTAGTTGAAATCTGTGGTATGTCAGTAGGCCAAGACACAGAGAAAAAAACTTGTTACAAGCTCCGTTGGATGGTCTAGGGCAGGGCTTTCCAAATGGTATGCCATGACACGTTCGTGTGTCACCTGAAGTGTGTAGGTGTGCCGCCTACAATCTTGGAAATGTATGTTATTATTTATAAATCATATATTTTTAAAAATATATGAAAGGTTTTCATGAGATATGTTGTGTCCCCATGCATTTTATTATTACAATTTAGGTATGTGTCTGTATCTCTTATAATGGGGTTAATTTAACCTCTGGTTTGCTAGTAAAACTGAATTACTGTGTCACGAAATGACGCATGTCTAAAAAGTGTGTCACCAACATGAAAGGTTTAGAAAGCTCTGGTCTAGACTACAGTTCCCAGAACTCTGGTCTAGACTACAGTTCCCAGAACTCCTCAGCCTGCACGGCCACTTCCCAGATGAGGTTTCTGGGAGTTACAGACCAAAACGTAACATTTCCTTGCTGTGGTCTGGACTTATCTGTGAACAAGGGAGAGATATTGTCACAGTGAGATCTACCAGCTTGATACAGGGTTACTCCCTTGGGAATGCAAAGTTTTAGATTGCAGCTGTCCTATTTACTTAAGCTGCTTTACTTGTATACCACTCTTAATCAGGACTGGTTTTAGGGTGGGTTACAAATTTTAAAGCAACGCAGGAACACATAAACTAAAGTCTAAAATAAAGAAATGAGACCAGTAATAAAAGGTCAGAAGATAATGTGTTAAAACATGAGTCATTTTTTATTTATGAAAAAAGGACTCTAAAAGAAAGCCAGGTTAGTGCCAAATGAGCCTTCTCAAAAATATTCCATAACTGTGGTCACTAGAGGCAACAAAGCCATCTCTTTTGGTGCCGCTCATAGGAGGCCTTATCACACTACATTGTTATAGCTCTGTTATTCCACTTTAACTGCCATGGCAACATCACATGGAATAATGGGATTTGCAGTTTCGGGAGAGCCATTAAGAAGTCTCAGCCAGATGGCTCCAGTGCTTCATCAAACTACAAACCCCAGAATTTCACAGCATGTAGCCAGGGCAGTTAAAGTGGAATAATAGTGCCATAAGAGTGTAGTGTGACAGGGACCAGGGAAGACACACAGAGAAAGAGAATTTATTATCTTCAGTAAATCAAGTAGGCCAGTCTGAAAAGCAGCCTAGAGAGTGGTCTGGGGCAGAGACTGAAAATATCACTTTTTTAGAGTGTAATTCTTTTTTTAAAAAAAAATTAATTAAAACTATTTTCAACTGTCGTAAAAAAACCAACAAAAATACAGCAGAAGCACTACAAACTAGCATCTAAATATATAAAGAAAGAGTTACAAGAAGACTATTGACTAAACAAACTAACTGCTAACTAAAAAAATAAAAAAATAAAGATTAATTCCCAACTACCCACAAAATGGACATGTATACAAATTTTCCAGCTACCTCAGAGTTTGTGATATTATTAATTATTGATATGATTGATATAATTATATAATATTTATACTACAATTTATACTTCTTAAATGTATCTGAGAGAATATGCACAAAATAATATTTATTACAATATATAATATAAAATATAATAGCATCTAGTATAAAAGAGAAAAAATATAAGTAACTATTATAAAAACTGTGAAAGTATAAGTCATTATTCTACCACAATCCTTCTTTCTATTCTTATTGTGCAAAGCCCATTGGAGAAAACCTCATTTCTTTTTGGATATATTATAACCTTATTCCATTGAATTCTAAACTCTTTTAAAGATTCTTCTCTTATTAATGTTGTCAATTCATCTATCTCAGCCACATCCACCGGTTACATAATCCAATCTTCTCAAGATGGTATTGTAGAGTCTTTCCATTTCTGCACATACAACTGTCTCACAGCAACAGTTACATACTGAATAATTTTTACCTAATTCTGATCATCCTTTAGTCCCCATAACAACAGTTTAAGTTTCAAATGAATCTTCATCTGCATTATTTCTCTCATCCGGGTATCATATTCCAAAATTTCTTTGCTTTATCATAGGTCCACCACAAATGGTAGAAAGTCACTTCTACAAAATCACATTTCCAACATTTAGGTGAAGAACTTTTATATGTTCTTTTGATAATTTCTTTGGGGCTAGGTACCAACTATACATCATTTTACAGAAATTTTCTTTTAAATTGTAACACAGAGTAAGCGTCAAATCTTTTGCTCACATCTTTCCCATTGTTCCATTTATATTAGGTGACCCACATTCTAAGCCTATGTATTCATACAGTCTTTATTCTACTTTTTTTTAGTGTAATTTTGAGAATCCCCAGCCGCTGTGGCTGGTGACCACACTGACTGAGGATTCTGGGAAATGTAGTTCAGAAAAAAAGAAACTTTTCCAAGATCCAAACTGTAGGGAGGATTGTGTTCTTCTAATTGTCACAGATGCTCAGGCTCTATAATAAATTTGTCGAAGCAACTATCAGCCAGAATATTACATATACAAACCAAAGACAGCACTAATATTCAGATATGAAAAGCCTTCTTTAGAAACAAATATCCTTCAAAAAATAAATATAAAAACACTGCACTTAAGTTTTCATGGCAGTTTGCTTAAAATTTGTAGGGCAATTGGGCTCAAGAATTTCATAGGCTGAATCTATAATGCTATCTGGGATCCTGAAATAGGGCTACTATTGTACCTATTGTACCATGACCTTAGCATCCAGATCAAGGGAAGTAATAGTCCCACTCTATTCTGTGGTCAAATATTTCTTGGAATACTGTGTCCAGTTGCAAGAAACACATTTTAAGAAAGATACTGACAAGCTGCAATGTGTCCAGAGGAGAGCAACCAACATGATCAAAGTTTTGGAAACCAAACCATTAAACTCAGAATTGGTAGTCCAAATGGAACACATAAACATTGAAATACCTGGGGGAAGGGAGTGAAAGTAGATAGGAATGGGACATTTTGAGTCAGATAATTACATAGTATTTTCCTCAGAAAATGAAATTCTAAGAAGAAATGGGTGGCATTAATAGTGTGGAGAGATGTAGCAAAAGCAATCAAAAGATATAATGCAAAATCTGATCCAATAGTATCAGGAAGACTGCAGGGAAAACTTATCAATATAACCATAACCTGAAGTTTATACTCTAGATACAGAGTCATAAAAAGAAGAAATTGAAAGACTCTGTGTTGGAGTCCACGAGGAAACTGACCGCATGCTAAACAGAACTTTTGGTTAATCATAAGTGATTGGAATGCAAAAGCAGAATACAGCAGGATCAAAAATTGCAAGAAAATTTGGCCTAAGAACCAGAAATGAAGCAGGAGACTGATTGACTGAATTTTGCAAGGCCAACAGCTTGATCATTGCAAACACATTCTTCAAGCAATCAAAGAGGCGACTGCATAGAGGGACATAACCTGATGGCCAATATAGAAGTCAAATATACCACATAATCAGAAACAAAAGGTGGGGTAGCTCCATTCTCTCTGTAAAAGAAAGACCATGAACTGCTAATATCAAAAAATTAAAGTAAAGCTAAACAAGAACACTAAATCAACCATCATGCCAAAAAACCACCTGAAGATCATCCCCATAGAATTTAAAGAAAATGTAAAAAAAAAAAAAAAACCCCACTCAGATTCACATTATTAAACCCAGTTGACTGGAAGCCAGGGACATTGTGAGGAGGAGTCCAAAAAGACACTGTCTGTAGCCAAACAAACGAAAAGTCTCAATGTATGATAGACAAAGCTCTTAAAGCAGTTAAGAGCAGATGAGAAGTAAAAGTAAAAGGTGACAGAAAAAGGGCCAGAACCCTGAATGCAACTATTCAGCAACTTGTTCACAGGAACAAAGAGAACTACTATAATAATCAATGCACACCAACAGAAGATGATAACAAAAAAGGAAGAACAAGAGACCTCTTCCACAAGATCTGAGAAATCAAAGGGAAATTTTAACCAAGACTTGGAACACTATACAATCAGCAAGGGGACACGTTACAAGATGAAGTACAAATAAAAACTTGATGGAAACAATACAATGTATATAGAAGAGATGAAAAGGATGACAGATTAATTTAAGGAAGAACAATCTGAAGATGAATCTACAATTTTAGAAAGTGAAGTAGAAGCCACACTTAAGGCATTTGGGAGAAATAAATCATCAGGAACAGATGGCACACCAATACAGCTGCTTCAAGGTAACAGAGACAGAATCTACTCTAGCTCTAATTAAAATCTGTCAAAAATATTGAAAACAAAAGAATGGCCCACAGATTGAAAATGCCCAATATACATGCCAGCAGACATATGTTGGATAATGGCACACACCAAGGAATTTCAGAAGAAAATCAGCCTCTGTTTTATAGATCAGAGCAAAGTCTTTAACTTTGATCTCATGACTTTGATCATGAAAAATTATGGATTGCTCTTTAAAAAATGGATGTAACTTAACATATGATTGTCATGATGTGTAATCTCTACTCAGAGCAAGGGGCTACCATCTGTATACAAAACTGAATGGCTTCCAATTGGCTAGGACGTCAAATAAGGGTGCATTTTATCACTTATCAGTTTAATTATATGCTGAACATATCATACATAAAGCAGGATTAGACTTAGAGGAAGGAGGTGTGAAAACTGGAGGAAGGAACACCAGCAGTTTAAGATATGCAGATAACAGCATACTGTAGCAGAAAATAGCAAAGACTTGGAACAATTGCTGAAGAAAGTCATTGAAGAAAGTCAAAGGCAGGTTTACAATTGAACATTAAGAAAACAAAAATAATGACCACAGATGACTTACCTAACTTTAAAACAGATGATGAAGACTTGAAAATAGTTAAAAGATTTTCCCTCTCTTGGGTCAGTCATTAATCAGAATGGGGACTGCAGTCGAGAAATCAGGAGAAAATTAGGACTTAGAAAGGTAGCTATGAAGGAATTAGACAAGATTCTGAAATGTTAAAATATATAATTGAATACTGAAGTTAGGATTGTCAGTGCTATAATATTCCCAGATTTTATATATGGTTTTGAAAGCTCAACAATAAAGAAATCGGTTAGGAAGAAAATCATTTCATTTGAACTGGTGCTGGAAAAGAGTTTTACAGATACCATAAACTGCTAAAAAGACAAATTAATTGGTCCTAGAGTGAATCAAGCCTGCGCAGAATCATAGAATCATAGTGCTGGAAGAGACCACAGGGGGCATCCAGTCCAACCCTCTGCTATACAGGAACATCCATCAAAGCATTCCCAACAGATGGCTATCTAGCCTCTGCTTAAAAACCTCCACAGAAGGAGACTCCACTACACTCCGAGGCAGCACATTCCACTGTCGGACAGCTCTGACCGTCAGGAAGTTCTTCCTGAGGTTCAAATGGAATCTCCTTTCCTGCAGCTTGAATCCATTGCTCCTTGTCCTAGTCTGTGGAGCGGCAGAGAACAAGCCTGCTCCCTCCTCAACATGATGTCCCTTCAAATATTTAAACATGGCTATCATGTCCTCTCTTAACCTTCCCTTCTTCAGACTAAACATACCCAGCTCCCTAAGGTGTTCTTCATAGGGCATGGCTTCCAGACCTTTCACTCCTCTGGACATGTTCCAGCTTGTCGACATCCTTCTTGAACTGAGGTGCCCAGAACTGGACACAGTATTCCAAATGAGGCCTAACCAATGTAGAATAGAGTGGTACCATTACCTCCCTTGATCTAGACACCATACTCCCGTTGATGCAACCAAGAATCGCATTGGCTTCTTGGTTGCTGCATCACACTGCTGACTCACATTCAGCTTGTGATCTACCAAGACTCCTAGATCCCTTTCACACGTACTGCTATCCAGCCACACATCCCCCATCCTCTATTTGTGCATTCCATTTTTTCTGCCTACATTTCTCTTTGTTGAAATTCATTTTTTTTTAGCTTTGGCCCAGCTCTCCAATCTGTCAAGGTCATTTGATCCTGTTCTCTGGTCTATTAGCAACCCCTCCCAATTTGGTGTCATCTGCAAATTTGATCGGCATGCCTTCCGCTCCTGCACTTCCACTTAGAAGCCAAGGTGAAAACATTGAAGGTGTCCTACTTTGGCCATATCATGAGAAGACATGACTCACTAGAAAAGACAATAACGCTTGGCAAGGGAGAAGGCAGTAGGAAAAGAGGAAGACCACACTGCAGATGGATAGGGTCAGTCAAGGAAGCCATGGCCCTGGGTCTGTAAGACCTGGCCAGGGCGAATGATGACAGGGAGACCTGGAGGTCTCTCATCCATAAGGTTTCCATAAGTCGAAGCTGACCTGATTGCAGTTAACAAAAAGTCTAAATCTCGAGGTTCCAGAGTTAGATAAAATAGTCCTAGGGAAATAGCTGACAAGAGCATAAAGCATATCTATGCCATGAAACCACAAGCAAAAATGAAATCAATTATACAAGAGCAGAAGAAATAAGAGATTGGACCCTGGCAGACATCACACTCTTGAATCAGCATGAGAGAGGAATGATATTTATATAGTACCAATATCCATCTGTACAACAGAGTCAAGTTTCCATTTTTGTGTATGCATTCATGTATGCATTTAAAAATGTTTCTGTTTCCCCTCCCAGCTCACTAGGGCTCCAGAGATGATAAACAAATAAAACCTAATTAAAACAATACAAAGATAAAACATTTTAAAGCACATTAAAAATACTCTTTGAAAACTCCTAAAAGCAGTCTAAAAATATTCTTAGAATCCAGTTTTAACAGAGTTAAAACAGCCATTTCAGGCATGCAGAACAGCACTGTTTTTGCCGCTCACTGGAAGCTTAAAACATATGGGGCCAGCCTAACTTCCTTGGGTAAGGAATTCCACTGTTAATAAGCTGTACAGAGAATGCCCTGTTACATGTGCCCACCAACCTAACTTCAAAAGGTGCTGGGACACACAACAGGGCTTCCTCTGAAGATCTCAAAATAAAAAGATCTCAAAGTAGCACAGAAGAGAGGGAATGAGTAAGGATGGTCTCCCAAGGTAGCTCAAGGAGAAGTCTTCAACCTTGTTGTTATCGCTCCCATGTGCAGTCTAGGTCAAGTCTCTGTTGAGATCATCCGTCACCGAGAGACCAAGTGGCTGGAGATGATGGCTCACTGGGAGAAAACCATGGCTAGGCGCTACAGAAAGGTAAGGGGAGCTCAGAGGTTCCTTCCATAATTGTTCAGTTTGCTGTAAAACATGAATTTGCCTTAAAACATGAATCCCATTTTGATCCTAAGATAGCTGTCACAAGGACCTCCTTTCTGTCTATGTATATGTCCATCTCTCTCTCTCCCCCACCCTCTCTCTCACATACACACACACAACCCCAACAGCTCAACTGTGTGCATTACATGACTGCTAGGTTTTGTGAGGTGTTTTGAGTGTGTTAGCTCCCTCCTTTCCTCCCTCCTTCCTGTGGCTGCTGTTGGCTTCCATGTCAGTGGGGCGATGAATTTGCTCTGGGTTTTATTCTGAATTTTAAAGCAACAATCCAAGGTGCTGAACCAATTTTACTTGCAGAGGTCAGCACCTTAGCAGATCCTTTAAAGTTCAGACTGAAACTTGAAGCAGATTCACCACCCCACTGACATGGGAGCAATCAGCCTCCATGGCTCACCTCCTTCCTTTCCAGAAATATGTTTCCAGCAGCTTGTCCTACTCAGTACTCTAGCAGCTGTATTTTGACATAAACTGCCATTTGCAGTAAGTCTGTAAAGAAACCCCATGTACAACATGTTATAATAGTCTCCACATGAGGTCTGTTGTGTTTGTGTGCCTTCAAGTCATTTCGGAATTTTGGCAACCTGTTATCCTGTTTACTGGGGGTCCCATGAGGGACACCAAAGTGCGCTCTCAAAATATCAAAAGGTGGGGAAATTAGCAAGAACACAAATTAGCACTGCGAGAGACAGGGCAATGGAGCAGAATCTTTTACCCAATGTCTACGGGGTCAGGCCAAGTCAAGGTGCAAACAGGATTGAAATAATAAATGTGATCTTTATTAAAATACAATCAAACAGTGTATGCAGCACACTCACACAGATAACTATAGAAAGAAAGGTCGGAGTGGTATAGAAGGATTTTTAAGAGGGATTGTTGATTTGGGTGATACTATACCTGTCCTGAAGCCCAGACAGGTCATTGAGAAAGTTTGAAGGTGTGTAGTCTCAGTATGTGGGACTGAGGGGAAGGCTCGCCAAGCGCAGCGGCAGCAAGGCGGCATGGATGTCCAGAGAAATCTGAGAAGGTCTCGGAATCAGGGTTTTTAATAGGGAAAAATGTGGCTACAGGCTATTCCATACTTGGAGAAAACAATGAGTTTCGGGCTGGAGACAAAGCCTCCAAAAGATCAGAATTTAGCATGATTGAATTAGTTCCCAATTGACAAAGAAGTAGACAGTATGCAAACGCAGAGTGCTTGACAGATGAGGATTCTCCTAATCAAGCTGCCTGCTCAGGGCAGGGAGTTCTTTGTAAGTAGCGTGCATACATAATAGCGTGCTTGCCGGGAGGTCTCCTAAAGTGGCGATCTGGCTATTTCTGGCCTGCCTGGGTGGGTAATGAAATGTCCAGCAATTAGTGCTTGTCCAGGGGCCTCACAAACACGTGGAGAGGGATGGTAGAAGAGAGCCAAATTATTGACATCAAAGTAATACCTAACGTCACTCCAAGTGTGGCTTAGGAACTGCAGTAACAAACCCCAAGGCAAACCCATAATAGGGTTTTCTTGGCAAGATTTGTTGGGGGGGGGTCTGCTTTTGCTTTCCTACCAGAGCATAAATATAATCATAGCCAAATAGTCACCTTTATGAAGCTTCAGCTAGGAGAAAGTAAACCATGTCACATGAGGCGTGGGCACTCAGTGGGAACACTGGGAATATAAACACCCCTGCACTGTGAACGTCATCAATTAGGCCAGGAGTGGGAAGCATGAGGCCCTCCAGATGCTGTTGGACTACAATTCCTAGCATTTTGCAGCTGGGTGTGGCTTCCAGATCTTGCAGTCTAGTGACACAGAAAGGTCAAACAGTTCCTGCCCCTGCTTTAGAGAGAGGGTAAAAGCAAGATGAATATCACTTCCCTGGCTTGAGGCCTCATTGCACCCTCTATCTGGTCAGGACTGAGCTTTAGTTTACCAGCCTAATCATGCCTAATACTGTTCCCATGAACCACTTTAGCATTTCTACAGCTTCAAATGATGTAAGGGGAAAACAGAGCTGTGTGTCATCAGCACAGTGATAACACTTTACTCTAAAATCTCCAAATGACTTCACTCAGTGGTTTAATGTGGACATTAAAAGGCATGGAAGACAAAGATGGAGTCCTCTCAGTTGTCTATTTTGGCTGCCTCTGTGTTCCTGGGGGGACTTTTTGTTCTGGAGATTTGTACAGGATCACTGTTTTGCTGATAAGGTGTGTTGGCTTAGGTAAAACTGCAGTGCCGGAAGGGGATCCCTTCATCCGTACGTGCCCGCTGTTGGCCTTTGTTGTGTGGAGGACAGTCCAAAATGGAGAAGAACCCTGGAAAGTACCAGGTGAGGTCGCATTTCATATATGTTTACACACTCATTCTTGTTGTTTCATTGCTTCAACTTCTAGCTCTTTCCTCTTCATCCAAGCACTTTCTCAGCAAAGCTTCATTTCTTTTAATTGTTTCTTTTCCAGCCAGTCACCATGGTCTTCCTAACTGGAGTCTTCTTCCCTCTGAAGACTCAGTCACTCAGACAGAATATGGCAATAGCTCTTCTATTTACTGAAGAATATTGTGCAGTAAAACTCTATGGATGCTTGTTTGAGTGTGTGTAAGCCTAATTTAACCCAGGGGAATTTACTAAAGTTAACATGCCTAGGATGACGCCCTTAAGCTGGTGTACTATATTTGCCAGAAGAACATCTTTAGTCCTCCTTTTGTTTATTCTTCTGTGTATATTCATTTAAGTAACATTATTTCAGAGCAGAGTACTCCCAAGATAACTTTAAAATGTAAATAATATGTAAGACAAATTTTAAAGTATGTACAAAACAATCAAACTAGTAAATTAAAAACAGCAGCAGCAGTTGAAAAGGCCAGCACAACACTTTTGGAAAAATCTAGGTTAAAACAAAACCATTTTAAAAGTTTTGATACAAGAAATATTTCTTCCAACATAGGGACTCCAAAGGGAAGGTGTCCCCACTGAAGTCAGTAGTAAAGGGAAATGTGTATATTGTAATCTCTCCTGAATCAGTGGCTCACCTATATAGGGCACCTGAACAAGTTTTGTTCTTCTTCTTCTTTCAGGAACTGTATGAGGAACCTGGTGATCCTCAGTGGGTAGAGACAATTACAAAGGACATTCATCGGCAGTTTCCTTTCCATGAGATGTTCCTGTCACCTGAGGGGCCTGGGTGAGGAAGGGCTGATGAGCTTGGAGGGAAGAGGCAGGTTGATTTCTGCAGAGACTCCCATGGTGTTTAAAGGGCATGAGAGCTGAGTAGAGGTTCTTTGAACAGATCATGTTTTCTGCATGGGGAAAAAAGATATTATCTTTAATGTAAAATGGTGTGTTTGTCTGTGCTGCCATTATATGCCCTCTTAAATGAAAGAGGGAGATTGGGCCAGCCATGCATCATTGCCTGGTATGGTTGTATTGTGTTTTACAGTGTATAAGGGGTTGCCACATTAAGAACATGTGACAGCCTATGGGAGTACAGCATTCTGTTTTCACAGTGGCCGGAAAGCCCACAAGCAAGACATGAACATAACAGTACTCTTATGTGCTTGCTCCCCAGCCACTGATATACAAAGGGATGTGCCCTCTGCTTCTGGAGGGAGTGTTTATACATCATGACTAGCAGCCATTGAATGCCAGACAGACTAGATAGGATAGCTAACTGGGGAAATCAAACTCACTCATAGACAACAGAAATCTTCAGAAGCAAATTCAAAATAGATTCAAGGCTGACAGTACAATATTTTACATGCCAAAGAGAAGTCCTAGCAGTTCAATGATGGGACTTATTATCAGGTAAGTGTGTATAAGATTTCTGACTTAATAACTGGGTTATTATTCCACAATCCTATGGAAGAACCATGGTCTTATTTAAAATATTTGAATTATCTCTTTTGATTAAACCCGCTACTCTTTATAAAGAGAGCCAGTGTGGTGTAGCAGTTTGACTAGGATCCTGGGAGACCAGGGTCATTTCTATACCTTACTCTTTTCCATTGCCATCTCAGTGTCATCCCAGCACCACTTTTTCCAGGATGGGAGCATGTCTCCCCTCCTCACCTGGCTGACTGCCTGCAAATGAGAGCCTAAGCAACACACGCCTTCCTTCTGCAGTGCATCTGGCCTCTTTCCTATGCTGCACTGGGGAAGGAAGGGCCTAGATCGTGCTTCCACCTGTTCCACATGATCGTCAGCGATGGGAGCTTCATGTGATTATGGACCATTAATGGATTTTTTTCTGTTAATGGAATATCTCACAATCGCAAGGGGTAGGGACGTGTTGGCAGCAGGCCTGTGATGACATTGTGCAAAAGCACAACTTGTGGGCCTCCAGCAACATACTCCCATCGTGGGGCATGCAATGTTATGCAAAACTGGCCGAGGATTCAAATCCCCACTTGACATGGAAACCCACTGAGTAACCTTGGGCAAGTCACACTCTGTCAGCCTTAGAGGAAGGCAAAGGCAACATGCCTCTGAACAAAACCTGCCAAGAAAACCCCATGATGGGTTCACCTTAGGGTCTCCATAAGTCAGAAACAACAACTCTTTTAAGAGCTGAGAAGAAACTTCTGAGCTATATCTTTCTTCAGCCATAGCTGTTCAGAGCACATAAAATCATCTTGAACTACTAAATTGGTTTTTAATCTAGACCATGCCTGCTGCTGTTCATAACAAGAAGCATGGACACTGTAAGCTGTTTTAGGGAAGCAAAGCAAATATGGATAGCTGTGACTTATTTGATTCTGGAGAACCAAATATCTTTCCCTAAAGTACCGTAGTGTGTTTGTCACCTAGCTGTTGTAGGCAATTCTCTAAGTCTAATATTTAAGGCAACACTGTGTTTTCCTGGCTCACATCACCAAAGCTTTGTTTTCTTAGGAAATTATGTGACCTGCTCCTGCTTGTATTTCAGGGATCACTGTGACTGTACAAGTGTTAAATACACCCAGTGGATAGTACCTGTGACATAAGTAGTCAGGAGTGATATATTCCAGGCCCTTGGCATTGTATAGAAGGCAGGAAACTCTTTGAGGTATTGATGTCACTGCTGAATCAAAGATCTCTTTTAGTTCAATGAATTCCTGATGACATAAAAAAGTACTTAAAAATTGAAATGCAGGCATACTGTCCTTTAAAGGCTCACATGCAGTGGCATGAGCTTGATGGAATTTTCACACTGTCCCTTCTTCTGCACTTCACTTTACATTCAACTCCTATGGTCCTTGCAAGCTTAGCAAGGATCCCAGACCTGTCTTGAGCAATCTCTTTGCTTTCCCCTTGTCTGGAGACAAAATCACAAGCAGGAATTTGTCCTGTGCTAGTGATTGTCACTGCTGTGGCTTTTCCTGAGGCTCTATCGACAGTCAAACAGGACAATATTAGGCAAAATGAACTGGTAGTATCACCCAAGTTCCTGTATTCGTATTACAGTTTCATTTATTTAGTTTTGTATCAAAGAAGTAACACTGAAAGGTCTCTGAGCATAGTATTCTGCTGACGTAGCATGTGTGTGTAATGTGTTATGTGATGGTTTTATATTAAGGCAGGAAAAAAAATTGTAGCTGTGACATGCTTTACAGCTAATCGTCTGAATCAGGCTTATGTAAATTAGGCTACAAGCTGGAAGAATTTAGGGATAAGATTCAAGTCCTAGGAAAGATAAAACAATGACATCTGTCTGTCCCCCCCCCTTTTTTAAAAAATTCCTTTCCTTCAAGGAGCTCAAGGCATTTCATAAGGTTTTCCATCTATTTTATCATTCTAACAATCTCTCAAGGTGGGTTAGACTGAGAGACAGTGATTGCCCCAAGGTCATCCAGTGATCTGCATCAGAATGGGGATTTGAACCCCATTCCTTTGTCTTATCTCATCTTATTTTAATATCTCACCTTTTCCCCAATATATAACCCAACATCATGAATTAAAGCAAGGTGCCTTTACAAAACTTGATAAAAAAGTGAACAGGTAGTTAAACAAACTACCATATTAAAACATCAGTACATTAAAACCTTAAAACATGTTGTTCTGTGTCGTGCAAGTCATTTTGATTTATTGCAGCCTTAAGGCGAACCAATCATGGAGTGTTCTTGGCAATAACTTTTCAGAGGGGGTTTGCTTTTGCTTTCATCTGAGGCTGAGAGAATGTAACTTGCCCAAGGTCTCCCAATGGGTGTCCATGGCCAAGTGAGGATTTGAATCCTGGCCTCCAGAATCATAGTCCAATGCTCAAACCATGACAATAACTATAAAAGCACTATTATTATCATGTTAAAAGTCCTTTGCAAATCTAAAAGAAAACATACACACATACCCTTTTACGGCAAAGATAACTTGTAACATCTTTGGGACTAACTGAGAGAAAGAAGTTTGTTTCATAAGCTTTTGTAGACTAGATCTACTTCATCCAATGCATGGAGTGAAGTGCCTAAGGACAGACATTTACACGTATTAATGAGCAGATTGTATGTGTGAATAGCAAGACAAATGTTTTAAAAAATGGGAGTATGGTGATGACAAAGCAAAGTTTTAAACAACAATCATCAGGGGGACAAAAGTGAGCAGAAAGCTATTGCCTAAAGCCAAGGTGTGTTCTTTTACTGCATGGAGTACAATAAGTGGAGAGAAACCATAAGGAAAGATAATCTCATCTGTTCAAAGCTCTGCTATGCATTTCTAAGGGTACCTGGCTGACCAGCACTAGGTGACACTCAGTAAAGCAGTCCTTGAGGCTCTTAATTGGTGCTGCCCTAAGCCAGGGAGTGGGCAAAGTGGCACGTGCAGGCCACTATAACTCCCATTTAGGAGAGGAGTTGAAAACAGCCCATAATGCCCTCTTGGAGAAGTATGTTTTGCTCTATCTTCCCTTCTGCCATTTGGGTCACTTCTGGGCTTGAAAAAAAAGCCCTTTTGGGGCTAAATCATAGAGTAGAAAGGAATGTGGCAAAATAGCCCACCAGGTACCCTAGAGTCATGGTTCTCAGTCTTTACTCCTCCAGATGTTTTGCAATTCATCTCCTAAAATCATCATTGATCAAGCTGACTGGGGCTCCTGGGAGTTAAATTCCAAAACCTGGAGGACCAGAGTTGGAGAACCACTGTCCTACAGGGCATGATTAGCTGTTTGAGATTGTTTTGAGACTCTGCACCAAATATCTGGGGGATATAAGGCATGGGGTGGGGGAGAAAAGTGGGCACAGTCCTCTGAAATCCTATGGAGGCAAATCTGCCTCCTACCCAGGCCTCTGTAAGTTGCCCACCTCTGATGTAAGTGGAGGAAAGAATTAGATTTTCCTCAAAAGTCACTAGGACTACATGCTATAAATAGTTTGGCACCTCACAGAAATCTTGGAGGCAGAAATATATAAAAAGAAATACTATAATTATTAGTGTTACATACTAAAATGTTATTAGGCTGTGATTTCTCTTTAGAGCTGCACGGGGGGAAGTGACAACAGCAGAAGACTTCTTTTCCCCTTCTTTTAAACACATACACATAAATAAATAGTCCTGTAGCCAGTGCTACCAAGTATAGAGTACCAAATCTGTGCTGCACTTCTATCTACCAGATAGCCTAAATATCTCTTCCTCTCCTCTCCAATCCTCTCCTCTCCAGGGCTCTGAGCTTGCTTCCCCTTGGTTCCATTGGAATTTGAAGAGAGGCAGAGGGATGTCATACACAGAAAGTGCCAAAGTTTCTAGTTCTATTTCTTCAGATGAAAAATCAGCTTTCTATCAGTACTGTCTGTAAAGTACTGGAAGCAACACAACAGACCCAATTTAATAAACAATTTCTTCTATTTTTTATTTCCTTTCCTCTAGAGGGAGCCAAGGCACTTTCATCCTTACACCCTTTTTACAGTAGTTTTCTTCCTACTGGTATATTTACAGTACGTGACACATAATAGATACATCATTGATACTGTAAAAATGTTTGGGTTGTTGCTTCTTAATCTACTCTCTCTTTGGCTGCTCTGTAATACTGCATTTGATTGGCTTACTAGCTGTACAATTTGATACCATCTTATCTAGGAGTAAAATGATTTGAACTGCATAGATCTCACTTTTGAGCAGATATGCATAGGACTGTACTGGAAGATGATGGAATGGGGAAAGAGGTCTAAATCTGCAATGGGTATTGTGTGGCCTTCCAAAGATTATTGGACTGCAAGCTCCAGCAATCCTTGCCATTGGCTATGCTGGCTAGGACTGCTAGGAGCTACAGTCCAACAACAATTGGAGGGCCACACAGTTCCTTCCTGTGGCCTAAATCCAATTGCTAGTGCCAACTAGAATAGACCTATTGAATCAATTGCTGAATGACAAGTCAACACGTGTGTAAATACCATTCTGTCAGTCACTCTACTCTAGTTGAGCTTAGTAACTGGATTTAGACCATAGAGTGATAAGAAGTTGCGTTATAGTAGATGGCCCTTTTCGCACGGGCTTTCTCTCACGAAATAGCCCCGTGAGCCTCGCGGGAGTGGGAGCGTCGCTCTGCACGACGCACTCCCACTTCCGCGGCGGTCACGGGGCTGAAGCAGCGTGAGTGCGGATTTTTCTATTTTTGCCTTGAAGCGAAAATAAATGGCGCTTGTGCAAGGCTCCCGGCGGCGTCCCGCACTTACCGGAGTGCGGAGCGCCGTCGCAGGCAGGCCTGTCGTGCTTCCTCCCCACTTCCGCCCCCCGCGGTGCCTACAGCTCCCAGGGGGTGCTGCGGAAGCTGGGGGCGTGGCTGAAGAGCACCTGTCACGCAAGAAGACTCCACGTGCGGTAAGGAGGCGGGGGAAGCGGCGGCGTTTCGGGAGAGGGTTCTCGCGTGAGCTACCCTCCTCCGTCGCGCAAGCGCTGGCGCTGCGTAAAGGGCCGATGACTCTGCTTGTCTATCTGCTGGCTGACTGGCAGCAGCTCTTCAGGATCTCATGCAAACAGCCTGTGGCATCATCTACTGCCTAATCTTTTTAAAGCAATGATGCCCAGGACTGAGCCCAGGCCCCTCTGATGCAAAACAGGTATTCAGACACTGAGCTTCCAGTGCACATGGAAGTCACAACTGTGCCACCAGGGTCATGTAGGGAAAGCCTACACATTGCCTCTGCCCTCACCAGGGCCATTTCTACACGAGGCTGTTATAGCACTATTATTTTACTTTCAACATCCTATGGAATCCTGAGGTTTGCAGCTTCGGGAGGGGTCGGCTGGCCCCTCCCAAAACTGCAAACCCCAGGATTCCATAGGATGTTGAAAGTGGAATCATAGCGCTATAACAGTCCTGTGCGGAAATGGCTCAGGTCTGTACTTTTCCAGAGCACCCATGGAAAATTGGACCAACAATTGTCAATTTTCCAAATGTTAATGTTGTTACAGTTTTTATCACCATTATGATTATTTCTGACTCTTTGTTCCTCTTTTAAAATTTTAACTTCTTCTCTTTTTAAATTATGGCAAGGGTACTTTTTTTTAATAATAATTAAATAGAAACCTCATCAAAGGGGGAAGTCTTTTTTTTCTTCCTAATTTGATTTGTATATTTATGGTTGTATATTTATGTGTTATTGTATCATTGTTGTATTATGTATTAATATTATGTACTATGTATTATGCATTATGTGTTATTGTCGTTGTCCTTTGTTTGTATCTGAATGTTTATATGTTTGTTTAAATTTGCTCTGTATAGATTCTGGCCCTTTTCGCACCTTACTTGGTGCCATCACGCAGGGATCGCACAAAAAGCTCCATCTGGGAGGCACTCGCATCCCCTCTGTTTCCCCTCCACACCAGCTCCGTGCTGGCCAGAAGGAGGTGTGAGCACTCTGCCCCTTCCTTCCACAGTGCAGCTAGGTACTTTCCTGGGCTGCGCTGGGGGAGGAGGTACAATGGCCATGCGTCCGGAGCCTCCGCACACAAGGCAAGTACGTGTGGGGCATGGGAGCAATGCACAATTGCACATCATTTTCGGCAACGAGCCAAAAATGATATAATGCGTGATTGTAATGGCCTCGGGAGCATTGCGTGATTGCAAGGACATGATGTGGAATGGTCCTCGCAATCACGCAACACTCCCAAGGCCATTTCGCAACAGGATCGGCATGCAAAAAGGGCCTCGGTTTGGTCTTGAGCTATTCTTTTCTTTCTTAGGTTTTTATTATGTATGTATGTATGTATGTATGTATGTATGTATGTATGTATGAAAAAATAAATTTAAAAAAATCAGGCCATTTAGCTCCACTGGTAGTTGGATTTCAAGGGGTGGGGAGGAAGGGCAAGCCTACTTAATTTTTCTGATAGCCTTCATGGTTGTTGTTAGTTCTAGAAAGTTATAGAAAAGTATAATTGGGGCTAAGGAGCTCCCATTATTTGTTGCTGTTGTTGTTGTCGTTGTTGTCGTTGTTGTTGTTGTTGTGTCCTTTCAAATCATTTCCGACTTATGGCAAACCTAAGGCAAACCTATCACAGGGTTTTTCTGGGGTTGACAGCGTGTGACACTCCCAAGGCCATCCAGTGGATTTCCATGCCCAAGCAGGGTATCTAACCCTGGTTTCCAGTGTCATAGTCAAACATTCAAAGAACTTCATCATGGCCATTATTATGCCAGTCTTAAAAGATCGTCACTGGTTGCTTTGGTGCACCTGGACCCAAATGGCCTGAAGGAGTGGTTCTTCCCATGACTGAACATTTCCTGCTCCAGGTCCTCTTCTTACAGGGGCCTACTTTATCAGGAGATGGCCTTCTCAGTACTGGCAGCCTACCTTTGGAATGGAAATCTGTTGCGTAATTTACAGACCTAAGTGCCAGGTTCAGAAATCTTTACTAACCCAAGCATTTTAATTAATCCCTCAGTTTGTTTTCTAATTTTTATCTGCTGTGTTAGTGTTTTACAATCCTGCACTGGGTTGTTGAACATTTTTTTAATTGTTCTACAGTGTCCTGAAATTTGATTGGACCAAGGGTGGAATTAAAATATTTTAAATAAAAAAAAAGAAGGGTAACAGTCAGAGAATAGTCCTTGTGGCATTTAAAGGATCCCAATATCTTTCCCTCACTCACACACTGAACAGATGCTTTTGTGGAACTGTAAGATACTAAAGTGAAACCAAGCATCATCTGAAACATTCTTCCTGCACTGGCAAACCACTGCCAGGAACTCAGCAAACAAAGAGAACCTATAACCTCCAGCAGTCCAGATTTGGCAAGGGCAGTCCCAATTAATCCTCTGTTGTCTCACTTTTTCAGCTGCTTTTAAAATGTTCCACTTTTTCTCTCCTCCTCCTCCGTCCGTTTTCCCCTGTGTCCTCTGCTTTCTACATTTGTGCAAACTGAGTTCAAAGTGTAAAAGTAGTTCACACTCAGATAACTCAGCAGGGAGGGGAGGAGAGGAGAGGAGAGGGTAGAATCTTCTCCTTCCCAGTCAGCTCAGGGAAAACCAAACTGCTGCAGCCTTTTGTAGCTTGTGTGTTCTTCCCCATTTATAACTTTTACCATGTTTATCACATTCTGAAGGTGCTTAGCCCAAGTTTCATTTATGAAATTTTGACAAGTATGAAGCACCACAGCTCATGGAGTCCAATGCAGAATCGTGTGATGGATACTCTCGTACAATAAACAAATCTGCTGAATGAACAAATAACAAACAAACAAATCTGCTGAATGCCTTATGTAAACTATGTATGTGCATACCAGGTGTTGTAGGCTATATTTCAGAGGAAGGAAATGGCAAAACCACTTCTGAGCATTCCTTGCCTAAGAAAGCCCTATGAAATTCACAATGAGCTCACAGACAACTTAAAGGCATATACACACATGCTTATGCATTTTGCACAAAGCATTCTGTTTCAAGCTCTTCAAATGAGAATTCTTTGGAATGATCTAGCAAATACTGAGTTGAAAAAGACTTTACAGAAGGGGAGTAGGGAGGAGAAAAGAACAGCAATGAAGTTTGCGAAGGGACAAAAGAACAGCAGAAGTGACAAGTAAGCACAAGCAGAGGGGTGAAGAGCACATGTCCCTCATGCTCAGTTTTAAGAGCTGTTCAAATCTGTATTTGTTTTTTAATCTTTAGTACAGACAATACATATTGAAACACCACTTATCAGACTATAAGAGCTAACATTTGAGAAATTTCTGTGTTTAAAATGACATTTTTAGGATGCCCAGTTTTCAAGCAGCTGGTTCCTAGTTTGTATCGTGAGCCCAGAAACATGTGGAATGCACATAACCCTGGGAGTCATTCTGTTCAAACAAAACAAGGCTTGTAGGGAGAGGAAGCAGGAAATTAAAAGACCAAATGGAATATTTTGGCATACCAAGGAAAAAGCTGAGGCCTGCTGGTAAGACAAGGCACAGGGTCACGCTGTGGCTATTTCTGCACTAGCCTGGTTTCACTTTCAACATCCTATGGAATCCTGGGCTTTGCAGTTTGGGGAGGGGACCGGCCTGTGTTTGGGTCAAACAGGACAACAAGAGAATTCAGTAGGGCTGCTCTTGTTAAGTAGTTCTGATATGGTGAAACCTAAGGTAAGGATAATGCCTGTGTATTCTGGGCCACCTTGTAAAACTCTGTTCTCTTATTTATAGGCAGCAAGGGCTACTGCAGGTGCTGAAGGCCTACACTGTCTATCGGCCCCAGGAAGGCTACTGCCAGGCCCAAGGACCACTGGCTGCCTTGCTGCTCATGCACATGCCACCAGAGGTGAGTCTCATGCAGTGCTCCTAATACCCCTCAACTCTATAGGTATTGCTATTCCTTCTGATTCCAAAATAGTGCCCTAGCTTTCATTTGTCTCATCAAAGTCAGTTCCCTTAAATGAAGTGGGACGGCAACTTCAGTGGGTCTGTAAGCGTCTGTAAGTCCACTTTACATTTTTGAAAAAATAGGTACTATTCTATGGTAAAAAGTACATGGGAGCACATGTGTCCCTATTTAAAAGTTGAATTGCCACTTTTTAGCCAGAAACAGTGTGGTCCATGGGTCACTTTGCCCAACACTGCTTTCAGTTGTAGTGTAGTCTCCATTCTACCCCATCCCCACATGTTATAGTTTGAGTCCCTCTCTGTTTGCCTACAAGTTTAACTGGTACTGCCTACCTTGTTCTTTCCAGCAAGCCTTCTGGTGCCTGGTGCAGATCTGCGAGCACTACCTGCCTGGCTACTACAGCCCCAAGATGGTGAGAGATTCAGAGGAGAAGGGAAATTCTCCCGTGGGCACAGAGACAGGGCAACTGCAATGGGACAATGTTACTGATACAGGAGAAGTGTAGCAATGGGTCAAAGAGGAGGAGAGGGCTTCCTTCAAATCAGCCCTCCAGATGTGTTGTCTATAACTAGGAATGCTGGAGGTTGTAGTCCAACATATATGGAAGGCACCAGTTTTGGGAAAGCTGTCCTAAACCAGCCTTCTGGAGAAAAATGTCAGATAATATTTGGGAAGAAAACAATCTAGGATGTTGGAAAGATGAGACTAACCAGAGGCGGGGGTAAGAGAAGAGCTAATTAAACTAAGAAATTAGTAGATTAGTAGAGCTGATATATTTGCAGGGGTAAGGCCTGTGGGCTTTGAAACAGCTGCATCAGAAGGCAGAAATTCAAGTGATCTCTCTTTCACTGATATGGCGAAGGGAAGAAGCCTCACCTGCTCACCTGTTCAGTTTCTGTCTCTGCTTCTTCTGCCCTCCTCTCTCACACACACACAAAAAGAGGGATGCATCTTGACAGATTTTTTTTTTTAATGACAACACAGAGATTGGTAGATTAGGAGGGACAGTTCATTCTGAAGGACAAGGAAGGTGGCCTGTGTAGGCTGTGGAAATGTGATGGACTGCATCTGAGGATGTGTGAACCACCCTGTTCTTTAGCGTGATACTTTCTTCTCTTTCTCCTGCAGGAAGCTCTGGTGCTGGACAGCGAGGTGTTTGTGGCCCTCCTTTGCCGCGTATGCCCCAAGGCTCTCAAGCACTTGCAGAAGCATGGAGTGGGCCCTTTGCTCTACCTGCCAGAGTGGTTCCTCTGCCTCTTCACTCGCACTCTGCCCTTCCCCACTGTACTCAGGATCTGGGATGCCTTCCTCAGTGAGGGTGAGTATTAGCTTGCACAAGGCAAAAAACCAGGAGCTGAAGGCAAATCATTGCTAGTTAACAATTGCAGCAGCACCAGACTGCAAGAAGTTATTTGGTGGAGGATTGAAGGAACAACAATGTTTTTTGAGACATGGAAGGGTAGGGATGGAAAGGAAACAAGCTGAACAAGAAAGGACCTTTTACTAAGGGGTAGCTCCTGTGCGTGGAGTGCTATCTTCCAATTTATCTGCCTCCTCTATGGGAAGGAAGATGAGGAAGAAATGAGAATTTGGGAAAGGGGGGGGTAATATGGAAAGGATAATCACACCAAGCAGAAGCTTCTTTTAGACTAAGGGAAGGGAACATGTGGCCTTCCAGATGATGTTGGACTGAAGCTGCCCTAGCCAACACAGCCAATGGTGAGGGATGATGAGAGTTTCAGTCCAAAAACACCCAAAAGGGAACATGTTTCCCATCTCTGCTTTGTTGTTGTTGCTGTTGTCGTTGCTGTCGTTGTCATTGTGTGGCTTCAAGTGATTTCTGACACATGGCAATCCTAAGGTGAACCTATCACAGAGTTTCCTGGGGCTGAGAGCATGTGATCATGGTCATCCAGTGGGTTTCCATGGCTGAGTGGAGAATTGAACCCTGGTTTCCAGGATCGTAGTACAATGCTCAAACCATTACACCCCTCTGGCTCTGCTTTAGACCCCATTTATTAACATCTAATCAAATGGATTAGACTGGTATATAACTTGAAATAAATGAATAGATTTATAGTTATGGTTATATATAATTATATTAAAACAAACCATTTTCTGGGGGCTTCCATTAAGCTTCTAACAGTTCAGTAGTGAATTGCTTTGAGTCTGTACCAGGAAAAAAGTGGATTATAAATAAAGATCATCATCATCATCATCATCATCATCCCACATGCTTAAGAGAATATACAATTTAACAAAACACTAATTCTTCTTTCTGTAGAGCAACCATAATATCAAGGAACCATATCAGAGACAGGAAGCAACTTATTTTTTGTTCTTTGCTAAAACTGGCTGTAGTTCCAGCCTTCCCCAAGACTTCAGCACCAAACAGTGATGCACATTGCTATTATAAGATAAGTTTTATGAGTGATAAATGATACATCAGATATTATATAGCAGAGAAGCATTTCAGTCCTTTTGCTGATGGGTCCAGCATAACCTCACAACCAGTGGTAGAACTGGGCCCCAATTTAATTTTATCCAGACTATCCTTGGTCAATGGTCAAATTCCGTATTGCTGGCTAAATGGGCCACTAGACAGGGGTGCACCCCCTGCAGGGCAAGGACAGAGGAAGATGGACTCCCAAGAGATTTATAGTACAGAAGCAAGCAAAGAAGCTCAAAGTGCACAAGTCTGACCCATCTCTCCTCCCCATAGCTATGAAAATGGTGCAAGCAAGTTAATCTTAGAGGAAAATTCACTCCTCTAGTCTGTTCTCAGCCTTCATATCTTTTCCCAGCCTCAGACTGAAAAGTTAATGCCAAAAGTATCTAACAAAGTTACTAATATAAAAAAATACTTTCTCTGCTACTGGACAACTGCTCACATTTGGTCAACAGACTCCAAAACCCATCTGCCTGCTGGCAGGGGTCCAACTCACCACAACTTCAAACAATCCACACTGGTAGCTACTTTTTTGAGGTAATGAGGTGGAAACCATATTGGTTCATAACGATGAGTTATTCCACAAGTTCTCTTTCTCTTGTCACAAAAGACAAGTAACAAGCTGTTGGATGGTCAGAGTAAAGTAACTACTATAATTCCTTTTTAAAAGTAATGTTTTCAAGCTCTGATCCCTAGAAGGGACCATGGCTCAATGGGAACAGATGAGGAAGAAACGAGACAATTTATGCACAGTAGATCCCAGGTTCACTCCCTGTCAGCTGCATCTAGAAGAATTAGGTAGTAGGTAATGCAAAAGATGTTATTTACCTGAAACCTTGAAGAGCTGCTTCTATCAGACAGAAGAAAACATAATTGGGCTACATGGAAAAACAGTCTGGTGTAAGGCAGCTTCCTATGATCTTTTTGTACTTTAATCTGTGTTCCTGTTGTGTCTTCTGCAGGGGTCAAGGTGTTGTTTCGTGTGGGGCTACTGTTAATCCGCTTGGCCCTGGGGTCTTCAGAGAAACTCCGTGAATGTGCAGGAGTGGTAGAGACCCTGGAGAAGCTGCGCAGCATCCCAGCTCACCTCTTGCAAGAAGATGCATTCATGGCTGAGGTAGGAACAATTGAAGCAACAGCAGAGTTGCTTCTGTCTCCACACACATTGGCAGCAGCAGCTCATTTTTTTGCTTCTGACCGCCTGTAATACATAGTTAATTGAATGCAAACTATTTTCTTCCTTGGCACTCATTTTCCAGCAATTGGAGGAAGCTGAAGACAAAGGGAGAAAGTGGGAGGAGGAGAGAGAAACCAGAACCATTTTTAAAGCAGCTGAAAAAGTGGGGGGACAGAGGATTAATCAGGAACTGTCACTGCCAAAGTGAGACAGTTGGAGGGTATGTTCTGCGTAAAGAAGCTTTCAAAGATCAACAGTACACCAGCCAAACATGAGCTGAATGCATTGCCTCAAGCAACAGCCATTAACCTGTACACACATCTCCAGCAACATTCTACAGTTGTGGACTGAGCAGCCCATGTAAAGCAAAGCTGGGAATGTTTGTGACTTGTTGAGCCTCCCTTATTTTCCACAAAAAAATCAAAACAAAACACAAAAACAAATCCAAGCCCCTCTTCCCACAGTTAGGCCGTTTCTGCACTAGCCTGTTATAGCGCTATGATTCCACTTTCAACATCCTATGGAATCCTGGGGTCTGCAGTTTCGGGAGGGGCCAGCCAGCCCCTCATGAAACTGCAAACCCCAGGATTCCATAGGATGTTGAAAGTGGAATCATAGCGCTATAACAGGCTAGTGTGGAAATGGCCTTAGATTCAAAATACAGTAGTGGCTCAGGAAGGTCAACACAGAATGGAAGAGCAAGGAGCACATGTTCAGCCGTGGAATTTGTGTCCAGTGGCAGAACTGGAGCTCTCATGCAAGACCCCTTCATGCACAAAATTATTTCTTTCCAAGCTTTCTTGATTTCAGCAACCTAATTTAAGATAGAGGAAGAAGCTTTTTATTTAGACCATTGGCAGAACCGGGAAATAATGGGTTATAAGCAATGCTGTTGCCTGCAAGTAGTTACTATTTTAGGCAAGGGAGATATAGCAAAGCCACACTTCACAAGAAAAAACCGAGTAAAAGTAAGGTTATTCTACTGATGCAACAAGTAATGAACAGTGCAATGAGTAACTCAACAAAGTTACTCTTACAACATTGCAATAGGTCACTTTTCAAGCATTGCAACAAGTAACTGAAATTAATTGCTTCTATTATATAATTTTCCAAGTTCTGGCCACTAGGAGTCAGAGAAGTCTTGAAGATGTACTGCAGATCACCTGGAAATCTGCCAGTAGATTGAGATATGCTTTCTGTTCATTTCTTCTATAAGTCCAGCCTTCAGTTTATTGCCCACTCTCCCCTGTTCCCTCCTTGCAATCCCACCTCCATTGTGACAATCAAGTTCATTCATTGGCACTGAAACTTTCCAAAATGCTATACTGGAAGCTAATCTTATCTTGCCCCAAGCCCTCTAGTTCTTAATTTTCCAGAGTTACAGGTTTGAGCCTTTTTGCTGCTTTTTTTCTATCCGGCAGGTTCATGACGTGCCTGTCTCAGATCGTGATCTGGAACGTGAATGTAAAGTCCAACTGGCAAAACTATGTAAAACTCAGCCTGAATTCCAGTACAACCCAAAGAGTCGACTCCCTGGTTCAAAGGCCATCTTTGATGCCCAGCAGCTGGAGGAGGCAAGGAAGCACACAGAGGATTACAGAAGCCAGACCCATGCTTTCCACATTCCCCAGATCAAAGTGGACCCACCCCCTTTGTCCCCCAAGGAACATAAGAAGCTGAAGGAGGCCCCTGAACTGCAGGGCCAGAACAAGCAGCAGACTAGGAAGAAGCCAGACACGCGTGGGAAGACCTTCCATGTCACAGGGCAGCCTGCTGGCAGAAGAGAAGAAAAGCTGGATTCAAAGGGAAAGTCTTCCTTTTATTTGGAGACCTGGTTCTGAAGAGAGGCACAGCAGCAGAGTGAGGACACTAAGGGGGAAAACCTCCAACTCACTGGGCTGCCTTTTAACATGTGAGGAAACCTGGTCATAAGTAGCATGAGCTGCTTGACTTTAGTACTCATTTCTCAAAAAAGAAATGATAGGGTTCAACACTTTCCACTTTGGAAGCCTTCTTTCCACCGAAGGTCTAATGTATGGCACTGCTTGAATTATTGGAGGTGGGAGCAGAGAAGGACAATCCCATCCTCTTATATATTATGTTATATAATGCTAGGGAAGGGGTAAACAAAATGGAGCACATCGCATAAATGTAGCCCTCAGACCTCCCAGAGGTTAAAAAAAGAGAGAGAGAGAGAGACAGCGCCATCACATACCCTGTAGGAAGTGTGAGGAGTATTTTCTAGAGGCAACAAACTTCCATCCTAGCTCAAGATGCACAGAACTCAAAACGATGAAGCAGAAAATTCCAAAAGCAGCTCTCTCAATTCCTGACAGTAAAATGAACAACAGTAACGAAGTAAATAAGCATTTGCTGCCCTTTCACAGCATCTAAAATCTGCTGTCTGAGGCTGTCATCTCACTCTGTTTAATGGTTAGACTAGTTTAAAAGACTTCTTTTACCTAGTGTTTTAAGCTAAGTATGATTTGGGTAAAATGGGTGAGGCTCAAGGGGTGGAATACGTGGATTTTATTATTAGGCCACCCATGTTTCATCATGTAATTCAGTCACTGACATGTGAGAATTCTCTGCAGTGAAAGAAACCCACTCTGGACTTCTTCAGGGGCCATCTTCCTTACCTACAACAATCTGACCTTGGCAGTGAATAAAAGATGCTGCAGCTGGGATTCTATCCAAATGAAAGGCATTAGATTTATCTGAACTCTTGCCCGGGTATGAGGGACAAAGTACACAGTGAAACAGAAATGCATACAAATTTATTTCACCTATGTATAGGTAGACCTGAGGAATAAATAGACTCCAGAATCTATAATATATGGTCAGAGAGCTGAAGCATACAATTAAATAAAATAATAAAATAATATTTCATAAATGTTTAAGGTGTGTATGTGTGTATGAAACAGAAAATGGAATAGAACTATTCTGGACTGAGTAGTATGAAAGACATTTGTCTGGGAATGTTTTGTGTGTCCAAAGCAGGTGTATGCTTAAGATAAGGCACTCTAATATTTGAATAAGGTGGGGAAAGTGAGAAGAAATAGATTAAAGTAGGTAGGAGAAAGAGATTGGAGGCCTCTGTGAATTACTGAACTAGAAAATAAGGGCTTGCCTTGTGCTTGGTCTGCTCCCTGAAGACTCCCTATTTGCTCTGTTTGTTTAAATGAATTGAATGCAAACTACTTTGCACTTTAAGCTTAGTTTGCACTAATGGACATAAGCTGAGGATGGAGGAATAAACTGGAAGGAGGAGAGAAAAACTGGTTTATTTAAAAAGCAGCTGAAAAGGTAGAGTGAAAGAGTGATGGCAGGTAATTCAGAATTGTCCTTGCCAAATTGGGACACTTGGAGGGTATGGGTAACATTAGTGTCATGTTCATGTAGCAACCTACTTACCAAACCAGCAGGTGGAGGCAACAGTTACGAAAAAACTGTTGCATAATTCAGTTTTTACCATGAAATTTGGAATTCTCCTGAGAATAGGTGGCATCTTCATACCTTTATATAAGAGTACAGTGGTTCCTCCACAGTCATAAGGGTTTGGGGTGCAGAACCCTTGCAAAGGTGGAAAAATCATAAATAATTCCCTCCCGTGCTCCTCCCCCCATTCCCTTCCAGGGCTCCCTTCCCATTCCCTTGCCTTTTGCCCTGCCGTGAGTGCCTTCCTTCTTTGTGCCCCGGCAAAAGGTGAGGGAATGGGAGGGAAAAGGCACAAGCATGCCTTCTTTCTCCATGCCCAGTGCTCCCTCTCCCCCTCCTCTGCCTTTCCCCTCAGCATGTGTTCTCTGCACTCAGGAAAAAAGGCAAGGGAATGGAGGGAGGCACATGTGTGCTTTCCTTCTCCATGCATAGTGCTCTCCCCTCCCACTCCCTTGTCTTTTGCCCAGGTGTGGAGAAGGAAGGTACATAAGCCCAGGCAAAAATTAAGGGAATGGGAGGAAGAGAAGGGGGGGAGGCAAGCACATTCCTTGCAAATAATCAAATTCATAAAGGTCAGACCTATGAATGTGGAGAGAGGACTGTACAGCTGGAACACACAAAATAGCCACCTAGTCTAATGTGTTGCTGCAGCACAAAACAACTGGCCTCCTCAGTTAAATGCACATGGTGTTGGTGTCCACAGAGAACATGTGAAAAAGGCGCATGCTGGCTTAGAGAGAGAGCTTGGGAAATCACTTTTTAAAATGTAATCATTGCTAGTAATACAGTTCCAGTAGAACTTTAAAAGTCAGCCCTTGTTTCTCATTTCTTCAAAGTAATTGGAATAGTACTTAGAGTTACTTTAAATAGGAATATAAGTTACTTATGTCACCATTATTAGGGTAAAGAATTAATTCCAACTAGTTATTTGCAGCAAGTTAATCTGAAGTCATGCTTACAGAAGAAAGAAGACCAGGCAACTGGCAAGAGAAATTGCTAGCAATACTTTTCAGGAGGAGATAGACCCCATTTCCTCCCTCAATGCACTCTGACCTGGAAGAAATTTCTTCCCCAATACTGCAATTACTCATGCCCTGAGAATGAGCACTAGTTATTTTATTTTCCATCTTACTCCAAGTCTTGCTATTCTTTTCTCTCAGTTAAGTGAAAGTTGCATGCCTTTCCTTATACATCAGCTTGGTTGATCAGTTCCATGAATTTAACTTGATAGCTCAGTCAGTTAACTAATTAAATTTGCATACATTTGTGTGTGTGTTTAAAATACATACATGCACATATATAATGTATGATTTCTTTTTTTTACAAAATTAAGCTTAAAAATGCTAGAGCTAGCCAAATGGTTTATGTACTGGAGATGAAGGTTAAGCTACTGGAAAGCATACGATTTATATGTCTTTTTAATTTATACTCCACCTTCTGAAAGCAGACAAGAATGGTAAACAGAGTTCAAAATGTTAAAAATACAATTAAGAAAAATATAATTTTCATGCCCCAACTCAAGGAGTCCCCTTCAAAAGAGTACCCAGGACTCCCAGCAAGGTAAAATCAAACAAACCCAGAACTGCCAGACTTTCTTCTCCAGGAGGAGCCTGGGCCCTCAAGAGAGACAGCTGAGTGTCCACCTCTCACAAAGAAGAGATTTTCGAGATTTTCTGAGGGCTTTTCCATTCTACACTGTTATAGTGCTTATTCTGCTTTCAACATCCTGTGGAATCCTGGGGTTTGCAGTTTAGGGAGAGATATTTAGGCCCTTTCCGCAATGCACTTTTTTGCGGAGCTGGGGTGTGGGGATCTCATGAGCAGCCTCTAGCAAGAGGCTCTTGCGTACCAGTTCCTTCAGCTCCGTAGCTGCCACCTGCTCACACAAGAGCCCTGCCTCTTTCTTCTGCAGTGCAGCCTAGGAGTTTCCCAGGCTGTGCTAGGGCAGGAAGCACAAGTGCTGGGGCCCCGCAGCTCCGCATGCATGGCAAGTGTGCGCGGGGGCCCGGAGTGATGTGCAATCACACACCATTTTTGGCTCACAGCCAAAAATGAAAAAGTGCACAGTCGGCGCCTACCAGCCCCTGGAGTGTCACACGATTGTGAGTGCATTGTATGGACTGCTCCTCACATTTGCACGATGCTCGAGGGGACCTTTCGCATGGCAAATGCCGTGCGAAAAGGGCCTTAGAATTCTCAGCCTGAGAACTCTTTGGCCTTAATAAGCTATAAATCCCAGAATTCCACTGGATGTTGAAAGTGGAATAATAGCCCTATAACAGTGTAGTGCAGAAAGGCCATGAATCAGAACTACCCAAAAGCACTGAGAGCATTAATGTCAAAGAAGCGGGGCAGACACCTCATGCCCAGAAGTGCTTGGCTGCAACGGAAGACTTCTACTTAGTAACAGACTCTTCATTAGGGTCTACTTCACATAACACGGCTTCCTTGCAGCTGAAGGGGCTGTGGGATTCTTGTAGCTGCTGATTAAAATCTTCAGTCTCAGACTAGAGTTGCTGTAGGAGTAACATCTTCTAATACTAACACATTGCTCTTTCCTGCCCTGCTGACTTGCTGACAGAAAACTTCAAACTGGTTCACACTTGCTTCTTGGGTGTTATTGCATCTTAAAGCCTGCAACTGATATTGTTTCCGCGTTCACTTTCAATCACCATGTCTCCATTGGGTTCTGAGGCTTTCATTGGCTTTGACCTTGGACCACCATAACCTCATAATAGTACTGGACTCTATAGATCTGATAGACATAAACTGCTTCCTCCCATCTTTCACCCACTTACATTCTGGGCTCCAGAGAAAACAGGGTAACAATGAAAAAAATAAGCATCAATGAAAAGAAATCAGGACCACCCAACCAGTGAATTCCTTCTCCCAGCAACAGACCAGGTTAAATGGCAAAATGGTATCTGAATAATGGTCTTTGCCTATCAGTGGAAGGTCAACAGCTAAGGGTTCTAGACCAGCCTCCATTGTGAAAGAAATTCCTAAACTCATCAAAAATCAATAGCCAAAAAAAGACAGGAAGGTATCTGAAAACAACCACCAGCAGGAATGCCAACTGTGGGAACAAGGTTTGAACAAATATGGTTTGTATTCCCAATAAGAACTGAGTAGGCAAATGGTCTTAACAGAGAAATAGACTGTTGTGGCTAATGACCAGTGTGGTCAGATAGACCTTGTTGTCATAGGGAAATGAGAAGGGAATGCTGTGAATAAAATAATGTGCAATATCGATTAATCCAACCCAATCTGTTCCTTCTCACACCAACAGGAAGCACTTTAGTGCACAGAAGAATCTCCCCATGTAAACATCAGACATCAGAGTTGTGAAAGGGGAGGGTCTGGAAACTAGTGTAAAGTTTATTTAAGTGCCCTACATCTGAAACATTACCTTTATAGCTTCCTCTGTTGGAACCATTTCATCATAGTTATTTAAAAAAAAAAAACGTGCAAGGGGATGGTGAACAGGATTATTTAGTACCACCTGCAATCAGTAATAATCTTCCCCTCCACACCCAATAATGATACTACAAGGATGATGATTTTGATGCCATGATTCATTTTCTCTCTCTCTCTTTCTCTTTCTGGATAAATGTTAATATCCTTGCCAGCAGTAACTGGTTTATCCCCTCATCAGATTATAGCGGGGAGGAGAGAGGCCACAGGGTGCCTGCAAGGATGTCCCCTCAAGCTAATCCATGCCTCAGCCTGGCCTGACACCTGCACCTGTTCAATCTCCCAACAGCATTAGAGTTCAAACAGGATTACATCCAGCCTGGAAATTACATGAGGTTTGAACATAATTGTCGAGGCCCAAGTCAGCATGAGCAGAAGTGCATGCAGGGTTATGTGGGTAAATGGGAGGCACCCAATGGCAGACTAGGCCTCAGGTTGCTGCAGCATGGAGTGTCATCACACAAACCAGTGCGCTGTGCATATAGAGCCCAGATGCTGAATCTCTTGCTCCCCAAAACCAGCCCAAGTAAATGGCCATATCTCTTCAAGACTCTGCACCAGCCACTCTTGACTCGCAAACAAGCTCCTCTCAGCCTTTCCTCTGCTCCCCAGGAAACCACAAAAGGGCTCGTCCCCATCTCAGAACAATTTGTGGTGATCAGAAGAAAATGAACAAGGAGCATTCTCTTTGCAGAGCTGAGCTGGAGACAAATTGCAGCTCTGATTTTCCCCACACCACTTCAAGTTCAGGCAGCTTGAATGAGAACTCTCTGCTGCCAATGTGTATATACACTTCTGTGAAGGTTTAAACACCTATTTTAACGAAGGTGGCACTATGTCAAAAGAAAAATGCACATGCACAATGGAAGATGTAGCCTCTCTTGATCCAGTTAAACTCAATTAAGAGTAAGTAATAGAATTATAACTTTGGGGGATGCTGGCTCCAGTGCTTCTTAAGCTATGTAATGAGAGGCACCAGCAATTTGTCTGCCAATGTGCCAGAGCCCAGTATTATATTTGTACTCATTGGCTGTGATGGTTCTTGCTTTCCTAGGCCATTTCCGCACTACAGTTTCCTAGGCCATTTCCACACTACAGTGTTATAGCGCTATTATTCCACTGTCAACATGCTATGGAATCCTGGGATTTACAGTTTAGGGAGGGGCTTTGAGGCCCCTCCCTAAACCGTAAACCTCAGGATTCCATAGGATGTTGAAAATGAATCATAGCTCTATAACAGTCTAGTGAGGAAGTGGCCCTGGGAACTCTCCATGGATTAGTAATCGATGGCTCATGGACTGGCTGTGATCCATGGATTGCCATTTTGAGTAGCACTGATTTAAGTCCTTATCACACCACACTGTTCTACCACCATAACAATGATTTGGTCCCGCTTTTGTCTCAGTCATACTACACAACGTTTTGGTTCTTCCAGTCAATCAATTGGGATGTGATTTTTTTTAATGCTGAAAATAATCTGTTGTCTCATGTGATTCAATAGCCAGTTTGAGTGGTCTAGTTGTCCTTCCCTTGAGAATTCCCAAGGAAATCTTCAGCTGGGAAACCTCAGACTACTTCTGGTGCTTGGGCAGGGAGGACAAGACTTCTCAAGAGAACAGCTGTGTTTTCTGTGGCCTGCACTCTTAAAACTCTTTTCAGATTTTTTCTATTTTTTCATATATAGTGGAGTCTCAACATGCACACATGTTGCATCTTTTTATGATAATGGGACAGAGCATTTGTGTTTTTCATTTTATATGAGAGTTTCTGGAATGGAACCCCCACACATAAAGAGGGTGCACTGTACCACATTTTGGAAGGAAGCCTCTATTCTTACATTCTCTATTTAATGTTAGGGTCTATTCATACTACACAATTCTAACCCTATGATTCTGGTTCAATTGCCACAGTTCCTTCCTATGGAATCCTGGCATTCTCAGTTTGCGATTTAGAATTCCCAGCCAGAGGCCTCTAGCACTTTCCACACTACCAGTCTCAGCATTCCATAGGGTGAAGCCATGATAGTTAAAGTGGAATCAAAGTGCTATAATTATGTACTGTTGGCCCTCCACATTCTCTAGAGCTAGGGGCTTAGGACCCCCACAAAGGTGGAAAAATTGCAAATATCAAAACATGTGTATGTGTGTCTCTGGGAATGAGGCAAGGCATGGTGGGAAAAACAGGCAACCAGGCTCCAGATCAGGTCAGAGAAAGGAGAGGGGAAAGGGGTGGGTTGGCACGGTGGCCCTATATTTCCTCTCTGTCACCCATCTCCTTCTTTGGATGTGGAGGGGGGGCATCAGGACGGGGTTTATGGTGCCGAGAAATAGGGCTGCAAGCTGTTCTTAGCTGGAGGAGGAGGAGGACCAGAGGTGAGTTTTTAAAGGGCTGTGTGGCCTCATCAAAGTTCCCAAGAGGAAAGATTCCCTCAGAAAAGAAGCGCTTGAGGTGGGGTGGGCAGGGGTTGAAGAAACTTGTAAATAATCAAATCAGTGAAAGTTAAACCTGCAAATGTGAAAGGCCAATTGTAGTGTGAAAGTACCTAAATCTAAATAATTTAGCCTAGAAACAAGAGTTTATGGACTTCTGGTATTTTGTTTTTTTAATGTATTCTCTTGCTCCCTGTTTCTGGAGATTCTTTATGCCCTCCTTGTTCTGGGACTTGCATCCAAGGTGGAGGCTTGATTTGAGTTCTTTCACTATTTAACTTCTGCATGTTCTCCCCTTAACAAACTGCCTGACACCTCCCTGCTCAAGGATAAGATTAGACTTCATCACAGCAACCGATCTAGTTAAAGGTGGAGGCTGCAGTGTGTCTCAAATTTGCTTAATAATTACCCTGCCACTTCAGTCATTTAATAAGGTTGGTACTTTTTTCCTTGCTGCATAGGTGATATTGTCAGCAAAGTTCCACAATGGGTGGGGGGTGGAGGGCTGACATGAAATCTTCCTGTCCCAGCTGGGAGAAAATTCTTCAAAACTGCAAATAAAATAAAATAAAAATTATGATCTTTGCCATCAAGATCATCATTTTGTTGTAAAAGTATTGCATTTTTCAAGTACTCAAGACATGATTTTCTGAATCTTGGAATATACAACACATTGTCCAGCCAGTGCCTCAGTTGCTATAATGTTCGCTGTGTGTAATTAGCACTGTAGTTGTGCCATTTTAAAAGTTACTGATTGGTAACTGAACCAGCTGCACCTAGGTTCTTATTTCATTCTAAAACAGAGGGCATTGAGATTCAGCTTGCTTGGTCAGGTCAATATTATGGATTTTTACCCTGCCATTTTTCAAGGTGGTATAAATGGTATATCCCCCTTCCTGCACCTTTGCCTAACAATAACCTTGTGAAGATTACTCACTGAGATTTATCACTGAGTTTGGTTAGGGACCTGTATCCCCCCCATTTCTATTCCAGTGCTCTAACTAGTACACTACTCTAAGTCCAGCTGTTGAATTATATATTCCACTTTCAACATCCTTTGAGGCTCCTCCCTAAACTGCAAACCCCAGGATTTCACAGGATGTTGAAAGTGGAATAACAGCACTATAACAGTCTAGTGCGGAAATGGTCCTAGTTTGTATTGCAAAATTAACAATAGATGCCTGGGTGTTAAACTTCCAGCAGTTCATGGCTTTTATCTACAGTTTCATGCAATTGTCTGGGACAAAAACCTCTGCTGGAAAGAAAACACTTAGGTGTAGAAACTACACAGGAGGATCACTACCATTCTGCGCCCTGTTGTCTAAATATTGGACCCACTTTTTCAACTACAAGTGGCTCAGACTTGGGTTTATGAAAAAGGATTAGCTCTTGTCATGTACACATTCTACTGTGGACAAATTGAAGAAATAGCAAGCAGCTCACTGAATCACATCTAAACAGTTGCTGAGATCTAGAACTGTGAAGTCAAAGGCCATTTCAGATAAATAGGAAGAAATTGTCAATTTAACCATAGGAGCTATAGCAATTCTACTATTTTTGTAGGGGAAGAGAATCCAGAACTTGGTGTGGTGTGCCATAGGGATTCTAGAAGCATTACTCAAATAAATAAATAAATACTTTTTAAAAATAAAAAGTCTGGAAGAGACCAATCAGGAGTTACTGTAAGTGCTCTGGTCCCAAGCTTCATTTTTTTTTTTTTAATTCATGGTGCAATCATGAAGAAAGATACATAACAACTCTGCAAGCAAAGGGATAGCACAGGCTTGTCAGAGATAAAGATATAATTATCTTACTTATTTACATGCATGCAGTTTTCTCCTCACAACTAACAACTGAGTAGAACAGACTGAGAAAGTATGAAGCAATTAAGGGCACCCAGTGAGCCATAAGTCTAAGTGGGATTTGAACCTGGATCTGCTTAGTCCTGATTGAATATTCTAGCTCAGGAGTGAGTCAAAAAATTTCCAAGGAGGGGTCAAATTCTGGGATATGATTTGCTATTTTGGGGGGTGGGTGGAAGGTAGTATGCCAAGATCCAGGGAAGGGCAAAAAATGTCCCCTGGGCCCTGAAAGTTTGCCCACCCTGCTCTAAAGACTTTCCCCAGACTGTACTAATAACATCCGACAACCATTGTAGCTTAGTTAAATTCTTCTAGGGCTAACTTTGTTTGATAGGGTTGGGATGTGAAGGCAGTAGCCACTGTGGTGTCTACAGTGGTGAGTAGGCTCAAGGGGTGTGGGGAAAAGATATCTAGATAACATCCTAAGCCAAGGGTGACAACTTCCACAGTGGTGGCTGTGTTAGCCTGTGACAGCAAAGCAGCAAACACAGCAATGATTGTTTGTGTGACAAAACCGGTTGCTAAACAGATGCATTTGATATTTCAGTTTATAGATCAACCACAAGGTGTCTCTGCACAGCACAGAAATGGAGTATGTTATGGTTTTGATTTGGGTGGGGACCTTTGTGCTTGTCTAGTCTGTGGTTCTTTCCCTTATAAGGTTTTTCTGCAACTTGCTAGATCTCTGTACCTTTCCTCCATGCTGATGTTGCCAAAACAGAAAATTGTATAATTAAAATTCCAGCTACCTATTCAAACTCTGTCATACTGGAGAATCACTGCACCTGAGAAGTGAAATCTCACATTACGCATGAGGAATTAAGCTTTTGTATGTACAGTACACTGCCAGTTTACATTTGAGGAGTTTTTCCTCTGTTTACATAGGCCTGTAATAATAGCAGGTGTCCTCATCTCAGATCATGCAGGAGTTCATGGGGAGGATTCCTAGGTTCTCCTCCACTACAAATCATCTAAAATAAGCAAAGTCTATTACTATACCCTCCATCTGGCAGGGACCATCCTCATTAGTCCTCTACCATCCCACTTTTTCAGCTGCTTTTAAAATGCCCCAATTTTTCTCCCTTCTTCCCTCTTTCAATCTTTGTCCTCAATTTATTTCAGTGGGTGCAAATTGAATTCAAAGTGCAGAACTAGTTTGCACTGTTAACTCAGCAGGGGGGAAAGGAGAGGACGGGATGGAATCTTACCCTTCTCAGCAGACTCAAGCACTTTGAACTCAGTTTCCAGCAACTGAATTAAACCTAGGGGGGAAATGGGAAGAGGAGAGACCAATTGGAACATTTTAAAAGCAGTTGAACAAGTGGAGCAATTGGTACTATTCTTACTGAACTGGGACAGTTAGAGGATATGCTGCTGGGGAATTTGTGGAACACATTAGATAGAGGTTACCTTTGTATGTTTCCATCTTGCGATTGTGAACAGGTCTGAGCTGTGAGAGTAGGAGTCAGATGACCTCAAAGAGGGCTGAAATTCTGGTAACTCGGCTGACCTTTTTGACTGTGTCGTGAATCACAGAATCATAGAGTTGGAAGAGAGCACACGGCCATCAAGTTCAACTCCCTGCCATGCAGGAACATACACTCAAAGCACCCCTAGCAAATGGCCATTTGGCCTCTGTAAAAATCTCTAAAGAACGTGACTCTACTACACTCTGAGGCAGCATATTCCACTGTCAACTATTACCATCAGGAAGTTCTTCTGGATATTTAAGTGAAATCTCTTTTCCTGTAGTTTGAATCCATTTCTCTGTGGCCCTTTTTGCATGGCATTTCTGATGCGAAAGGGCCTCTTGAGCATCGCGCAAATGTGAGGAGCGATCCACATAGCGCACTCACATTTGCATGATGCTCCAGGGTCTGACATGGACTGTGTGTGCATTTTTTCATTTTTGGCTTGAAGCCAAAAATGCTTCACAGTTGCGCATTGCTCTGGGGCCCCACACACTTACCTTGCATGCGGAGCCTTGGGAGCTGGGCCGGTCATGCTTCCTGTCTCAGTACAGCCTGGGAAGGTCTCAGGCTGTACTGCAATAGAAAGAGGCAGGGCTCCTGCACAAGCTGGAAGCTCGTGTGGAGCCGAAGGACCCCGGACGCAAGAGCCTCTCTCCAGAGGCTGCTCGCGTGAGTATCACACCTCAGCGCCAAAAATGGATGAGTTGTGGAAAGGATCTGTGTCCTAGGCCCCTTCCGCACCTTACCTGGTCTTGAAGCCATTGCATGGGGACCCAGGGAAAGCCTCTCCCAGGAGGGGAGCACAATAGAGGCGTTCCCCTCTGCACCGGCTGCCTGCTGGATAGGAAGAAGCACAATGGCTCTGCCCCTCCCTTCCACAGCGCAGCTTGGCAGTTTCCCAGGCTGTGCTGGGGGACGAAGCGCAGCCATTGCGCTTCCTGCTGTTCTGCATGACAGGTAAGTGCAGGAGGAAGGCTAGAGGACTGCACAATTGAGTGTCATTGATGGGAGAAACCTTTCAATGATTTAATTCACAATTACAACAGGTGACTACGGGATCATGACAGATTTGTGACAACGTCATGCAGAACCGTTGTCGCAATCCCATCATGATCCCATAGCCACTGCAGGTTGGCGGCAATGTGCGGAAAGGACCTTAGTCTCTGGAGCAGCAGAAAACAAGCTTGCCCCATCTTCAAAAGTACATCCCTTCAAATTTTTAAATATGGCTATCCTGTCACCTCTTAACCTTCTTTTCATCAGGCTAAACATATCTAGCTCCCTAAGCTGCTCCTCACAGGGCATAGTTTCCAGAATTCTCTGTGCAACATTGGAGAGCCCATGTCAATGGGCTTCAGGTTAGATCTTCATCTGCTGAAGGGGAATATCTCTCATCCAAACAGCAACTTGAAATGTAAAGTGTGACTCGAAAGGGATATGGTAGATTAGATTTTAGCAATGAAGCAAGTTTTCTGGATGGTTTTGAACTAGAAAAAAATTAGGACATAGTCCAGTGCCTTAAATCAGCTAGGATCTAGTTTATTTTATTTATCTGATTCATATTTAACAATATTTTTAAATACACCATGTCAATCATACATACCATAGATATAATTCAGCAGTGTTTGGAACAGGTAGAAGTTTTAAAAATGAAATATTTGTCAGACGGATCAAAAAAACCATACTGTGATTGAAATGTTATATGCAAATGAATTCAAAGGTTGTTTTTTTTTAATTATTTGGATAGAATATTTGAAAATGTCTTAGGGTGCATTCCCTTACTGAGGATAAGTTGCTGGGGAGTGTGAGGTTATAGAATTGTTGTTGTTGTTGTTGCTGTGTGCCTTCAAGTCATTTTTGACTTATGGCAACCCTAAGGTGAACCTATCACAGGAGTTTTCTTGACAAGATTTGTTCAGAAGTGGTTTGCCCTTGCCCTCCTGAGACTGAGGGCCTTTCTGCACTACACTGTTAAAGTGCTATTATTCCACTTTCAACATCCTGTGGAATTTTGGGGTTTGTAGTTTACTGAGGCCAAAGAGCTCTCTGGCTGAGAATTCTAAATGCCCCTCCCTAAACTGCCAACCCCAGGATTCCATAGGATGTTGAAAGTGGAATAATAGCACTCTAATATCCCTCAGGGAAAGTGACTTGCCCAAGGTCACCCAGTGGATTTCCATGACTAAGTGGGGCTTGAACCCTGGTCTCTCAGTCTCCCAATCAACCCTCAAACCACTATACGCTGCTGGCTCCTAAGTTGTAGAATATGGTAAAGAAAAAAAAGAAAAGAAAAAAACATTATGTTGGTATATTTGCCAAGTACACCTGCAGATCTCCTTGGATATACCCAGGGAATATCTGCCTGTGCATCTGTTGCAGTGGGAAAATGTACCAGTTGAACTGCTAAAATGCAGCAGAGTCAGGAGTAAGACGGGGCAGTAGCATGGAGAGAAGCATCATTGTGCCACATCAAAACCACTTTTCTTTTGATGTCACAGTTTCAAACCTGCCATGGATTGAGACTTCTCTCCCACTGAATTCAGTGAGAAAATAATTTTTAAATTGTCATGTCCTACCTATGATAACTGACACAACATAAAAATGTGGTAATTCAAGGGTGTCTTCATATGATATCACAAAAGAAAAAAAGAAGGAAAAAACATACTTGGGATTGTTGAAAAGGAGTTGGGATGGCAGCTGTGAGGACCTTGCTACTACCATCCTCCATCCCAAATTGGCATCCTCTTCAGAAATCTTCTCAATTTTCATAATGAAAGTGGATATTTAGAACTGACATTTACTAGCCCCAAACTTGGGAATGCTTTGGGGGTCAGTTGAGATAGGTAAAAACAACTGCATGGTGATGGATGCCCGGTGGGAGGAGGGCTGTTCTAATTCTAGGGAGGCCAACAGAGCTAGATTTTGAAAGAGGAAGCAGTCAAGGGAAGGGCACTGGGTGGGAGGCAGAGACAGTCATTAAAGTATCACTTTATCTTCCCACTGATGAGGTTACAACCTGAGAAAAGTGCTAGGAAAGCTGATAAGAGCACAGCATAAAGCAGAGCTCCCAACTGGGTGGATTTATTTTTTTAAAGTACACACTATGTCACACCCCTGGAATCTGTTCTCTTATCTCGCTGTTCCCCTTTATATTTCTCCAAGATAAATCACTTCTCTAAGAGAGTAAAGAAGTCAGAGAGGGCCATTTGGCTCTGTGGAAAGAACATGGCAACCACAAAGGGACAAGCCAGCTCTGTGCTGTTCCAAGGGTCCTTTTACATCATTTGGCTCCCATGTGTGGGGCCCACCCTATGTCCACCAAGCTGGACTCCAATGAAGTGTAGGGTTTTAACAGAAATAGATCCAGTAATAAAACTATGGGGCTACAGTGAGAAATAATAATATTTTTTAAGTTCCTGGGCAACCAGTCTTAAGTTCTGCTGTAATGTGTGTGTATGTATTTTAAACCTCTTGTGCTTGGATTAAATCTCATATACATGATAGCATTACTCCTAAGTGTACTTGCATCAGCAAAGCATGTGGCTAATAGAACCTGCACAAGGGAACTCCAAGTATAGCCCTTGTTGCCAATAGAATTCCACTTCTGGGTTTCTACCAGCACAAGGGAGGAATCTGGGTGAGGCTGAAGATGTGGTAGGGAAAAGGACATCCATCACTTGAATAGTCATTTGTGGGATCATTTCTTCTGTCTGTCCCCAACAAGCAATACTGTAAATACTAAGCTTGTAAAGAAATGGTATAAACTAAAAGTCTATTAGAATTAGTGAAGAGTGCTAAATTATTGCTTACCTTCTCCCATCCTCCAAACTGGACAGGTGGATAGGATTTCAGTGAACCATACCACACATCACTCATGGAATTTCACTTCATGTCTAGAGGACTAAGAGCCCACGTGGGGAGAATCTGGTAATGAGTCACTCTAGCTTAGGCCCTTTCCACACGGGGAAATAACACGTGGTAGTGCGACCTCCGTGGGAGGTCGTCTACACGGTAAAGTGGATTGGGGTGGATTACTTTAGAGTAATTTCACACCCCAATCCGCGCTAGGGCGCCCGAAAGTGACGGCGGCGCGTGCTTTTTAAAAACCACTTTTTATATGGTTTTTAAAAGGCACTGGGCATGCAAGCCCCGTGCAGCCGCGTCACAGTGCCCGGTGTGGATTTGCAGGGGCGCGCAAGGGCGTGCCTGCAGATCTGCCGGGAGCGGGATTTCTGGCTGGCGAGGTTCTCCAGTTGGTGGAGAGCCTCCGCCAGTCATCAGCCACCATTTTGGGCGCTGCCGGATGCCGCAGGACGCCGACAAGTGTGGAGCAGCGAAACGTGCTGCTCCACGCTGTGACGGACTGAGGTAAGCTCCGTTTTAGCGTGGCTTACCCCGTTTCTCCGCCCACGTGTGGAAAGGGCCTTATAGTAACACCAACACCCAGCAACAGCTAGGAGAGATGAAACAAATCGGAAAAAAACAAACAGACTAATAGCACTTATCTTCTCAGAAACTTTACAAGTACATACTCCAGGAGTCCATATGCCAATGCGTGCCAGGAATTCCAAAAGAGCATCTGAGGCCTTTCCACACTACACTGTTATAGTGCTATGATTCCACTTTCAATATCCTGAGGAATTCTGGGATTTGTAGTTTACTGAGGCCAAAAAGCCCTCTGGCTGGGAATTCTAAAGGCTTCTTCCTAAACTGCAAACCCCAGGATTCCATAGGATGTTGAAAGTGAAATAATAGCACTATAACAGTATAGAGCAGAAATGTCCCTGGTCACAGGACCTCTCTGGTGGTGGTGGCGGTGGCGGCGATGATGATGATGATGGTTTTTTATTCATTCTGCTTTTTTTTCCAGACCTGGAACTCAAAGTGGTTTACAAAAGTTAAAGCAATTTCCAAAGAAATGGCCCTGTTAGTCTGTTTCAGCATTAAAAGGGATGTGGGAGAAAAAAGAAACAAAAAAGGAGTGGTGGGGGAAAGAAACAAGCAGCACCTTTGGGACTAAAGTATTTATTTTAACTGCAAGAAACATTAAAACTGATACAGATAAAAGTTCACAAAATATAAAAGTTATAATTAAACTAGCAATACGGATAAAAGCATGCCTGTTAGAAAAGAAAAACAACAAACGTTGTCAATACAGGCCATTAATAAAGGCCCTTTCCCACTGAGCGATCAGGTCCCAAAGGCCTGTTGAAACAAAAAGTCTTCACCTGCCTACAGAAGGATACCCAGGAGAGCTCCAACCTAACCTCTCCGCTGCAGTTGCTACCTGTTATTCATTGCTGTCCTCATGTTTCTGTCATCTCTCCATTCACCATGCCAGCCAAGAGTTCCAGATGTTACCTGCACACCCCATGCCATATAGGGCAAAGAGAGGCTTATAATAACATCAGACAGAGGACAGGTGTGGCTCTGCAGGTATGATACTTTTTATCCTGCCAGAATTACTATGCCTTTTTAGAGCTCATGGCAGGTAATAATGTCCTAGACAGCCATACATATTCCTTGCTGATGCTGCCTGCATGTATTCCTTGCACACACTGTCAGAGCTAACTCTGCAACCGATGTTGTGATTATTTCAAGTACTTATCTATTCTCATGATTACTGGCATTTAGAGAAGCACTGGCCATTTGACTGAGACCCACCTTGTAAGTCTTTATGATGGGGTGTGCGCACTGGGACCAGGGGCCAGCTATGGCAGTGGATTCTCCACCATGGTAAAATTATAAGGCAGACGGTATAGCAAAGGGGATGTCACTGACATTCTTGTTGTGATGATTACCCAGCTTTTGAACCCCACAATTGGGAGGATGGGAGTGTGTGTGTGTGTGTGTGTGTGTGCACCTTCAAGTTGGGGGTTGGACTCAAGTAGGGGGTTGGACTCGATGGCCCCTGTGGTCTGTTCCAACTCTGTGTTTCTATGACTTATGACAACCCTATGAATTTCCTAGGGTTTTCTTAGGCAAGAAATACCTAGAGATGGTTTTGCCACTTCTGTCCTCTAAAATATACTCTACAACACCTGGCAGTCATTGGCACAACTAACCCATTCCCACAAGGTGTTGCAATGGCCACTAGCACAGATGGCTTTCAAAGTGGATTAGGAAAAATTGTGGTGAGACTTCGAAAAGCTACTTATTCTTCATAATGGCAGTCTTGAATCTCCAGGTTCAGGCCTTTGAATGCCATTTGCTGGACGCCAAGAACAAAGAGCATCTGCCATCACGTACTGGCTGTGCACCTCTTGAAAGCATCAAGCTGGCTCTTGTGGGAAGTACGATGTTGGACTCCATAGACCAAGATTGGGAATGGATGAGTCTTCAGTTGTTTTTGTGCAGCAACCTCTATCTTCCCTAGCTGCATAGAAAATGATGAGAGATAGTGGCACTTGTCATTCAAAAAAATCTGGAGGGACCTACATTCCCCCATCCCTGAGATAGGCTTTTGGTCTGATTCAACAAGTCTATTATGTCCAAATTGGTGGGAGGACTACAACATGGATGAGGAAGATGCTATGTCCAGACAAGGCAGAAATGCTCACGCTAAGTGTTCTGCCTAAGTGAGTAGTGTTCATGAGTTTACCCTGTATCGGACTGGGGTGCATTCCTTCTGAAGAAATGCATTCACAATGTGGGTGATGTTTTTGATCCATCTTTCTCACTCAAGGTACAGATTAAGCTAGTGTTTTCTAGATTAAGATGGCATCAGCAATGACCCTATCCAAGCAGAGATAGTCTGGCTGTAGCTATCTATATTTTGCTAATCTCTAGATGACTGTAATAAGTGGTTTGTGGGACTGGCTTTGAAGATGAGATGGAAACTGCAATTAGTTCAGAATACAGCTACAAATCTTCTAACTGAAACCACAAATTAATGGTTATGTCACACTGGTTTTTTTTCAGCACTACTGATTGCCAGTCTTTTTCTGGGCTCAGCCAACCAAAGGACTGGATTTGATCTTAAAGCCCTTCACAGCTTGGCACTGACATGTCAAATATCACGTCTAGTATGTGCTTGCCTATATGCTAGACATTTAACCATATTTGCTCCACCATCTTGGGTACAGAGGATTCTGGGTGGGGAGGGCCTTCTCAGTTGTGCTGCTCTAGTTGTGGGACACACTCCATAGGGAAAAAAATAGCTGACACTGGTCAGGCAAGGGCACCTGACAATGGCTTCAGGCAAGGTGAGGGCCTATTTTCTTAGGCCTTTCAGTTCTATTTTGATCAGTTCTGAATTGGCTACGTGGGTTCATTATGTTTTTATGCTACTCCTGCTCCTATTGATTTTGAAGGTTTCAGTGTATGTTCACATTTTTAAAAAGTGCACTCTGAAGTTTTATCAATCATCTTGGGAATTTGAACAGCAGCATATAAAATTCCTATATCTATATCAATATCTATATATCTTGTGGCAAGAGGTATTATCAATTTGCCCTCCATTAGCCACCACCCAATCTCTTTCATTTGGAAATAGGAGGCATCTATACAGCTTCATTGGCAATTGGATACCTTACTGAAAATTCATGCAACAAGTACCTCTAGATTTAATTATTTCCTGTTCTGATGGGACTATTTTTCCACTGTCTGTGATCCTAGATACCTCTGTTGTTGTGTGCTTTCAAGTCATTCCTGACTTATGGCAACCCTAAGGCAACCCTTTCACAGGGCTTTCTTGGCAATATTTGTTCAGAAGGGATTTGCTCTTGCTGTCTTCTGAGGCTGAGAGACTGTAACTTGCCCAAGGTCACCCAGTGAGTTTCCATGACCAAGCAAGGATTCAAACCCTGGTCCCCATAGTCCCACTCTCAAACCACTACACTGTGCTGGCCTCTCAGATGCATCTGTACATTGTGTAATATATGAAAGCCACATTGGCTTTCATACTTGGAAACAAGGCAAGGCCATATCTGAATGTTATTTTTAAGAAGTTTAAAAATACTTGCATGACTCTAGGGCAAAATAGTTCCTTCTTTCATTGACTGCAAAAAAGCACTTACTTGGTATTGACCTTAAATAGTATAAAGTAAAAGAGATGGAAAGCACACAACCTCAAATGGTAAGCACTAGCAAGATTTTAAAACAAATACCATGCAAAGAGAGTCCTGTGAAAACCAAGAGAAGCACAATGAAATTTCTCTTTGTCTGACCCTTTCTAATATATATATTCAATGATCAACTGCTCTAGCTAGAACAATATCTAAGCACAGCCTTCCATAAAAACTGTACTGTCATGCATTTGTGAGTAAATCATATTTAATCCAGTGTTTTTCCTTGTAAACATAATACCCTGGAGGCACCAGATTCTGTCTGATCTTGGCAGCTAAGCTGGGTCATGCCTGATTAGTACCTGGATGGGAGCCAAGGAATACCAAGTACTGTAGGCTCTATTTCAGAGGAAAGCAATGGCAAACCACGTCTGAAGATTCTTTGCCTAAGAAAACCCTACAAAGTTAATGGGGTCACCAAAAGTCACATACATATAGAGAAACATGAATGGGGATAGGTTACTCAAGAATATCCAGAAGGAGAAAGACCTGCTAAGAAGACCTGTGGAGTGTAAATACCTAGTAAGAAGCTCTGGTGTGGTAAGAACCAATGTTCCAGATGTGAAGTGAAGTACTGCTAGGAAGGGTCAGTAAACAATCAAAGGTTAGGGTTGCTGCAGTTTTCCTTTCACTTCTAGTAAGAATCAAGTCAAATTTGTGCCTTTTGTCAGCCTTTTGTTGCATGAATTTTTAAATGCCCATAGGCAAATACTAACACCTCCAGTTCATAAGAATTCTGCAATAGATAAGCTCTTCAGATCTATCTGAAATACTGCTTATTGGAATCTCTGAAACTGGGAGAGTTTGAGATCGTTGTTTGCAGGTGATCAGGAAAAACACATGAAAAATATTATATACTGAATTTGTGCCAGTAAAATGGTAACTTTGACAATAACAAGCAATGATGTTTTGTTTTTTTACCTATGATTTTCCAGTCTTTGAAGCAGAAGATACATAGGAAGCGAAAGATACATTAAATACACTGTTGTTAATTTCCTTCATTGGCATCAACTAATGGCGACCCTATTAAGGAGCCCTGGTGGCACCATGGTTAAATGCCAGTACTGCAAGCCACAAGGTTGTGAGTTCGATCCTGCCGGGCTCCAGGTTGACTCAGCCTTCCATCCTTTCGCAGGTCGGTAAAATGAGTACCCAGCTTGTTGGGGGCATGTATAGAAATACATGCTATTTGTAAGTTGTTCACCGCCTCGATCCATATGGAGAGGCAGGATACAAATAAATAAAAAATAAAAAATTAATGAGAGACTTTCAAGACAATCTGTTATTAACAGCTGTGTTAAAATCTTGCAAACTGAGGGCTGTATTTGAATCATCTACTTGTAATGTGTTCTACCTCTTTTCCTACATCTTCCATTTGCAAAGCATTATCATCTTTTTTCCCAGTGAGTTATGTTGTCTCATGATATGTCTAGAAGTTGATAGCCTCTTTTTAGTCATTTGGGCTTCTAGGGAGAATTCAGACTTGATTTGATTCCTGACCCATTTATTTGTTTTTTTGGCAATCCATGGTATCTGCACAACCCTTTTCCAGCACCACATTTCAAATGAGTTGATTCTCTTCCTTTCCACTTTCTTCCTTGTCCAGTTTTCACAACCATACATAAAAATTGGAATGGCATGGACAATCCTGGTTTTGTATTCAATTTCATATCTTTACACTTGAGGATCTTATCTAGCTCTGTCATACTAGACTTTACAAGTCCTAGTCTTAGATTTTTCTTTTTTTAATGTGTGCTCTTTTTCGATCAGCTTTCCCCAGCCTGCTGTCTAATAAATGTGTCATATTACAGGTCTTACCATCCTGAATCAATTCTATTTGCTGGACTTGATCAGAGCTGTAGTTTAGCACATTTGGTGGATACCAGTTTGGGAAAGACCTATCTAGAGGATTTTTTGGTTTTGTATGTATCTTTGTTTCTTTCAGTTTGGAAGGAGAAGAACAAACAAGCCCAACTAATTTCCTAGAATGAATGAGCGAGAGAGAGAATGCTTAGTGTGATTATAGAGGAGATGATAAAAAAAATTTTTTTTTAATGTACTGTCATCTAAACATTTTTACAACATATATTTTAAACGTACAAACATATCGATGAAATACCATCCCACCTATATCACAAACCACTGCAAACTATGATCATTTGCAGCATTCAAATTAAACACTAGTTTGCAAGGTTTGGGACTCTGTGAGTGTATGCTCTAAAGTCACTCATCAACTTATGGGAGCCCCATGAATTTCATGGGGTTTTCATAGGCAAGGCATACTCAGTGGTGGTTTTGCTAGTTCCTTCCTCTGAAATATAGCCTACAGTACCTGATATTCATCGGTAGTCTCCCATCCAAGTACTAACCAGGGCTGACCCCAGTTATCATAGAATCATAGAGTTGGAAGAGACCCCAGGGGCCATTGAGTCCAACCTCCCGCTATGCAGGAACACCCATCAAAGCATTCCCAACAGATGGCCATCCAGCCTCTCCTTAAAAACCTCCAAAGAAGGAGACTTTACCACACTCCGAGGCAGCATATTCCACTGCCAGACAGCTCTGACTGTCAGCAAGTTCTTCCTGAGGTTCAAGTGGAATCTCCTCTCCTGCAGCTTGAATCCATTGCTCCTTGTCCTAGTCTCTGGAGCGGTAGAGAACAAGCCTGCTCCCTATTCAACGTGATGTCCCTTCAAATATTTAAACATGGCTATCACTCCCCTCTTAACCTTCTCTTCTGCAGACTAAACATACTCAGCTCCCTAAGGTGTTCTTCATAGGACATGGCTTCCAGATCCTTCACCATTTTGGTCGCCCTCCTCTGGACACATTCCAGCTTGTCGACATCCTTCTTGAACTGAGGTGCCCAGAACTGGACACAGTATTCCAAATGAGGCCTAACCAATGCAGAATAGAGTGGTACCATTACCTCCCTCAATCTAGACACCATACTCCTATTGAAGCAACCAAGAATCGCGTTGGCTTTCTTGGCTGCCACATCACACTGCTGACTCATGTTCAGCTTGTGATCTACCAAGACTCCTAGATCCTTTTCACATGTACTGCTATCCAGCCACATGTCCCCCATCCTATACTTGTGACTTTCATTTTTTCTGCCCAAGTGCAGGACCCTACATTTCTCTCTGTTGAAATTCATTTTGTTAGCTTTGGTCCTACTCTCCAATCTGTCAAGGTTGTATTGAAATTTGATCCTATCCTCTGGTGTGTTAGCCACCCCTCCCAGTTTGGTATCATCTGCAAATTTGATCAGCATGCCCTCCACTCCTTCATCCAAATCATTGATGAAGATGTTGAATAGCACTGGGCCCAGGACAGAACCCTGAAGCACCCCACTAGTCATTTCTCTCCAGGATGAAAAGCAGCCATTGGTGATCACCCTTCTGGTGCAGTCGGTCAACCAATTACAAATCCACCTAACAGTAGCCCTATCTAGCCCGCATTTTGCTAGCTTCTTTGCAAGAATGTCATGTGGAACTTTGTCAAAGGCCTTACTGAGGTCAAGGTATGCTACATCTACAGCATTCCCTTCGTCTATCAAGCTTGTAACCCTATCATAAAAAGAGATAAGATTCATCTGGCATGACTTATTTCTGAGAAATCCATGCTGGCTTTTATTGATTATGGCATTGCTTTCTAAGTAATTACAAACTGACTGTTTAATGATCTGCTCTAGAATCTTTCCTGGTATTGATGTCAGGCTGACTGGGCGATAATTATTTGTGTCCTCTTTTTCCTCTTCTTGAAGATGGGGATGACATTTGCCCTCCTCCAGTCTGCTGGGACTTCTCCTGTTCTCCAAGAGTTCTGAAGGATTATTGCAAGTGGTTCAGAAATTACTTCTGCCAGTTCTTTTAATATCCTTGGATGTAGTTCATCTGGCCCTGGGGACTTGAATTCATCTAGTTTAGCCAGATATTCTTGTACTACTTCTCTACTTATTCTGTGCTGCATTTCCCCCGCTTCCTCACTTGCTCCCCACACCCCAGGTTGGGTACTTTTATCCTTTTGGGAGAAAACTGAGGCAAACAAGGTATTAAGTAGTTCTGCCTTCTCACTCCCCCGCCCCCGTTATTAATTGGTCACCTTCTCCATGTAGTGATCCTATCATTTCCTTGTTTTTCCTTTTGCTACGGCATATCTAAAAAAGCCCTTTTTATTATTTTCGATGTCTCTGGCAAGCCTGAGTTCATTCTGCGCTTTAGCTTCTCTGACTTTCTCCCTACATCTCCTGGCTATTTGCTTGAATTCTCCTTTGGTGGTTTCACCATTCTTCCATTTCCTGTACATGTTTCTTTTAACACTTAGCTCAGCTGAGAGTTCTTCAGTCAACCATTCCGGTTTCTTTAGATACCTGCCATTTTTCCTCTTTATTGGCACAATTTTCAATTGTGCCTTCAGTATCTCACTTTTAAGAAACTCCCATCCGTCATGAACTCCTTTCTCTTTTAGTATTCTTGTCCATGGGATTTCAGCAAGCAACTCCCTAAGTTTGGAGAAATCACCTTTCTTAAAGTTTAGGATGCATGTCTGGCTATACTTGGCTTCTCCTTCCCACTGGATGTCAAACTCCAAGAGAGCATGGTCACTCCCTCGTAAGGATCCCACCACCTCCACCTCATCAACTAGGTCATCCCTGTTGGTCAGGATCAGATCTAAAATAGCAGATCCCCTTGTCACCTCTTCCACCTTCTGGACCATGAAATTGTCTGCAAGGCAAGCAAGGAACCTGTTGGACCTTGCGGTCTTTGCAGAATTTGACTGCCAACAAATATCAAGATAATTGAAATCTCCCATTAACACGGCATCTCTTGTTTTTGAATGTGTGGTCATCTGCTTCAGGAAGGCCTCATCCAAGTCCTCAGGCTGGCCCAGAGGCCTGTAGCAAACTCCCACAATCACATCCCTATTGTTTCTCGCTCCCTTAATTCTTACCCAGATGCTTTCAACTTGGCTTCCCAGATTTAAGTCATGGATTTCTTCACAGGTGAAAACATCCTTGACATATAAGGCTACTCCTCCTCCTTTCTTGTTTGGTCTATTTTGCGAAATAAGTTATACCCCCTTATTCCAACATTCCAATCATGGGATTCATCCCACCAGGTTTCAGTGATGCCTATTACATCATTTTTTTGTTGTTGTTGTACTAAGAGTTGGAGTTCATTTTGCTTATTGCCCATGCTCTGTGCGTTAGAGTAGAGACACTTGAGACAATGTGCCCTTCGTGGAATTCCTGCACTAAAGTTACTTTCCCTCTCCCTGTTGGTCTCTAGTTCTACTTGGCCTGTCCTATCCATATCATTTGGGCTATTTTTCACAGCACTCACTGAATCCTTGCCCAGAATACTACTGTCCCCCTTCCCAGTCAAACTCAGCTTAAAGATCTCCTGATCTTTTGCAAGACTGTTTGCAAAAAAATTCTGGCTGATGGTTGTAGGGTGCAGGCCATCCCTTCCCAGAAGACCATCTTCGTGGAAATGGAGGCCGTGATCCAAAAATCTGAATCACTTCTGGCAGCACCATATTCGGAGCCAGTTGTGATTCAGGCCTTAAGGTTGGGATTAGCCTGGATCCATCTCCTTCTATGGGCTTGTCCCTAAAGACTCTGTTAATTGTTCCATGCTAGTTTTCAGAGAAGTAGCTGTGTAGTCTCTTGCAATATAAAAAGGAGGAAGGGAGGGGGAAAGAAATAAGGAATTTAGATACCAATTCTGTCCCTACATCTACTCTGGGAGCAATATTACAAGAGCCAATAATATCAATCACAACAGCAGAGATATATTCACTTCTTCATTTTCCAACAACACATGTGCTATCCCATTGGGTTCTTAACCTTTTCTTTATAAGGGACCCCCTCTAAATATATTTTGTTACTAAAGACTCCAAGATGCAACTCAAGATTTTAAACCCTTTAAAAGCTAACCAAATGAATTTCAACAGAGAGAAATTAACCATGTTGATTTTCTGCACTTAGGCATTAAAAATGGAATGCACAAATATAGGATGGGGGACGTGTGGCTGGATAGCAGTACATGTGAAAGGGATCTAGGAGTCTTGGTAGATCACAAGCTGAACATGAGCCAGCAGTGTGACATGGCAACCAAGAAAGCCAACACAATTCTTGGTTGTATCAATAGGAGTATGGTGTCTAGATCAAAAGAGGTAATGGTACCACTTTATTCTGCATTGGTTAGGCCTCCTTTGGAATACTGTGTCCAGTTCTGGGCACCTCAGTTCAAGAAGGATATCGACAAGCTGGAACATGTCCAGAGGAGGGCGACCAAAATGGTGAAAGGTCTGGAAGCCATGCCCTATGAAGAACGCCTTAGGGAGCTGAGTATGTTTAGTCTGTAGAAGAGAAGGTTAAGAGGGGAGTGATAGCCATGTTTAAATATTTGAAGGGATATCATGTTGAGGAGGGAGCAGGCTTGTTCTCTACCGCTCCAGAGACTAGGACAAGGAGCAATGGATTCAAGCTGCAGGAGAGGAGATTCCACTTGAACCTCAGGAAGAACTTGCTGACAGTCAGAGCTGTCTGGCAGTGGAATATGCTGCCTCTGAGTGTGGTAGAGTCTCCTTCTTTGGAGGTTTTTAAGGAGAGGCTGGATGGCCATCTGTTGGGAATACTTTGATGAGTGTTCCTGCATAGTGGGGGGTTGGACTCAATGGCCCCTGGGGTCTCTTCCAACTCTATGAGTCTATGATCAAATATTTATTGAAAATTACTCATCAAGGGTCTTCAAATTGGGAGACAAGGAGAAATATGTAAATGCACACTTCCTTGAGAGGCACTGGAGGGGGGCGGAAGACTTTTCTCCTGTTTCTTTCTGCCAGTTTAAAACTGAAGTGGATTTAACTGCAATGTGCAGGTCTAGTCAGCCAGCCAGCATTTGCCCTTCTCTCTCTCTCTCTTCTCTTTCCCTCCTCTCCCTCTTTTCTAGCCATCCAGTCTCTGAGAAATGCTCAAACACCCCACTTGGTTGTGGAGATCCTATGTATAGATCTCTATGCATTCACTGTAGAAAATATAAAATAGTTCTAGAGTTCGAGTGGGTAACATGTGAAGCTGCTTTTCACGGACTCAGTTTTGTCCCATATTGTATACTCACAGTCCAGGGCTGAAACCTTTCACACCATAAATGATTGAAGGGGACTCCCTGCAATGCCGCAGGGACTTGGAGCTCCTGAAAACAGTCTGGAAATTGGATTAGGGTTCATTTTCACTCCTAGAGGATTGGTTAACAGCATGGTGATCCACCTGCATCAGGCTTCCCCTGACCTTCCGCCCAAGTTCATGCAGCAGTCAGGCTGGGTAGACTGTGACCAAAGTTCCTTTCCTCTCACATACCAAACCCACTGGAAACGTGGTTAATCAACACGTGGCCTTCTGTGCGTGTTGTTAGTTCTTTCTTTTCTGTCCCTTCTGTCACAATGGACACAACTACTTTGTAGTATAAAGCTTTTCTGCATGCCCTTAATCAAGTCCTGTGTTGTTAAACCTTTTATACTGTATTTGCTGAGGCAGAAACAGGGGCAGATTGCAAGTTACACAACCAGTTTGGATTTCTTTAACCCCACTGAAATCTGATCAAAAGAATAAGATTGTGGCTTATAGACAATACTACATTCTTTAGGCTTTCATTTGCTTCCCACCTTGATTATTCACAATTTTAAAGCAACAAAAGGCTATGGTGTTCCATCCAAATCAGTCAACAGTAAACAAGCAAGAGGCCAAGTCTATCACTGCGTGTTCTATACAGAGAACTTAAGATCATTTTGGATGTCTGACAGGCAAATGAAAGAAGGAATGTTAATGTATATAAGCTATGCCCCACTGTCTACAGGTAATGATAGCCAACGACCTTGGCGTGTAGTTTTGTCTTGCAATATGTGATCAGGCTGGGAGACGCCTAGCAACATAATAGCATAATCTTCCTGCCGACACTATTCCCTATGACCCAATTGTTGCCCTGTTTACTGGGGGTCCCGGGACAGACACCTAAATAACCAAACAACAACACAACTTTGGGGAAAATTAGCTGGAACACTCAGTAAAGCTAGCGAGAGGCAGGGTAACTTAGCAGGATCTTGCAACCCAGCATCTACGGGGTCAAGTCAGTCAAGCAGTCAGACAGTTTGAAATAGCAAGAATGATGTTTTATTAAATACAGACAAATATTAAAGACACCACAGTCACACAGCTAACTAAGGAATCAGAGATTGACTTGGAATAGGGATTTTTAGAGGGAAATGGGTGATACAACACCTGTCTCGTAGTCCTGGACCTTGAGAGCAAAGTTGGGGGTACAATGAAGACGCTCAGCGTGTGGAGCTGAGGGAAAGCTCACCAAGCAGAGTGGCGGCAAGGCTGGATGGAACTCGGGAGTGATCCTGGGTTGAGCGGTCTCAGTTACAGGAACCAAGGGGAAGGCTCGCTAAGCGGGGTGGCAGCAAGGCAGGATGGAACTCAGGAGTGACCCGAGGAAGGTCTCGGACTCAGGGGTTTTTATAGAGTGAACTGTGACTGCAGGCCATACCTTACTCAGTGAGAACAATGCGTTTTAGGAGCGGGACAAAGCTTTGGAAAGGTCAGGATTTAGCATGATTGAATCAGAGCCGAATTCACAATAGTGTAGCCAGTATGCAAATGCGGAGTGCTTAGTACAGCTTTGTCAGGTTGCCCGCTCGGGGCAGGGAGCCTTTGTTAGTATCGTGCATATGCAATGAGGTGTTTGCCGGAGAGGTCCCTGAAGCGACGAACTGGCTGTATCTGGCCTGTCTGGGTGGAGAATGGAATGTCCAGCAATTATTGGCCGTGCCTGTTTGCGTGCTTGTCCGGTTGCCTCACAAACACGTGCAGCGGGGTGGCAGAGGAAAGCCAAATTGTTTGATATCAAAGTGATATTGAGTGCTATCTCCGGGTAGGCCTAGACCACAGTAACACAATCCCTCCTCTCCCACTACTCAGCCCTTGTCCCATAGAGGCATAACTACCAGGATAATTACTTTACAGAGCTGTTGCAAGGATTGCTGCTCCAGAGATCAGGCTTTAAATCATGTTAAACATGCTAAAACTTTGTGTAAATGCTACATAGTCGTGTTATTTGAAGACTTATTTGAAGGGAGCCCTGGTGGTGCCATGGTTAAATGCCAGTACTGCAAGCCACAAGGTTGTGAGTTCGATCCTGCCGGGCTCCAAGGTTGACTCAGCCTTCCATCCTTCCGTAGGTCAGTAAAATGAGTACCCAGCTTGTTGGGGGCATGTATAGAAATACATGCTATTTGTAAGTTGTTCACCGCCTCAATCCATATGGAGAGGTGGGATACAAATAAAATAAAAAAAGACTTGGGACTGTGCCTAGGGTTGCTGGGTGTCCCATGTGGTAAAGCAGCCATTTTCAACCTTTGGTCTTCTAGCCATTTGGGACATCAGTTCCCAGAATCTGCCATTATTGGCCAGATCAGTCGAGGCTTCTGGGAGCTGAAATCCAACTGGAGGATCAAAGATTGGGAAGGACTGAAGGGTGTCCCTTATTTGAGGGCTGCAAAGCCTGTCCTGTATGTGGATTAAATAGAGTGCCAGAAATCCCCTGTTTTGCTATTGCTGAAAAACAATGTTTCCAAATAACTCAAGAAATACTCTGTGTGTGTGTGTGTGTGTGTGTGTTTTGCAACTGCAGGAAGTGCCTGCTCTTCCCTCTCCGGGCTCAGCAATATGTTTGGTCTGGTGATGGAGAAATTCCTTCCTTTGTGGTGGCTGTTGTCCTGTCATCATGATGTTTCCAGAGGTTTGAAGGGATCTCAGTAGATTTGAGATATCACAGGAATCCTGAGCTCTTACAAGAGGCCATCCTCCCACAAGACTTGAAGTCAGCTTTAAATAGCCCCTCCCTCCCCTAATACCCTGGCCAGTTTCAACTGTCCCTTGTTATTATTTGGAAAACCTGGCAATCATACTTGCGTCTGTTGTTATGTGTACAGGGTCGGGTGGAGTGGTGGCATTGTTCTGTTTTCATTGGGTATGTGAGCAGGCAAGATGATGGGGCCACCCCGGTAAGGGTTTCCTTTAATCCACTTGCTTGTTTACAAAGTGAGAGGGGAGGGAGCGCACAGAGGCAAGAAAGGATCACAAGCTGTCAGAGCAGAGGCCTGGTGTGTAAAGAAACAAATGGCAAGTGTTCCTCCAAACAAAGGATAAAGGCAGTTCCCAGCCAATGGGGCCCACAGAGCTGCCTTTGTACACTGGGCCTCAAATGCCCCCGCACCATTCACAGCCGGCTGCAACAAGTAGCAGCCGCACATGCTTCCTGAGGGCTAGAGGCCAGAGGGGTAGCCCAGAAAGACCCTAGCCTAACCCCTGGGTTGGAGAATCTTTAGGTAAGCCATTCGACACAGGGAGGAAGCTTCAGGGACAACAACTGTGATCAAATCAGGTTGATTTATGTGACATTGAATGGAAATGGTTGCTTATTTTGTTAAAAATGGATGAGCTAACAGAGAACAGTTTCTACAACAGGTTGGTATATAATAGCCTGTAATAGTGGATTATAAACATAACAATAGTATTTATCAATGATAAAGCATTTAACTTTTTTAAAGCTCTGTATGGATATGACAGTCTTTGGTATCAGGTTCACAATCCAAGAGACCAAAATATAAAAAATAATAAAGCAAACTGCGGGGAAAAAGCAAAAGCAATTTGCTGCACCTTCTCTTGCCATTTCCACACTAGCCTGTTATAGCACTATGATTCCACTTTCAACATCCTATGGAATCCTAGAGTTTGCAGTTTCAGGAGGGGCTCCATAGGATGTTGAAAGTGGAATCATAGCACTATAACAGACTAGTGCGGAAATGGCCTTAGTTTCCTTACTAACTTTTGCCATTTTTACTACATTCTGATGTTGCTTGACTGCATGTGTCTCTTCTTGTTCTTCTGTCTTTGGGGAACTGGCATGATGTAAATAGAGCAAAGAGGTAGTATGTAGAATATTGCCCTGGCTTGAAGATCCTGTACTGTATTTTACCTCTACAGTTGCTCTGCTGTGTAGCAATGCTCCACTGCAGTCACAGTTGACTGTGGAAGGTACTGAAGCCTCTGGCAAGGGCAGGGATAACAGTGAAAGTCTTTGCTGCGCTCTATCCAGAGCTCTTCCAGGTAAAATGGACTGACTTACTCTTTACACCTTACAGACATGGTTGGACTCCAGCTCCCATCTTTCCTGGCCATTCACTCTTCTGACTCAGGCTGATGAAAGCTGGAGTCCAAAAACATCTGAAAAGAGACAGAATCCCTGCTCCTGCTTTACACACATGGAACTCCTAGGAAATCCTCACCTGACCTTCTCAGCAACCACCAGGGAGCCAGGCCCTTCCCCTCTGGCCAGTGGTTTTGGGAGGCAGTTTCCTACAGGCTGATGGGACTGAGTTCACCCTTACTGTTCTAGAACAGTCACACAAGGTCGCCACTCTACTGAAATAACCCCATCCATCCCTAGATGGAGAGATTATTATTCATCAGGAATGCAATCACTTGACCCAAGGAAATCTTGTCACCAGGACCACTTGCATTCAGTTGTTAAATCACACTACTTAAGCCCAGCACTGTTTACAATGGGCAGGGGAACAACTTTTGACTGAGTGGAGACCTCAGAGTGGAGACCTCATGTGACTGTTACAGAAGATTAAGAATGCAGGGTCCCAGATGAGATTAAATGCATCCTTAGATTTGCTACCCAAGATCTGTAGATTCCAGATCAGTAGACTCAGCTGTGAGAGTTATATTGGCAAAAGATACTTTCTTCTAGTATTGGACTAAATGATGGATAAGAACCAGGGATGGATACATGTGCTGTGCCTCAGTACTGAGTTCATGTTTGTGATCATACAGTATTTATGATTATTCCTCTAATGTCAAAACAACATGTATAAGATTCCCCACCCACCCACCATTTGATTCTCACAGCCACGCTTTGGGCTTTGAATGGGGATTTGAATCAAGGTATCTTACAATTTATTAAAGAGCCAGCCTGTTATAATGGTCTGAGTGCTGGAATAGCATTACAGGGGATCCAGAGTTAGAATCTCTGCTCAAACACAGAAACCCATTGGGTGACCCTGAGCAAGCCACCCCTCTTAATCTTGGAGGAAAACAATAGCAAACCACCTATGAGTAAACCTTGCCATGAAAAACCTAGGATATGATCTCTGTAAGTTGGAGTTAATTTGAAGGCACAGAACAACAACAGATCTGTTATTTATGCTTGATATTCTGCAATCATACTGGCTTTTGAAGAATGTACCTGCATCAGGATACAGCAGATTCATTTTGATTTTAAATTCAGGAGATGTCTAAATCAAGGGTGAGGACTATCTGGTCCTCCAGATGATGTTGGACTACAACTCCCAGATGCTCTACGCAGCATAGCCAATAGTATGAATGCCAGGAGCTGTAGTCCAGCATATATATAGGGCCATGTGATTCTTCCTTCAACTAAAGTAGACCCAATGAATTATGTCAACATATTACTTTTGTAAAGTCATTGCTGGAGATGTCAAGACAAGGAGGGTTCCTTTTGTCATATGTGGTGGACTTGCAAACAAGTAAAAGCTTATTGGTCTAAGATTTATACATTAATGAAAAAAAATCTTAAAGGTAATGTGTTCCAGAAATGTTTTTGTTGGGTACTATGGATAAGGATCTGGGCCAAAAATATGGACTCCTTCTTCATTATATGACAAGAGCTGCAAGAATATTGTTTGCACAAACTTGGAAATAGACTGAAGAACCAGCAACAAGGATTGGATTGTAATGGTTGCTGAACCATCCCAAATGGCCAAATTAATATGAGTTTTAAACAATAAACCTATTGAAGTTTTTTTGAAAGACTGGAAACCGTTTCTAGACTTCTTGAGCCATAAGAATCCAAATGATGCAGTAACCTGTGGATATGGTTATTAGTACTTTGTTTAATTGGATCTGTGTAGAAAAATATTATCCCGTCTTTTTCTATTTTTTGCATTTCATTATAGTTGTGGGGGGGGGTTAGAGACCTTTTGTGTATTAGTATGTTAGTGCTAGCATTTAGCTGTTTACTTTACTTAGTAAGTTATTGTTCTAGTGAACTAGTGTTTAGTTATTTTAGTTTATTGTTTTGTATTTAATGTTTTAATTTTAGTTTATTTTTGTGCTAGAAATGTGAGATGAAGTTTGTGCTATTTTGTATAAAAACTGAAAAATATCTAGAGAAACATATATGTAAATCCCACTGAGTTAATGGGTCTACTCTAGTTGAGAGTGGCAATTAGATTTGTACCAGAGCAGGCAAACTGTGACTGTCCAGATGTCGTTGGACTGTCATTGGCTGTGCTGACTACAACTGATCAGAGTTGCAGTCCAAAATTTGGAGGGTCACCCTTTGCTCACCCCTGATTTGTGGTTTTGTCTCAGTAGTTCTAAATGCATTGTGTAATCTGTCCTGTGCCCAATATAGGCCATTTCTGTACTAGGCTATTATAGTGCTATGATTCCACTTTCAACATCCTATGGAATCCTGGGGTTTGCAGTTTCGAGAGGGGCCAGTTGGCCCCTCCTGAAACTATAAACCCCAGGATTCCATAGGATGTTGAAAGTGGAATCATAACACTATAATAGCCTAGTGCGGAAATGGCTCTAAGGTAATCCATGTATGTTTACGTGCTCCTTCTTATACTCTTGGGATTGAAAACATTATCCTCTATCATGGCTGTCCGTACCTCCTTTTTTCCCCTAAAGAACATTGTCTTGCCTGACAAAACATTCTGAAGCCAAACATTTGCTTGTGATGGCAGATCCTAATAAAGATCGTACAATGCTATGATGCTGGATCTTTCCTTATGAGCCAACACTGCTTTCTTCTCTTCATTGCTGAGAGAGCTGTCCAACTTTTCTAGGTCAGCCTCCTAGTTCTGCCTGGGCACTTAGGCCCTCCTGACTGGTTAGTCTAAAACTTGCTGGGGATGGAAAATACAGTTCTCATTTTCCTTTTGACAAATATTTCTCTGCAGTGCCTATGGGATCTCATTACACTTGTTGGCAAGCAGTGGTGATGAGGTTGCTAGTGGCTCTTGTTGCTTGCCATAGCACTGTTTCTAAGGCTACAACATCTCCGGAATTGCCATGTTTTTCTGGGAGGGCTCTTGTAATTTTGAACAATTGTAAAACAGACAGAGGTTTTAGAGTATTGCTCACATGAAGGAGATGCATGGAGCCTCTAGCATGGAGAATATTTATGTATGCATTATTTGCAGCCTTGCAGGCAGTTGTTAAAAGCAGAAGAGCCCTGGTAGAGAAACAAGGTAACTCTACAAATAAAGCCCTTGCAAGCCCAATCCAATGTATGTAACATGCATACAGTCAGATTTACCACCAGGTGAGTGTGCACAAAAGAGAGCCACCATGATGTAGTGGTTTCAGCATTGGATTATGATCTGGAGACCATAGTCTGAATCCCTGCTTGACCATGGAAATCCACTGGGTGACCCTGGGTGAGTCTCACTGTCTCAGCCCGAGAGGAAAGCAATGGCAAACCCCCTCTGAACAAATCTTGTCAAGGAAACCCCATGAAAGATTCACTTTGGGGTTGCCATAAATCAGAAATGATTTGAAGGTACACAACAACAACAACAACAACAACAACAACAACGGTGCACAAGAGAATAGCCTTCACCTTGAGCTGATGCTTATGACCAGAGTAGACTTTGGACTGCAGGAATCTGAGTGAATGTTGGTCTCCTTGAGTGAGTTACTGCAGGCTATTTCATCACACTTGCAATCTCTTTCAGGAAATAAGAATGAAAACTTTAGTACCCTATGGACTGGTGTGAGTCCTCATTAGCATGATGTTTGTGCACAGTCCAGAAAATTGTGCTGTGCTAATTATGTTTAATAATCCCTTCTCTCCAATTAGGGAGAGATGGCATGCTGGCACTGTAATTTTGATAGCGCCATGTTAAAACATTATTTTCCCCCGTTGTGACAGTGAGGCCACCTCCACACTACACATAGTGCTATTATTCCACTTTCAACCTCCTGCGGAATCCTGGAGTTTGTAGTTTCCTGAGGCCAAATAGCTCTCTGGCTGAGAATTCTAAAGGCCCTTCCCTAAACTGCAAACCCCAGGATTCCACAGGACATTAAAAGTGGAATAATAGCACTATAACAGTGTAGTGCGGAAATGGCCTGAGTTAATAAGCAACATAAACAAGATGGTTCTTAAATGCCTCTATCCCATTCTACAATAATGGTTCTAAAATGCCTCTGTCCCATCCTACAACTTATCAAATGAGTCTTTAGCAAAAGAAAAGTGAATTCACAGCTTAAAGGAATCCCACATCCATCCTGTTAAAGTTAGAACATATGAGTTTTAAAATACTGTTTTAATCTTGATTTGTATGTTTTAAAAACGTGTTTTACTGTATTCTGTCTTTTTGTAAGTTGCATTGGGTGGTTTTCCTTCTTTGCCTATACCAACTCATCCTCAGCTTCCTGTCCAGCAGAGTTATTCCTTACTGTGAGGTCCCTGTTAGGATTAGGGACAGAGAAACTAGCAGTGGAGTCCTTGCTCACTTGCTAGGTGCTTCAAAGAGACAGTAGCTCATATTCACTCAGAACTTAACATCACAGTTATTGCAGAGTCTGGGGAGATGTCGCCAGTGTTTGGGTCAGTGTTCTGGTCACCTTCAGTTGTTGGGTTATAACCCAAAGTGCTTGACCTTGTGGTGGATGGGCAGCTTCAGCCGTTCTTGGGCCCAGATAATCTGTTTCCTCCATTTTAGTTTCAGGCAAGGGTGTGGTACTAAAACAACCTTATTTGCCGTGATTGACAATCTACTCTGGGTGAAAGATGGGGGAGTGCCACCCTGTTGATTCTTCTGGGTCTTTCAGCAGTGTTTGATACCATTAATCATGGTATCTTGCTGTACTGGCTCTACAGGGTGGAAGAAGAGGACATTATGTTACAGTGGTTCTGCTCTTATCTACAAGGTGGTTAGGAGTAGCACTGGGGAATTCCTGTTCAGCCCCATGGCCATTACCCTTTGGGGCGCCCCAGTGTTCCCTCCTATCCCCCATATTCTTCAATATGCATATGAATCCACTGGGTGAGATCATTAGAAGATTTGGGATTGGATCCTGATGACACTTAGCTCTACTACTCCTTGTTTTCAGAGTCAGCTGAGGCTTTGCAAGTGCTGGACCAGTGCTCGGATGCTGTAATGAGCTGGATGGAGGCCAATAAACTGTTGAACGGAGTTGAATGGAGACTCTCTGGATTGGTGATTCCCAGATCTAACAATTGGGCAAGCAACCTCCCCGGGTGGGGTTGCACTCCCCCAAAGGAGCAGGTGTATAGCTTGGGAGTACTCCTAGATCCATCTCTGACATTCATGGGCCAAGTGGAGTCTATGGCTCAGAGTCTTTGGGGCCTAATTTATTTGACTGCTTCACCAGCTTTGGCCTTTCCTGAACAGGGATTATCTGTCCAGTTTATGACTTGTAATTTCTCAGTCAGACTACTGCAATGCACTTTATGTGGATCTGCCCTTGAAGATGATTCAGAAACTACAGCTAATGAAAAATGCAGCAGTGAGACTGTTGATCAGAACATCATACCTCATATATCATCTGAATCTTTGAGGTGTACTTTCACCAGTTCACCAGTTTTGGCCTTCCCTGAACAGAAATAATCTGTCTAGTTCAGTAATCTCCCAATAAAAATTGCACTTTATGTGGAGTTGCCCTTAAAGATGATTCAGATGATGTTGCTAGTGCAAAATGCAGCAGCTAGAAATATTGTAAATAAATAAATAGTGCTCTGAGTGGAAGATAACTTCCACTTATTCAATTATGCCTTTTATGCATCATTATCCAGAAGAATCTTGCAGGGAAAGAAAGATGGCAACCTGGGGTTATCACAGTCACATCCTTGCTGATGTTTTACAGACATAGGTTTGCAGTTTGGATGTAACAGTGACTCACCTTTGAACATGGAGGCCCAGATTTCTGCAGTGGCCAGGACTTTTGTACATTTAAAGCTTATATGCCAGTTGCACCTTTTCCTGGAGATCTGACCACAGTGGTACATGGCTTAGTTACATCCCATTCAGACTACTGTAACATGGTCTCATGAGGGCTGTCTTTGAAGAATGCTCAGAAACTTCAGCTGGTCCAAAGCTCAGCATCTAGATGATTAACCGTGGCAGGTTATCTAGACCATACTATGCCCCCGCTGAAACAGCTCCACTAGCTGCCAGTTTGCTTCCAGGCACAATTCAGACCCTTTCCGCAACTCACCCATTTTCGGCGCTGGGGTGCGGTGCTCACGCAAGCAGCCTCACTTCCCTGCTTCCTTGACTCCACACAAGCTGCCTGCTCGCATGAGAGCCCCGCTTCTTCCTTTCTCAGTGCAGGCACTGAGACAGGAAGCACAACCGGCCCGGCTCCCGAGGCTCTGCATGCAAGATAAGTGTGTGCGGGGCCCCGGAGCAATGCGCAACTGCGCAGCATTTTTGGCTTCAATGAAAACGAAAAATGAAAAAATGTGTGTGCGGTCCATGTCAGACCCTGGAGCATCACACAAATGTGAGTGAGTCGTGTGGACCACTCCTCACATTTGTGTGACGCTCAAGGGGCCTTTTCGCATAGAAAATGCCATGCGAAAAGGGCCTCAGAGTGCTGGTTATGATCTATAAAGCCTTATATGGCTCAGGCCCAGGCTATTTGGCAGAGCATATCTCTCTGTACAAGTCAGCCCAGGCACTGAGGTGATCAGGAGAGGTCCTCTCAATTCCACCACCATTGCAAGCATGGATGGGGGTGATGCAAGATAGGGCCTTTTCAATAGCTGCCCCTAGACTCTGGAAGTTTCTTACGAGAGAGGCCAGAATGGTCCTCTCCTTGTTATCCTTCTGGTGGTAAGCTAAAACCTTTTTATTCAGACAGGCATTTAAAACAGAAAGTTTTTAAAGAACGGGCTTGTTGTTGTTGACTGCTGTCAAGTCGACTTTGACTTAAGACCTGCAAGTCAACCTGTCCTCAACCATCCTACTCAGGTCTTGCAGTTCAGAGCCATGCCTTCCTTGGTTGAGCCTATCCACCTGTGATGTGTTCTTCCCCTTTTCCTACTGCCTTCTACCTTCCCAAGCATTATTGTCATTTCTAGCAACTCATGTCTTCTCATGATATATCCAGAGTTAAGTCTTTTGTTCTTCCTTTTTTGTTGTCTTTTTCTATTTCTCTGTATCAATTATTATAGCAGTTCTCCTTGTCCCTGCATACAAGTCATTGAACAGTTGCATTCAGGGTTCTGACTCTATTTCTGTCTCTTTTTACTTTTGCTTCTCATCTGTCCTTAACTGATTGAGAAGTTTCATCTGTCATCCACTGAGGTTTTTCTTTCTTCTTGGCTACAGATAGTGCCTTTTTGCATTCCTCCCTGACAATATCTCTGGCTTCAGTCAAGAGTTCTTCTAGATCCTGGTCATCAGGCGTAATGGGGCAAATCTATTTTTCACATTATCTTTAAATTCTATGAGGATGTTCTACAGGTTGTATTTCAACATGGTGGCTGGTTTAGTGTTCTTCTTTAGCTTTACTCTGCTTTCAATACCAGCAGTTCATGCTCTGTGCCACAGTCTGGTCCTGGTCTTGTTTAGACTGAGAGAATGGAGCTTCTTCAACTTTTACTTTGAGTTTTGTACTCTGCAGTCAGTACTCCACATTTGCATGCTTAACTTTCATGAATTTGATTATTTGCAAGTTTCCCCAATCCCTGCTCCCCACCTCAGGCACTTCTTTTCTGAGGGAACCTTCCCTCTTGGCCACTCTGTTCAGGCCATACAGCTCTTTAAAAATCCACCTCTTGGTCCTCCTCCTTATCCACCAGCTGCTGCTTGACCAGCTAAAAATGTCTCACAGCCCAATTGCTCAGCACCACAAACCCTCTGCCAAAGGCCTCTCACTCCCAAGGAAGGATATGGGCAAGAGAGAGGAAGTAAAGAGCCACGATACTGACCCATCCTTTTTCTCTCTCTTTTGCCTGACATGATTTGGACCCTGGTTCTACCCACCATGCTTCAGCCCCTTCCCACAAATGCACATACACATTTTAATATTGATGATTTCTCCATTTTTGTGGGGGTCCTGAACCCCTAACTCTAGCAAATGTGGAGGGTCAGCTGTATTTGATTTCTGTGTTGGCCATCGGGTGATGTCTATGTATAGAGTCACTTCTATGCTTGCTTGATGAATGTATTTGCGATGAAAAAACTGTTCAACTGACAAAATTCAGTCAGTCTGTCAGTCTCCTGCTTCATTTCTTGCTCCTGGGCCAAGTTTACCTACAATCTTTGATTCTGCTCTGCCTCCTAGTTTTGCATTCCAATTGCCTATGAGCCCTCCTGGACTCCTGCATAGAATCTTTCAGTTTCTTCTTCTTCTGCGTCTGTAGTTAAAACAAACTTGGATAATGGCTATATTGATTAGTTTCTCCTGAAGTTTTACTGACATGATTCAGTCAGACTTTACATTGTGTTCTTTGACTGCTTCTGCTATATCTCTCCTTACTACAAATGCCACCTCATTTTTAATTAGATTTTCATTTCCTGAGTATAAAACATTGCGTAATGATCTGACTCAAAATGTCCAAGTTCTTTGAGTTTCGTTTCCAGGGTAAAACACTGTGTAATAATCTGACTCAAAATGTCCAAGTTGCAAGGCCAATAGTTTGTCAAAAAGAAAGAGAAGCCTCCATGGATGACAAATGAAACTCTTCAAGCAGTTAAGGACAGATAAGAAGAAAAATACAAGATGACAGAAATAGAGTCAGAACCTTGAATGCAACTGTTCAACAACCCGTTTTTAAGGACAAGGAGAACTGCCATAATAATCAATGCAGAGAAATAAAAGATGACAACAAGGAAAGAACAAGAGACCTCTGCTACAAAATCTGAGAAATCAAAGGAAAATTTAAACCAAGAACGGGGATGCTCTACAATCAGCAAGGGAATACATTCTGTGACAAAGTAGGAATAAAAAGATGATGGAAACAACACACAGAAGAACTATATAAAAGAAATGAAATGTTAACAGCTTCATTCAAGGACAAACCATATGAAGATGAACTGCCAGGTTTAGAAAGTGAAGTGAAAGCTGCATTAAGAGCACTTGGGAAAAATTGATCACCAGGAAACAGATGACATACCAATAGAGCTGCTTCAAGGTACAGAAACAGCATCTACTCTAGTTTTAACTAAAATCTATCAACAACTGTAGAAAACAGAGGAATGGTCTACAGATTGGAAATGCCCAGTATACATTCCCATCGTCAAGAAACAGGACACCAGAGATTGCAGTAACCCTAGGACCATTGCATTGATTTTCCATGCAAATAAATCACGCTGAAAATTCTACAACAAAGACTTCTACCATATATGGAGTGAGAAATGCCAGGTGTCCAAGCTGGGTTTAGGAAAGGAAGAGGCACTAGGGATCATATTGCAATTCATATGCAAATCAAATGCAAATCATGTATTGGATAATGGAGCACAGCAAAAAATTTCAAAAGAAAATTAGTCTGTGCTTCATAGATTATAAAGAAGCCTTTGATTGTGTAGATCATGAGAAATTATGGGTGACTCTTAAATAAATGCATATGCCACAACATTTGATTTTTCCAATGCATAACCTGTATACAGGACAAGAAGCTACTGTTGGGACAGAATACGGAGAAACTGAATGGTTTTCAATTGGCAAGAAGGTCAGCCAAAGCTTCGTTGTATCACTCTGTCACTCTATACGTTTAACTTTTATGCTGAAGGTATCATATATACAGCAGGATTAGATTTGGAAGAAAGAGGCATGAAAACTGGGGGAAGGAACATCAACAATTTAAGATGTGCAAATGACACCATACCACTAGCAGAAAACAGCCAAGACTGGGAACGATTACTCAAGAAAGTCAAGGCAGAAAGTGCAAAGGCAGGTTTACCGCTGAACATTAAGAAAACAAAAAACAGACAGTCAGAGAAAAAATGACCCACAGATAATTTATATAACCTTGAAGAAGTGAATGATGACATTGATATAGTTCAAGATTTTCTATAGCTTGCCTCAGTCATTAATCAAAATGGGGACTACAGTCAAGAAATCAGAAGAAAACTAGGACTTGGAAAGGCAGCTTTCAGGATCTTATACAAGATCCTGAAGTGTAAAAATAAATCAGTGAATACCAAAGTTAAGATTGCCAATGCCAGTGTATTGAACTTCCTGTTTATATGTATGGTTGTGAAAGTTGGACAGTGAAGGAAGCTCATAGGAAGAATATGAACTCCTTTGATGTGTGGTGCTGGAGAAGAGCTCCATGGATAGCCTGGACTGCTAAAGAGACAAATAAATGGGTCCTAGGGCAAATCAAGCTCTCCCTGGACGGCAAGATGACTAAACTGTGACTGTCATAGTCTGGCCAAATCATAAGAAAACATAACTTACTAGACAAGACAATAATGCTTGGTAAGGTAGAAGGTGCTGGGAAAATAGGAAGACTACATTACAGATGGATAGCCTCAATCAAGGAAGATACATCCCTGAATCTGCAAGATCTGATCAGGGTGGTTGAGGACCAGGTGACTTGAGGTCTCTCATTGATAGTCTTGCCGTAAGTTCAAGTCAACTTGATAGCAGTTAATAATAAAAAATTGTTTTGATACTGTAAACCAATGGCTCTTAACCTTTTCTTTACTGGGGACCCCCTGCAAATATAATTTTTTGCCAGGGCCCCCCAAGACCTAATTCTCAATTTAAACACTTAAATTTAGATTTCAATATTCAAATGTAGATTTAAATGTCCAAATATTTATTTATTTATTAAAGGCTTCTGGAGACTAGCATTCAGATTCCTGCTCAGACACTGGGTGACCTTGGCGAAGTCATATTCTCTCAGCCTCAGAAAAAGGCAAAAGCATACCCCTCTGAACAACAACAACAACAACAACAAAACCTCTGTGATTGGTTCACCTTAGGGTTGCCATAAGCCAGAAGTGACTTGAAGGCACACGACAACAAAGTGCCACTGGCAGGCAGAGGTTCTTTCTAGCCATCACGTCTCTCCCCTTTGAAAATTGACTTATGGCAATTCTAAGGCAAGCCTGTCAGGAGGGTTTTCTTGGCAAGATTTGTTGCCTGTGCCTTTCTCTGAGACTGAGAGACTATGGCTTGCCTGAAGTCACCCAGTGTGTTTCCATGGCTGACTGAGAATTCAAACCTGGGTCTCCAGAGACATAGTTTGCAAACGAGGGAGCAATTTCAACACTTGCAAACTGCCCCCCCCATGTCCCTTTTGCAGCCGCTGCTGTTGGTGTCTAGCAACTGGGTTTTGCAGATGCCCTGTAAGGGCTATGTGGACCCCCAGGGCTCCTCAGACCCCAGGATAAGAACCACTGCTGTAAGCAGTTTAATTCTATTTCAATATTCACTTTTTGTATTATTTTTTTAAAATTATTTTTTTTTTAAATTGCAAGCTGCTTTGAGTCCCAATCTTGGGGGGAAAGTGGGTAATCATCACCATCATCACCATCACATCATCATCTGTGGGGAACTGTAAAAGGAATGTGCTTTTCTCTGCATGTTTGGGCTTTCTGAAATGGGGACCATTGCCAGATGCCCTTTAAATCTTTGATGGCTCTGCTTTGACAAAAGACTCATTTGATTAGACCCAGTAAGCAGTAACAGAATATGCCTGCTCGTTTTGACATGAAGGATCATAGACCAATAACCTGCAAAGTAATCCTTGTCTTATTTTTGCAGCAGCAGTCCTATGAGGTAGCCCACTATTTCAGTTTTACAAGGCAGAATATAGTGGTGTGACCTAATTCTTCAGCCCAGTCATTTTTCCACTGGATCACAATGACCTGGTTGGCATATAGTGTTACAAAATACCGTATGCAAATGTACAGTATTTTCTGCTCAGAAACTGAGCAAGGACTTGTTCCGGATTGCTGCACATGGAGATCAAGGTCAAGAAGGAATCCAGTCTCCTGAGCCAGATAATGAAACTGAGATGTGAATTCCTTTCAGACCACTGCTGACTAACCCGGCCAGCCTCCACCATACCCCCTGCACCAAGAATAGAGCTAAGGAGGCTTGGTTTGTAATTCCTCTGATGTCATGAACCTGCAAGTGGAACCCAGTGTCCTTCCTCTCTGCCATCCCAGTCTCCTCCCTCCCCATAGTTCTTGGGGTCATGCTTGGGCCACAGCAGTATTATTTGCAATGCTGATGATGCTGGATTTATGATGGAAAGGTGTATCTCTGATGGTGACACAGTTTCCTCTCTTGTCTCCATCCAAGGCTGCCACCTGATATCCAACCCAGTCATATTCCAAGCCTCTCTCCACACCAGGGAGTCAGATTGAGCATGATTTGCCAATATTTTGACCTATGTGGATGCTGGTAAGTTTCCCAGAAAGGAAATATGCCATTTGTAACAATCAAATAAACCATCGTTTATGCGTAATGTGTTGCTGCACTTGCAACTGAGGCAAGAAGGCCAGATTTGCAATATTTTTGGGCATGTTTGCTTTTTGCATGGCTTTGCCTACTGCCTTCCATCAGAGTTCCTGTTTTCTGCTCCTTCATGGCCTGAAAAGAATGACTAGCTGGAATAGGAACTGAAACAGGAGCATCTGTTGGACAAAATTCTAGACAACAGTGTGTGCATGGGGGTAGATTGGCAGGCAGTCTAAGGTGTGAAAGCATTCACTACAGCTCAGGGGGTCAAACTTTTTTCCTTACCATTTATCTCTGGGATAGGGAAATGAATTTCCACCTCTTTATCAACCAACTTTGCTAAAGGTGTCATCTTAAACAGCGGTATTACCAATTCCTACCATTCCAGCCATTGCAAAAGGCAGTGATCATATAACAATAACTTTTTATATCCCGCCTTTTCTCCAGAAATGGAACTCAGGGTTGCTTGCAATACAGTTAAAACATACACCATTAAAATGAAATTAAAATGCCAGCAACTTTTTAAAAAATTAAAACATACAGTTAAAAATAATAAAAAGCAGTTTGAAAGAATAGTGCAGTTAAAACAATAAAAACAGTACAGCACCCTCCCAAAATCCCTTCCTTTAAAAAGCTTCAGTTCTCAAAAGCTTGTCAGAATAAAAAAAGCTTTGCTAGCTGACAAAAGTACTGCAAGAAGGAGGCAGAGTCTAGGTGCAGCCACTGAAAAAATCCCTTCTCACATCCCCACTAGTCAAGTTTATGAAGTTGACAGAACTAAGAGAGAGGCATCTCCTGAGGATCTCACAACCAAGGAAGGCTTGTATGTGGAGGCAGGGAGTCCATTCACATTATGATTCTGTGATTCTATGCATATATAGTGGTATATTCCACTTTAACCACTATGGAAACATCCTGTTACTGCCCCTCACGCCTCCCCTCAGATTTACTATGGTTTAATTGGTGACATATTATTTAATTGGCAAATACATTAATTGACTTTGATATAAAATGGAACCTGAGGTGACTAGAAGGTCAAGCTGGGCGGAAAATTAATGACTAAACACATATAATTGCAAGGCAGGTCAGCCAACACCCCCTTCTAGGCATAGCCAAAGTCATTGTCAGGCATATTACCAAGCAACTCCAGAGATAAGAGACTTAAGCAGAAGCTGGAACATCTCTGAGCATGCAGTGGTCAAGAGAAGTTCCCATCAAAGCAATGATTGCTTCAACCCTGTTCCCTCACATCTAGACATTTCCCTGCATTGTCCCCCAAACCTCACCACAATACAGAGGTATTACGACAGTCATTACCTCTTTGTCACCTAAATATTAAGACCATTAACTCTGTCCAGACCCATGTTGCAACTTCCATAGTCCACCCATTTGGGAGTGCCATTCACACTCATACTCTCAGAGTAGATTTTGGATATTAGAACCTTCCATTTTGAGTGGTTCTGTGAAGTACTTTGCTTGCCAAATGCTGCACTGTTGCTCCAATTCCGGAACAAGTACTGTCTTTAAGCGTTAGTCTAAACCACATCACTGTTTTCTTTGCTGCTCTCCAAATAAGTGATAATCACCCCTTCCCTAAAACCTCTTCTATCCACAAGTTTCCTCTCTTTATCCTTTGGTTAGCTCTTGTGCGAGTGTGTGAGTGTTTGGATCTTTTGCATGTGTGACTGAACTTTCAACAAAACACATTTTAGCTTATTTTGGAAACTCTAGTCAGTTCTTTCCTGCAAGACTCCATAAACATTGGTAGAAAGATCCCATTAGGCTACCCTCCCCTTGCAGACCTCTGAACTGAGCTACTTTATTTGCTAGCGTATAAGACTCACTCCCCCCCCGAAAAATACTGTTTGAAAATGGGGTGCATCTTATACACCAGTGTGTCTTATACACCAGCAGATAGTATTTCCTGACATATAAGTCAGGTGCATCTTATACGCCGGCACATCTTATATGCCAGTAAATATGGTAATTAATTCCCCATTTTCACGGTGAGGTACTGGCATCACAGGTGGACCCCTGAGTCGTCCATATTTTGGAATAACAATCTTATAGAATCCTATAGTTTGGTGAGGGACTCTGTGAGCTCCATGGCTGGGAATATTAAATGCTGTCCCCTAAACTGTCAATCTCAGGATTCCATAAGATGTTGCCATGGCCGTTAAAGTGGAATATACCATTATTACTGTGTTGTGTGAATGGGCCCAGCTGACCAGAAAGGAAAAAGCATATGAAACTTCTATGTTTAAAATAAAGATTTTATTCAAAAATCAACTAAAGTTTTTCAGATTTAGAGATTTACATCGGATTGCCTGCCAGTTTGGAGTTGGGAACCCTTCCCACCCTTTTGACTTTAACTCCCAGAAGCCCCAGCCAACATGGCCAATAGTAGGAACTGTGGTAACTGTAATCCAAAACATTTAGCAGGAAGAATGTTCCTTGCCCCCAAATCATCCATTAAATTTTTAAACTCAACCTTCCTGTACGAAACTCAGTGTGGCCTACATCGAGGTTATCCTATTTTATTCTCATAAAATAGCTGTTCTCTGAATAGCTTATGGTGATGAGATGGTCACTGGCCCAAGGTTTCCCAGTGATAGCTTCATTGCCGAATATGGATTTGTATCTTGCTCCCCCGCACATTTGACCCCATGTAAAGTCACCTGGCTTCAGCAGTGGGTGAACAGTATGATTGCAGCAAAAAGCATTAGAAACATTTCCAGCTCTGCATGGTCTGCTCCTCTCTTATTATATGACCTTTATGTCTAATAAGATAATGTCTTTAAACCAAAGAATTTCCCAACTCAGGTTGGCATTCATCTGGCCCATTTTTGCCTCACCCTGCATGGGAGGAGTCAGATTGTCTTTCACCCCTGAGGCCAGGAACTTCCTAATCAGTACAGGGCCAGTGTGATGTAGTGCCTACCATGGGAACTCACTGGATGACCTTGAATGAGTGACACACACTCAGGTCCAGAAAACCTTAGGGTCATCATAAGCTGGAAACAACTTGAAGGCACAAAACAACATCTGTCCATTCTGTATAGCCAAAAGGACCAGCAGACTTTTGCATCCACACTGAGTACTATCATTCTTAAATTTGAACAGACTATCTCTATGACGCATACAGATTTGCAACTTTGCGTTGACACTGGCAGTATCCAGCCGTAGTTATAGAAACAGAAAAATCCTAGCATGGCTTTGTTCTTCTTACTTGCTTCCCAAAGCTACCTGTGCCTGACCTACTCTGGGTTGTGGGTCATTGCTAAGGCTGAATACATTTTTTGATAGATATTGGTATGCGTGCCTTGATTAGGATTATATCACAGTTTAGGAAAACTTTGGCCTCAAAATTTTCCATTTCCTCACAAGGAGTTTCTTGTGATCATTGTGTATTAGAGTGTGTTCAGGCTCTTTTGTTATAAATGAGCCACAAAGCAAGTGTGGATAATTATACTGGTTGGACTGGAGAGGGTCCAACTACAAACAGAAGCAGAATGCCATCTGCAAATCCCAAAGCCTTATTCCCATGGTCAAAGTGCCCAGGAGGTTACATAACAGCCATTTCTGGCAATCTTCAGTCGACATTTTAAAACTCTAAGAACTGCCTTACCCATTCTATCTAAGCCAATATCCTGTCTCTGACATGGCCAGTATCACTGGTACTGTGAAGTGTGCAAAATCACAAGAAAGCCTTTTGATGTCTCCACTTCTGTTACAGTTTCTATACAGAAAGCTAAGTAAAGCTCCCAGTGTGATGCCTATATTTACCTTCTCCCATGGGGGAGATTGCCTGTTAGGTTCTTCTCTGACAGCCATTTTTATTTTATTTTATTTTGGGGGGGCGGGGAAAGAGTAGGTCTGGCCTTCAGCCACCCACTGTCTTTATTTCCCAAAGTGTCTCTGCACAGCTACTCTTAGGAAATGAAGGTGCTGGAAACCTAGAAGCTGGCATTTTGCTTTTCCCAGCCACACACCGGGGGCGGGGTGGTGGTAACTTAATTACTACAGCCTTGTCAGGTTTGAGTATGGCAGTAGGAAGCCAGGGGGTTTGGTGTCCAGAAGTTAAGGAGACACAGCCGGAGGTTTAGGGCAACCTGCCAGGGTTGTTGAGGAAGGCTGGTCTGATAATGGTGACAGTGTGTGGGGTAAATGGGTTTGGTGTGGATTATGTGGAATGCATCCATATCCTCCAACATGCCACAGATGAAAAGTGGAACCTGTATGGCCAGGTAACACCAGATTGTAGATGTCATTAATGAGGAAGAACACACAAACAAGAGAAGCAGCAGCAGTCTGCTCTTACCTGAGCCTCTTGGGAAAAGCAAGATTCTGCCCCATCTTCTCCTTTCCCCACTGCTGACAATTGAATGTGAACTGCTTTTGGAAGCTGAGCAGGGTCAGCCCTGGTTAGTACTTGGACGGGAGACCACCAATGAATACCAGGTGCTGTAGGAAATGCTGTATTTCAGAGGAAGGAACCAGCAAAACCTCCTCTGAGTATTCTTTCCCTAAGAAAACACTATAAGCCATTTCCGCACTAGACTTTCATAGCACTATGATTTCACTTGAAGCATCCTATGGAACCCTGGGGTTTGCAGTTTCGGGAGGGGCCAGCTGGAAACTGCAAACCCCAGGATTCCATAGGATGTTTCAAGTGGAATCATAGTGCTATAAAAGTCTAGTGTGGAAATCAAGAAGTTCATGGAGTCACCAGAAGTCAAAAGGCAATTTGGAGGCATATACATGTACACAGGCCCACCACAGCAGCCATTCAGTGAACGATGCGGTCCCTTGCAGCAGCTATTTTGTGACAGCAACCACAATACTTTTTCAGTATTCCAAATATGTTCACAGGCCCATAAAGGCTGAGGACTCCTGAGATGAAATATCCTCAAAACTGTATATTTCTGTTCTCAGTCTGGTATGTGAGTTGTCATTTTGACTTACTGTTTAACCATGTGCTTTGAAGACTGATAGTTCACACTTGGATTTTTTTTACTAATTCGTTCTTTAAAAGGTACATGTTCTGGATTGCAGAAAGGGTGGCATGGCCAGCTTTGGAAGAAAATACATATACAGTAGATGGTAATTACAGTCACCACTTAACCTATCCTACTTTATGGCCCTTTTCGCACAGCATTTACCATGCAAAAGGGTGCCTGGAGCGTTGTGCAATTGTGAGGAGCAATCTGCACAACACACTCACAATCGCACAATGCTCCAGGGTAGGGCAGGCACCGCTCGCGCACTTTTTCATTTGTGGCTTTCAGTCGAAAATGGTGCATGATCATGCATCGCTCCAGGGCCCACACGCACTTGCTGTGCATACAGAGCCTCCGAAGCCGAGGTGGTCGCGCTTCCTGCCCCAGCGCAGCCTGGGAAGCTCCCAGGCTGCGCTGTGGAAGGAAGAGGCAGGGCACTCGTGCTGCCTGCTCAGGAGCAGGCAGCTCATGCAGAGCTGAAGCTGTGGGGACATAAAAGTCTCTCGCTGGAGGCTGCTCGCGCGATCCCCACACCCCAGCTCTGAAAAAAGGTAAGGTGTGGAAAGGGCCTATGTTGTGGGTCTCTCTAGAAGCTTTTCACTGATTTGAATTCAAGAGATATAGTGACTGAAGAGGCCACGTGATCTTTAAACTAAGAGCAATTCATTATCAGGAGCACAAATTAAGGACATATTTTTAGATACCAGCCAATTGGTTTCATATCCATAAGGTGATTCATTTTATACATATTGGTCTGAAGTCTGTTGCTAGTGCTACCTAAAGTAGACCCATTGAGTTAATGGGGTTTATCTGTGTATTGACTTACCATTCAATCATTCATTGAATGGGTCTACTCTAGTTGAAACTAAGGCCCTTTCCACAGGAACCTCCCATCCCAGCATGGGGATTGGAGAGATGCGAGACTGCAACAACACTTCTGCATGATATCATCGCCGTCCCATCCTTCTCTCGCCACCATGCAGCATGATCATGGATTAAATCACTGACGGGTTTTCCCCATCAATAACCTGTGATTGCATGACCATCCTGCATTTACCTGGCCTGTGGAAGTGCTGGAAGCGCAATGGAGGCACTTCCTGCCCCAGTGTAGCCTGGGAAAGTGCCCGGCTGCGCTACAGAAGGAAGAGGCATGTCCGCTGCATTTCCTTCAGCAGGGAGCCAATTGTGCAGAGGGGAGTGCTTCCGTTGCACTCCCTTCTCGGCAGTGCTGCTGTCAGGATCGCCACCAGAGGATTATAAGGTAGGATGTGGAAAGGGCCTAACCAACAAGATTCTTGCCATCTTAATTAACAAGAGTTTCTACCCTAGCCAGGGAACTCTCTCTGCAAGAAAACAAGAGGAGACCTACCCTACTGACTCTTCTACCTCAGATTTTGACACATCCTAATAGCAATTTTCCACAAAAGGCTTTTGCCCACATGCTAGATGCTATGTTCCTAAGTGTATAAGAAAGCCTTACTTTTGTGTACACCTGATTGTTGGGTGATTCCTCCACTAGCCTTCCCTTGCTTCAGATAAATAGAGCCCAACTTTTTTAAGAAAGGGAGCATAGCTTTGCCAACTCAGAATTCATAGATGATTTGATATCTGCATCCCCCCACCATTGCACTATCTTTCCACAAGGGTGGGACTGCATGTTCCTGTTGTGCAAGAGGCTATGCTGAAGGTAGCAAAGCTGCTAGTTGGATCTCCCATGTCAGACAGGCTTTTGCTGAGGAACCAGACCAGCACCATTTCTGCACTACAGTGCTAAAGTGCTGCTATTCCACTATCAACCTCCTATGGAATTCTGGGGTTTGTAGTTTAGGGAAGGGCACTTCGAATTCTCAACCAAAGAGCTCTTTGGTCTCAGTAAACTACAAACCCCAGAATTCCACAGGGCGTTGAAAGTGGAATAGCAGCAGTTTAACACTGTAGTGAGGAAATGGCCCAAATGTGCCAAACAGCTATTGGGCAGCAGCAGTAGTGGAGGTGACACTGGTGGAAGATCACTCAAAGACAACAGCAGTGCCACTGCAGCTAACATTTATTAGAACTGCACAGAAGGAGGCATGGTAAATCTCTTTCAGATGTCTTTTACCATGAAACCCTATACTGAAACAATCCAGAATGAAAAAAGAAATGGCACCAGAAGAAGAGACTCCCAGGTCAGAAGGCACTCAACAAGCTGCTGAGAAAGAACAGAGGACAAGTATGAGGAATGCTGTGGCTAATGATGAAACTGGACTCAAGCTGAAAGGACACTCAGCTGTTGATGTGCTAAGAAGTGAAAGGAAAGCTTGAAATTACTACACACGTATTATAGGAACATTGAATGTTAGAAGCTAGACATTGTAAAACAAAAAATGGAATGCATAAACATTGCAATACCAGGGGTGAGACAACCAAAGTGGATGGGAATGGGGACATACATAGTCAGATGATTACACAATGTTTTGCTCAGGAAATGAAAATCTGGGAAGAAATGGGGTGGCATGAATAGTGAGGAGAGATATAGCAAAAGCAGTCAAAGGATATAATGCAAAGTCTAACAGAATAATATCAATAAGATTTCAGGGAAAATCTATCAATATCCAAGTTTATGCTTCAGCTACAGAAGCAGAAGAGGAAGACACAGAAAGATTCTGTTCTGGAGTCCAGGAGAAAATTGATCATACACAAAAACAGGGCATGTTGGTAATCAAAGGCAATTGCAACACCAATGGAGGAAACAGAGCAGAACTAAAGATTGTGGGAGAATTTGGCCTAGGGTCAAGAAATGAAGCAAGAGAGTGACTGACTGAATTTTGTGAAGCCAACAATTTGTTCATCACAAACACATTCTTCAGGCAACAAATATAGAAATGAGATAGACTGCATAATTGGAAGCAGAAGATGGAAAAGCTCCATTGTCTCTGCAAAAACAAGACCAGGAGAAGATTCTGGCACAGACCATGAACTGCTAATATCAAAAATTATAGTAAAGCTGATGAAGAACAACAAATCAATCACTGGCCATTTCCGCACTACGCTGTTATAGTGCTATTATTCCACTTTCAACATCCTATGGAATTCTGGGGTTTGCAGTTTACAGAGGGGCATTTAGCATTCTCAGCCAGAGAGCTCTTTGGCCTCAGTAAACTACAAACCCCAGAATTCCACAGGATGTTGAAAGTGGAACAATAGCACTATAACAGTGTAGTGCAGAAATGGCCATTGCATCATTAATCAAAATAGGGGCTTGAAGTCAAGAAATCAGAATAAGACTAGGACTTGGAAGCGCAGCTATGAAGGAACTAGTCAAGTGTAAACATATATTAATGAAGACCAAAGTCAGAATTGTCCATACTACTATATTTCCAGTTTCTCTGAATGATTGTGAAAACCGGGCAGTGAAGAAAGTTGATAGGAAGACAATCAACTCATTTAAAACGTGATGCTGCAGGAGAGTTCTGTGGATACCCTGGGTTGAAAAAAGTACAAATAAAGGGATCCTAGAGCAAATCAAGCCTGAACTCTCCCTAGAAGCCAGAATGACTGGACTGAGACTGTCATGCTTCGGATGTATCTTGAGAAGACATGACTCCCTAGAAAAGATGACAATGCTTGATAAGGTAGAAAGTAGTCGGAAAAGGGGAAGACTCTATTACAGGGGGATAGATACAATCAGGGAAGACACATCCCTGAATCTGAGCAGGGTAACTCTGTCAGTAAAGATTGGACCAAACCTGTAGAAAATACTTTGTGATGTGGGTCGTTAAGTGCACCTGTGGAGAGCCATGTGACTTTAGCTGAGTCATGCTGATGAGCAATCATGGGAGAAGGTTGCATCAGGTGTGGGGAGAATGCAAAGGCTGGCAGGATTGCATCAGGTAGTACAAGTATAAATATAGCTGAGAGCTAGCCAACAAGTTGTATATGGTGTCTGATGTGTCTGCTGGAGGCTCTGTCAGAAAGAGTAAGCAGAGGGATGCTGGAATGCCTTCTGGAGATTCTTGTAAATATGTACACATTGTAACTGAAGAATAAATTCCCTCCTTGATGGAAGAGAACAATTGGTGTGGGTGAGTTTTTCCTGGCTACAGTGCATTGCTGCTAATGATGTTCTCTGCTGCTAGGCATGCTTCCAAAGCTGTGGAGCAATCTCTGCTATATTTTTGGCATGACAAACTTGAGGGTCCCTGATTCATAGGGTCACCATTAGTTGTGGTCAACTTGCAAATGTTAACAATAGGCATCCCTCATGTAAATTTTGGAATATTTCTTTAAGACACCTGACTAATTCAACAGCAAGTTGTTTGCTTTACTTTCTAAATACAGTTGGCCCTCCACATTCACTAGTGTTAAGGACACAGAGCCCCCACAAAAGCAGAAAAATTGCAAATATCAATACACATATGCATGTCTGGGGGAAGGGAATCAAGGGATGTTGGGGAGAGTGGGCACTCAGGGTCCAAACCTGGTCAGGAAAAAGGGAGTGGGTCAGTGGCCTTATACTTCTTCTCTCTTACCTATCTCCTTCCTTGAGTGTGTGGGGCATTGAGAGAGAGTTTGTGCTGTTGAGAAATCAGACTGTAATCCATCCTTAGCTGGCCAGGCAGCAGCTGGTTCTTTTCTTTTCACTGCAATTGTTAAAATTCCTTTTGCTGTAATTGTGGCGTGCTGGTGACTGCTACAGCAGTACAATTGCACAATTATGGCAAAACAAAATTTAAAAAAAGAAATATATACAAGGGAATAGAGTAAAAGCAATGTTGTTCCTGATTTATTTTGTTTTGGGTTTGTTTGTTTTTTGCCACAATTGCACAATTTTTGTTCCCCTGTATATATTTATTTTTATTATCATAATTGCATAATTGCAGCATGCTGATGACAGCCACAGCAGTACAATTGCATAATCATGGCAGAACAACTTTAGAAAGAAAGGAATACATACCAGGGAATGAGTTTAAACTGTTTTTGGAAACTAAGCAAGGTCAGCCCTTTAGTATTAGGATGGGAAACCACCAACAAACACTCAGGTGCTGTAGGCTATACTTCAGAGGAAGAAACTGTCAAAACCACCTCTGAGAATTCCTTGCCCATGAAAACCCTATAGAATTCATGGAGTCACAATAAGCTGACAGGAGCCTTGAAGACACCTATGCACCCCACTCCCACTGTGTACACGGGCTTTGATAATACATCGTTTTTAAAGGGTATAATAATTTAGGAAGTTAAATGTATTGTAGAACATTTTGCAAAAATATATAAAGTGGTAGAGTTTCAAATTTGTAAACAAAAGGCTGGATTATCTGAGGTCATATAACCACTGCAAAAACAAAAGCAAAAACAGACCAAAAGTATCTGCTCATTTACCTGTCTTTGTTGCTGGCATCTGTATATACTAAACAAAAGAAGACAGAGATTCCCATATATAACAGTAGTTAAAGTAACTCCTTATATTGTTTGCTACTTCTGTTGAGCACAGTTATGTAAGAAGAGCAGTGCTGGATCAGACCAAAGGCCCATCTCATCCAGCGCTCTGTTTGCATAGCAGCCAGGGAGAAAAAAAACACAAGTAGGACAAAAGTGCAATAGCACCCTTCTGCTCATGTTTCCCAGCAGTTGGTATTCAGAGACATATAGGTATACCTCAGTTAATAGAGTAGATGTGTTCCTGGGCTTTAACAGCAAACTTGGTACCAGAGGCAAAAATAAAATGGAAAGAATAGAGACCACCGACACCAGAAGAAAGAAGAGCAGTCCAACATTTTTTTTCAGCAAACTTTTTATTCAAATGCACGGGAGAAATGAAACAACCAAGTAAACAAAAACATTTTGAACCTTTTTGAGACCACATGAAAATGTCTTCCAAGAATGCATCCAGGGATGACTTTTTCCCTTTCACCAGCTCCCACTTTCTTATAATTTCCATTTTGATGGCCAAATCTATGTTTTTTAATATGCTGGTAGAGCAGGCTAATCTACTTTCCCCTTTTCTTTCTCATTTCCTCTTCAAACATGCTCAGTGGGGGCTTCTTGTAACAACTGGTATTTACCATGCTTGTTGTAGACAGGAACACACAGCTACAGTAGGACTGGTTAGAGCAGAATCCCAGTTTCTCAATTCACACTTTATTGCATTCTTCACTGCAGACATGCTACTGCAACCTGGCACTGACAGCCTGCCTTTTTCCAGAGCTCCTTCACCATCTTCTCAGTGCTATGCTGCTAAAAAAGCTTTCAGCTAGATAGAGGACAAGGAAGAAAACATGGATGCGGTGGAGTAAAAAAACTTTGTAAAATGGGCCTTCTTTGCCAGAGGCTTTGGGCTTTATCACATGCTGGGCTTGTTCCACAATTGCACTGATTTAGTTCCATATTTGATTTCTCTTTAACACATGATGTCATCACTCTCCCATTCTTGGATTGCATTCCCATTGTTGTTAGGTCATCTCTTTTCAGTCATGGGAAATACCTGTGAATGGCTCCAATACGGCTGCTTTTCTGCTATTGCCTATTTGTTTGCTCTTTTCATTATGCTGCAGTTCTAATATTGTGGCAGTCATGTGATGTCAATTGGTATTGCTCACCCCCTTTCTGGCTTCCTGTCCTCAAGCAGGGTGAGCAGGTGAAAACATTGCTTTTACTTCATTCCCCAGTACATTAAAAAAAACTCTGCATGCAATTGCAACTCAGGAAGAGAAAAATGACAAAATGACAGGAAGAACAATGTCAAAATGATGGGAAGAAGTCTCCCAGTATGCAGAAATGACACAATCATGTTATTTCAGCAAAAGAAAAAAAATACGCTAGGTAGTGTGGACACAAGAGGGGAGGCAGGGTTAGCAGGGTGGTACGGAACACCAATTACAGGAACATGCATCATCAAACTGGCAGCCGAGCATTGCTGCAGAGACTTTTCGCTTGGCATTTTCCATGCGAAAGGGCACCTGAAGCATTGCACGATTGTGAGGAACGATCTGCACGATGCACTCACAATCATGCGATGCTCCAGGGGGTGGCAGGCACCAATCATGCACCTTTTCATTTTCGGCTAGAAGCTGAAAATAGTGCATGATTGCGCATTGCTCCCGGGCCCTGTGCACACTTACCTGGCATGCAGAGCCTCTGGAGCAGCACCGGTCGTGCTTCCTGCCCCTGCGCAGCCTGGGAAACTCCTACGCTGCACTGAGGAAGGAAGAGGTAGGGCTCTTGTGCAAGCAGGCAGCTTGTGCAGAGCTGAAGGACCCTGGATGCGAGAGCCTCTCGCCAGAGGCTGCTCACACAATCCCTGCATCTCAGCGCTGGAAGAAGGTAAGGTGCGGAAAGGGTCAATGTGATAGCTGTGAGACAACAGCTGGGTGTGATAAAGCTCTATGCCTGCACTGCCTCTGATACTGGAAACAGTAGGTTGCTTGGAGATGGGTGGTGTGAAAAGCAGCTCTCATCATCCCTTATAATTAGCTATGCTGGATAGGGCTGTTAAGAGATGCAATCCAATGATGCAGGCCCTGTGTTCTCCACTCCAGTTTAGCCCTCAAGATTAGTATGTGAATTTATCTACTTCCATCTTAAAATTATCCAGGCTGGTCGCAATCACTTTAAGATTCAGTAGCAAATTCCATAATTTCACTGTTTAAGGAAGTATACATACCTTATCTCATGCCGCTCTTTTCATAATTCATGGCTTCATTGGAAGTGAGGCAGGGTATAGATATGACTAACAAATAAATGCTGATAAAATTGAAGTAAATACTTTTATTTTCCTTACTTTTTCTTTCTTTTTCCTTCCCTCCTTTCTGTTTTCCAAAGATTCTTAACAGGGTTTCATGGTCAATAGACATCTAAAGCAGTAATTTTATGCCACATGTAGCCTCACAACTGTGGGAAGGCAGATCAGACTGAGTGAGAAAGAAACTGGCCCAAGATTAGCTAGTGAGTTTCATAGCTCAGTGGGGACATGTATCCCAAATTCAGTTCAAACACTCAGAATCACTACAGTAACATGCTAGGGATGTTCATAAACTTTGGACTACCAGAATGAAGGGATTAGAAATGAAGGTGAAAACTCTGTTATGGTCCTTTCATCTAATACTGGCTACCTTTCCTAACAGGTTGGAGAATTAGTTTGAACACACATAATATGACTGTACATTCATCACCCTTTCCATTAATTTCCTGCTGTTCTCTGTTAAACAAGGGCTAATACGTAACACTTGAAGCAGGTCAGAATGGAGATTAATATGGTAGATCAAGTCCCTGCCGGAATACACTGAGCCAATTTACTAAGGGCTCTTCTCGGCTGTCAATTTGCCCTGATCTTGTTCCATACTTTTTCAAGCTGCCTCTTGAATCTTCTGCATTCCCTCATTTTTCTTTTCTGCAAGCATTAAAGGTGCAATGCAAGTGGGGAAGGATGAAGAGAAATACATAAACAGACTCCTTCTTATCCTACCATCTCCATTCCAAACACTCCACCCCACCCCTTCTTTCCTTACTCTCTTTACCCTGTGCCTCCTTTCAGTGTTTTTACCCCTCTCTAAAACCAATGTAGTGTAGTGGCTTGAGTGCTGGAGACCAGAATTTGATTTCCTGCTCAGCCATGGAAACCCACTGGGTAATCTTGGGTGTATCATACACTCTCAGTCTCATAAAATCCCATGATAGGTCACCTTAGGGTCACCATAAGTCCAAAGTGACTTGAAGGGACAACACAACAACAAAAGCCTCAGTAATAAAGCAGTAATCTCTTGTACTTGGAAAGATCAACCCCTCTTGTGGCACTACGGTAGTCAACCAAAGAATTTAAGTGGAAGAAAGCTTCCAGAGACATCCTCCCTGCTTTCTTAATTTTGCACTTTCAACCTCAGCTGAAATTGGTTGATCTTTCTGAACTAGGCACCTACTTTAGTTCAAAGTCTATAGACAGTTTTATGAAATTAAAAATTTACAAGATGGGAAAAGAAGCACGAGAAGATTAATATTGTTGGAAGCTTTCCTCCCTTTTAAGCTCTCAAGTGTTTTTATATGTATAAAATATAGACAGTGGGGTTAAAATGAAATTGATCAAAAGGGCAATGGGAAAATAAGGGTGTTAGCCTTTTTGAGAAATTCTATGTTAGGAATCAGTTTTAGCAGGGTAGCTTTTTTAGCTTTTAGCAGAGAAAACATGCCCCAAGCTCCATGTTACTTCCCTAAACTGAAACTTTGAAAAATGCATTGGGAAGCCTACATCCTAACTAGCTAATGGATTGATTAGGTAAGATATTAGTTTCATTCTGAACTCACCATCTTCTTAATGGAGGTGTGAAGCATGGTGGGAAAGAAGGAAGAAGAAGCAAAAATAGAGAAGAATTGGTTTGAGAAGTGGGGTCGTTTATAAGACTGATGACCCTATGAACTGTCTTGGATCACATAGCCTGGGTACCTGGACACAGAAGGTATTTATAACCATGCATTTAAATGACACAAGAGCAAATGGTGAGACTTTAGGTGAGAAAGCAGAAGGCTTTGGCATGCAAAGTAAAAATGCCACCTAAGTGCCATTTGCCCTAAAACAGGGACAAGGGGAGAGAGAATGCTGGAATTTTCCAACAGCATTTACACTTCTCCCTTCACATTCATGCGTTCAACCTTCACAAATTTGATTATTCGTGAGGTGCCCACTTGCCTCCCCCCATTCTCCCCCTCCCACTCCCTGGCCTTTTGGCCAGGTGTGCTGCTTTCCTTTTCTGCACCCCAACAAAAGGCAAGCAAATGGAAGTGGAAAAGGTTCACATGCATGCAAGCCTTTCCCCCTCTATCATCCTTCACGTCACCCACATGAACAGAAAGAAGGCAGGGCGAACGGGCAATGGGCAGGCAAACAGAGCGGGGGGAAATGTTTTACCTTCCATTTGCTTGCCTGTCACCCATGCAGGCAAAAAGAGAGGGCGCACAAATGATGGGCAGGCAAATGGAGGGGGGAAATGTTTTTTCTTCCATTTGCTTGCCTGTCACCCGCATGGGCAGAAAGAAAACAGGGCATGCATGCGACAGGCAGGAGAATGGGAGAAGGAGCTCCAGGAGGGAGAAGACTCACTCAAGTGTGGGGGGAAGTTATTTGTGGGGTTTTTGACATTCACCCCTAATCCTCGTGAATGTGGAGGGCTGACTGTACATTCTCATAAGTGGACTTAGACCTACAGGAATTAGAATTGGTCAGTTTCATAACATCCATATCCAGTAGAGAGTTGCTGTTACGTTACTACATAGCAGAGCAGGCAAAGTACCTGACGTGCATCGATGCACACTAGGCATTCTGTACAGCATCCTGATATGCATCTTTGCAATTCACTAACAGAATTTCTTAGCCCCTCTGCTACTTAGCTAAGTGCACATAAAAGGTGACATGGGCTTCCCCCACTTATCTGACACTGTCAGAAAACAGAATTGTTTCAAAAGCAGAACCCACATCCTGTACTGTAGGCAGCATGTAGGATTTAGGGAAGTTCACTTGGGACCAACCATGCATGTGCTGCTTCCAAGTCTCTGAGCACACTTAGCATCTTTCCCCCCTCTCAGCTCACTTTGCAACCAGCACGCATGTGTGAGAGGCTCCAAGCGAGCCTTGATGGGCAAGAAGAACTAATAAGAGTGGAACTTGTCCTTAATTTGGAAGCATCCAAACAGCAAGTCATCAGGTGACCATTTGTGGAAATCTGCTAACGATCAATAAAATGTATGATATGAAAGAGGACATAGATGACAGAATAGCTTTACACTAAAGAGAGAGCAGCAAGGATAAATTGAAGATTATGTGCAGGGATATTCAACAAAAAACAATATTCAAAGAGGCAATTGAGAAGGAAATATGGGATGGCAGATGTAAAATGAAAAATGCAAAGTAATGATGAACACAGATGGAGAAAATGTGGGTGATTGGGGGAGGAAAACTATGTGGGGGAAAACTATGTGGGGGCAGACACCATTTTCATGGATGAATGCAAATGTCATTGCAACAGGTAAACACATAAGACAAAAGAAGTAAAATATGTCCAAGAACTTTAAATGTTCAGTCATAAAAGCAACTGCAAAAGTTGCTGTTTGTGACTAAGTTTTGTACTGCGTCCTCGTGCAATAAAGTTGTTGGATGCTTTCAGAAAGGAAAATTGAAGCAAAATGGAAATGAATGATAGAACCCTTCTCTTCTTAAGAATGTTGCTGTTATTGTTGTCAGCCTTCAAGTTATCTCTGATTTATAGTGGCTCAAAGGCAAACCTATCACAGGGTTTTCTGTGCAAGATTTGTTCAAGAAGGTTTGTCTTTATTGTCTTCTGAGGGTGAGATAGTGTGACTTGTTTAAAGTCACCCAGTGCATTTCCATAGCCAAGCAGTGATTCAACCCCACATCTCCAGAGTCATAGTCCAGTACTCAAACCCCTACAGTATACTGGCTCTTAAATTTCCATACGAGAAGACTGAAATACAGTAAACAAAGGGAAAAGAATTCATTCTGCACAAAACTTAAAATCTGATTTTAGAATCAGGGAACCTTTTTCAGCCAAAGGACTTCATTTCCTTCTGGGGGTTACATGCCACAAGTAGGTGCCTCCACAAAAACCGGTTGGGACCAAAGGTAATGCAGACAGTGCCAACACAAATATATTTTACCATAATCACACATATATGAATTCATATATTTCAATTTATTTTGTCATACTCTCACCCACACATACTTCCACATCACTCACATCTGCTTTTTCTCTTTCACACATACACAGACAGAAACTCTGTATTTCAGTTTTCCATTGCCTTCAACGGAAGATTTCTCCCAATCCTAACTGCAGTGTAGGAGGTGCGATAGGCATGTGTGTGCAGTGTGCGGGAAGGAGAGATTCTTCTCCTTCCCTAGCTGTGATTCCTCCAATGCACCCTTTGCTGCAATTAAACTTGGAGGAAAATTCTTCTCTTGAGGGCTAGAGATGGCTTTCTCAAGATGAATTGCAACATGGAAAAATGAGGGCTTGTTGTAGCACACAAATAGTTAAATCTCTCCTCCCCAATGCAACCATCCATAAATTCCCCACCATGTGCCAATCTATGCTTAGAGGAACTTAAGAGTCACCCAATGGGTTTCCATGGCTGAGTGGTGATTTGAACCCTGGTCTCTGGAGATATAGTCCAGTGCTCAAACCACTATATCAAGCTGGCTCTGTTGGCAACCTTACCTGACATCCAGTACTTTTTAAACAAGACAAAACCAGGTAAATGCTCAGACATGAGAAAGAGAGTCACTTGGAGCAACAACCTTACTTCCCATCAAAGAACCTACACAGGGCAAAATCTCCCAAACACCAGGAATATGGAAAGATATGCAGATGGAAATCTCATCTTCAAAAATCAAAGAATTCCATGTCAGGAACTCCTATACAAATAATAAGGCTCTTTTCTCATTATTCTCATTATTCTAGTGATGAGAAAAGAACTTTTTCCATTATTGTAGTGAATAGTAAAAAGGTTTTCAAGTTTGTTTCCTTTTGCATCCGTTAATTGTTGACTGTTAATTGACCAATATTTTACCCTGCCTTCATAGGTTTTCTGATGTCAAGGTACAAGGTATTTAATGTGCTAGTTAATTTGTTTGAAGCAAAACCAAAAGGACATATTATAAACCACAAGCAAGGGATGAGACAAGTCTCCACATGCCTATTGGAGGTCTGTTTTTTATTCTTTAAAATGACTTGGTGAATATTCTGAATAGAATATTCATCAAGGCATTTTAAAGAATAAAATACAGACCACCAATAGACACACGAAGAATTGTCTCTTCTGTTGCTTGTATAATTCATTTGAAGGACAGGATATAAATTTTAATAATAAATAGATGACTCCACCAGTTGGAAAGTGCTGCCTGCTAAATGGGGATGGTTGAGTGACAGAGCAGTGAACTGGCACCAGTATACGGGTTTTGGCATTTATCTAAGGGTCTTGCATCACCTTCAGACCTGATTTACAGCGGTAGAAGATTTTACTGCACTTTTTAATGAAGTGCTGTCTTTATTTGGCACCCAGGGGACCAGAGTCTTAATGGCCATGAAACACAAGAGCTTCTGCCTGTGACATTTCTGTGCAAAGCTCAACCTACCTTCCAACAATTTGGTAATTAGCAGTGGGCTAAATGCTGGCCAGAGATCTTAAACTAAGAGTTGTTGTTTGATACTCATGAAATACCTAAACCATTGTGGTGTTGTGGCCACAGTCTTTGGTTTGGTTTAAGTCTTAGACTTTAAGGGATCTCATTTTCCAATCTCCTACCTAAACTGTGAGGTTCACTAAATAAATTTGGGTTACCTCTACTCTCCCAGTCATGTCTATCTGACAGGATTCCTGTGAGGCAGATTAAAATAACAAAAAGTTCCTTACCAAAAAGGTGGGGCTAGGAATAAGGTGGCACATTTAAGACTGGTTTAAGTTAGCATAAATTTTGGTGGATTTCAATTTGCTCCTTCAGATGTAGCGCTAAATTGGAGTCTTCAAGCCACAGGTGTTCACAAGCACTTGCAGAGCCGAGACCTTTATAAGTCCTTCACACAGAGAGTTGGGGATGGGCTTGCACCCTAAGTTCCTGCTTTGGGAAAGTCATTCTCTGCTTCAGCTCCACATCAGTGAACTAAATGGCCTTATTAAGAACTTCACTCTGTTGTTGTTAATTGCTGTCAAGTCGACTTCGATTTACCGCAACCCTAGGAAGGAGAGACTTCCAAGCCACCCTAACACTCCTGGAAACAGGTCTTGCAAACTCAGGGCAACCAAGGCCATTTCTGCACTGGACTGTTATAGTACTTTCAACATCCTATGCGCCGGCCGGCCCCTCCCTAAACTACAAACATCACCATTCCATAGGAGGTTGAAAGTGGAATAATAGCACTATAACAGTCCAGAGTGGAAATGGCCCAAGTCTCCTCTGATCGGGTCTATCCACTTCTTTTCTCACTGCCCTTCTTCCCACCTTACAAAGCGCTGTCGTCGTTTCCAGTGAGTCACGTCATTTCATAACGCCAAGGTTTTCCGCACTAGCCTGTTCTAGCGCGATGATTCCACTTTCAACATCCTCTGGCATCCTGGGGTTTGCCGTTCCGGGAGGGGCCGGCCGGCCCCTCCCGGAACGGCAAACCCCAGGATGCGAGAGGATGTTGAAAGTGGAATCATCGCGCTAGAACAGGCTAGTGCGGAAATGGCCCTAGTTTAGCCACTCTGGCTTCTAGAGAAGGTTGAGGCTTGATGTGCTCTGAGCCGCGATGAACTCGGCTCCCTAAAGCGCCTTGCCTACGGGGAGAAAAGCTCGAGTCCTCTGCAGCACTTTTGTTTCCAAAGTAGGCGCGAGAGAAAGAGAGCGAGCGGGGTCTTTGCAATAGGAAATTCCGCCGCCCTCCGATTCTCCCCTCTCTCCCCCCCTCACCTCGCTCCGCTTCCCTCGCCCTGGGAGTGGAATCCCGCCCCCTCCTCTCCCAGCCCCCTCCCCGACCCCTCCTCCGCCCCCACCCCTCCGCGCGCTCCGGCGCCCACCGCCCCCCTGCGCCGGCGAGGAGGAGCGCGGACCATCCCTCTCCTCGGCCGATGGCCAGCGTGGGCGTCCCTGGCGCTGGCGAGTGCCCGTCCGCCCGCCCGCCCGCCTTGCCCCGATGGTTGATAAAGCGCCCCGGCGCCGCTCCACTGGGCATGCCCGCGCCGCTTCTATATAAAACCCGTCGGAGTTAATCCCTGGACAGTCTCCGGGCTCCGCTCGCCCGCCTCCCCCCTCCCGCGCCGTCGGATTGGACCGGATCGCGCGGCTTCGGCCCTCGGCATCCTCCCTCCGAGCTCGTCCAGCGGAGCCGCAGCAAGGTAGAGCGAGTGGGGCCGGGTCGGGGGCGGGGAGAGACGGCGATCGGGGCGAGGGTCGCGGGTGGGTCTCCCCTTCCCCGTTGGGAGCTGCGTTTCCCGCCGGACCGGGGGCCAGGATCGGCTGTCGGGGAGGGGCGGCGGCGCCGGCGCGTTGCACGGCCAGGGACCGGGAGAAAGGGCGCCGGGAGGGGCCCGACCACGTGTGTGTTTGTATGTGTGTGTGCGTTTACACGGACGCGCACTCCGAGATATTAGCCATTTCCGCACTGGGCTGTTATAGCGCGATGATTCCACTTTCAACCTCCTCTGGAATCCTGGGGTTTGCAGTTTCGGGAGGGGCCGTCCGGCCCCTCCCGAAACTGCAAACCCCAGGATTCCAGAGGAGGTTGAAAGTGGAATCATCGCGCTATAACAGCCCAGTGCGGAAATGGGCATTGTCGTAGAGGCGTGCGCCTGCTTCGTGAGCACGGAGCGGGAAACGCGCAACTCCCCCCCCTCCCAAGTATCAATGGGTCGCCCACCCGGCCCATGGACTGCAACGGCCCCGGAGTGGGCGAGCTGTCTCCCGCGCCTGCTGACCAGGTCCCGCCGCGCCGCCCTCCTCCGTCCCCGGGTCCCCCTCGGCGCGGATGCGGCCGCCGGGGCGGGGAGGGACGGCGGCGCTCGAGGACGTGCGGGAAGGGAGCAGCCCTGCGCGGGGCGGGGGCGGGGAAGGGGGGCTCCGGCGGCTCGCGGGGTCTCCGCTGGACCCGAAGCCCCGCCTCCGGGCTTCCTCCGCCAATCCCCGGGCTCCCTCCCCCGCCCGTGCCTCCCCGCCGCCTTCCACCTTACAGAACTGCCTGCGGGGAGGAAGCATCAAGTTGCTGGGGGCAGAAGAGGGACGGGTGAGACGAGGATCCCCGGGTGATGATGCCACGGGGCCGGAGAGGGAGCCCGCAGGTGCTTCGCCTCGCCGTCGGCCGGAGCCGTCGACTGTCGGCGGACGGGGGTGGAGAGACTTATGGCCATTTCCGCACCAGGCTGTTATAGCGTTATTATTCCACTTGCAACATCCTATGGAATCCTGGGTTTCGCAGTGTAGGGAGTGACCTTTAGATTCTCAGCCAAGGAGCTCTTGGGCCTTAGTAAACTACAAATCCCAGAATTCCACAGGATGTTGAAAGTGGAATAATAGCACTATAACAGTGTAGGGCAGAAATGGCCTAAAGTATATCTGGCAGACATAGCTCCTTGTGTTCTTTGTAGCTTCCACAAAGGAAGAAGGAATCGTGGAAAGGAAGAAGTGAGTGGGCCTCCCTAATAGGAAGCTGGCTGTCCAGGCTTCACCACATCCCTGGCTCCCAAAGCTCTGCAAGAACCAACTAATTATTGGTCCCTTATTTCCTACTCTTTATTTGCAAGAAAATTTAAAACACAACTAAAGTACTCAGATGAATAAGGACATGATCTGGCAGTGGAATGTGCTGCTTCGGAGTGTAGTGGAGTCTCCTTCCTTGGAGGTTTTTAAGCAGAGGCTGGATGGCCATCTGTCGGGAGTGCTTTGAGGGTGTTCCTGCATGGCAGGGGGTTGGACTGGATGGCCCCTGGGGTCTCTTCCAACTCTATGATTCTATGATTCTATGAGATTTGAATGACCTTGCACTCCAGAAGTATCGTCTAAATACCCCATGTTCAAATTCAGTGATTTAACTGTGTTTCAAATGTTCGTGCAAATAAGGAAGGAGAAACTGGCAATAGGGAAAGAACGTTAACCTTCTGGAAAATGTGTTTTTCCCCTAATCTAAAGCTGAAGAGACCAGTGTGGTACAGCGGGTTGAGCCTTGGACTATGTCCCTGGAGACCAGGGTTTAACTCTCCGTTCAGCCATGGAAACCCGCTGGGTGATCTTGGGTGTGTCACACACTCTCAGCCCCAGAAGACCCCATGATAAAGTTTGTCTTAGCCATTTCCACGTGAACTCTATAGCGCAATGATTCCACTTTCAACCTCCTATGGAATCCTGGGGTTTGTAGTTCCGGAGGGCCGACCGGCCCCTCCCGGAACTGCAAACCCCAGGATTCCATAGGAGGTTGAAAGTGGAATCATTGCGCTATAAGAGTGTCATGCACAAATGTTCTTAAGAGTTCCACAAGTCAGAAATGATTTGAAGACACACAGCAGCAACAAGACTACAGAATGTGCCATCCTCCTGATGTCGTTGGATTGCAGATCCTATGAGCCCTATTGAGCATAGCCAGTAGAGGAAAATGCTGGCAGTTAAAGGGCACATGATACCCAGACCTCCATGTCTGGTGAATTTGAGAAGGGATGCAGATTACTGCTTATAGTTCTTCCCGTAGCTGTTGAGTAATATTTCTCAACTAGACCAAAGTAGTTCTTCGGCATCTCTTCACTTTTGAATGGTGGGTTAGACACTTATATGTCTTTACTTGTTGGTCTTTGGGCTTCTGGTGAGGGATGTAAAGGGCAGCATGGCACAGGATGTGTAGGATGTGGACAGAAGTGTAGGAGGGGCTGAGTCTGTAGAGAGCAATTGTACCTGCATGCAGGTCCTCACGAGCAGCCACATAGCTCCCAGCCGTGAGGAAACCATTTTGCTGTTTATATATACATTATTGGCATAAAAAAAATCCCTGTATGTAATAAAGTGATAGACTAGAAGTGGGAGAGTGGATGGTGCTAAAGCCTGATCTTTGAGACACGCAGATTAATTTTTTAAAGCAGGAACAAAATACGTCCCTTAATCCCAAATAAGATAAAAGTAAAACACAATTCAGCCACCTCTGTCCCATCTGATGCTACCTCAAAAATACAGGAGATTATACAGTCTGGCCTGCACACCTTGAAGAAAGTATCAAGTAGTAGCACATTCTCGTATTATAACAGTGGGGAACCTGCAACCTTCCAAGTGTTAAACTATAAACCCTATCATTCCTGTTCGTTCAAAAAATGTGTGGAGATGATGGGAACTGGTACCTAACCATATCTGGAGGTCCACCCTTCCTTGCCCTTTCATTCTGGCAGGATAATGTCAGAAGATAGATAATGTCTACCACCTCATTTTGCATAATATGTAAATTGGTGCTTTGTCTGTATATGTAGCAATGATCTAGAGAGAGAAATAGGTAGAGATAAAAATGGGCTTTTAACCAGTCAAGAAAGATCTGGTCAGCTCCACACTGAACTACTGTAAAGTATTTTTAAAGCATTGTATTTATTGGGTCAATTTAAAAAATACTTCAGTCATCAACAGATCTGATGCTTATTCTATCTATACATACAATTCTTCCTCCTCCTCCTCTTCTTCTTCTTCTTCTTCTTCAATTTCCATTATTACTATGACTAGCCCACATTTTTCTGAGTTTGGGACTTAATGAAGCTTATAAAAGTTAAACATACCAGTTATTCTGAAATTAAATTAACCTTTATTTAAAAATGAAATGAACTGTCACAACTTGTAACAGACTTGGGTGAGAGTTCTAGAAGAGCAGCCCTCCAGAGCTTACAGAGGGTTGAGAGTTAACTGGATGGGCCAAGGACTTAATTTTATGTGTGTCCAAACCTCTTCAGCTGAGTAGCGAACCCTTCCAAACAGAAGCCTTAAATCTGATGTTCTCTTTGACTAAAATTGAATAATACACAGTGAATAAACCCAGGCCATTTCTGCACTAGACTGTTATAGCGCTATGATTCCACTTTTAACATCCTATGGAATCCGGCCGACCCCTCCCGAAACTGCAAACCCCAGGATTCCATAGGATGTTGAAAGTGGAATCATAGCGCTATAACAGTCTACTGCAGAAATGGCTCCAGTTCAGACTGTCCTTGGAAGCAGAGGAGAACTAAAATAAATAGTATTTTAAATAGTTGTATCAGACTTCAGTATTTCCTTTGAGAAATATTGGTGCAGAGGGAGTACTACGTAACTTATTACTGAGCAGCTACAGTCAATAACTTCCCTGAACATGTTGAATGATTACAAATCACTTCTTGTTAGCACTTTAGATAATAGTCAAACAACTGAGCATGGCCAGAAAGTAATACACCTTCTTCAAAAGGTGGTTGTAAATAGCAGGTTGTAAATGGAAAGTAAAGATCACCTCCGGGTAAGCTGCTTTTATAAGTGAAAGAAGGATTTATTTTTTTCCTTTAGTATGGAACAAATGAACACATGATGCGGGATTGTTTATGTATTAGTTACATTAGCAGTCCACATTTCCTCTGGTAAGCTCAAGGTGGAATGCACGATGTTGTTCTGCACATTCCTCTCACAGTAGCTCTCTGAGGTAGGTCAAGCTGAGAGTGATTGGCCCAAGGTCATCCAGGAAGTTTGGTGGCCCTGTGGAGATAGAAGCTGCATTTTCCAGAGTCTCAGTCTGACAGGCTAATAACTTTACCACATTGGCTCTCACGGCTAGCTGAATCATTAGTCCATATTACCCTGTCTGTTCTTGGAGAACAGACACTTGCCCCACCAGATGTGTGGGATTTTAAATCCCAGAAGTGGCAGCCATCAGAACCATTTGTAAGGGATTATGGGAACTATAGTTTATACCCTTTGACCAGCAGAAGCTTAGGCACTTTTAACTAGAGATGGTTCTATGCATCTCAGGCCACTACTTGAGGCTGAATTATGAGCCCTTCTCTCTGAGTTATGTATTTTTTATTTAGTTAGTTTAGTTAGTTAATTTGTATGCCACATTTCTCCCACAGTAGGACTCAAGGTAGCTCCCAAAGAAAATCAGTTTTAAAAACCTTAACAATAAAATTTTAAACAGTTAAAAATCACCACAGTCAACCGTATAAAATCACTTGAAAGACATATATCCCAATAATAAAAAATTAGAAAAACAACCCAATAAGAAGTTTTGGTCAGCAGGGCTAGTAAAATGTTTGACATTCAAACTTTTGGAAACTTCATTGCATGGCTATCTCACAGTTTGATTTGTGAGCACTCACCCATTATTTGACTGGAATGATCAGATCTTGATTAGTCTGGAGTGTCTGTACTTGTTAAGAGTTTTGCTCCAGGGCAAACTGTAAAATATTTTCACTTAGCATCCAGAGATCAGATATGCTTTTAAGGCCTTCTTAAAAGTGGACTCACATGAACATGCCTTAATTGTTTCTCTCTCTTGGATAAATTCCTACAGTGTGAAAGCCACCACTGAGAATGCTCTGTTTCTAATTCTTGTCAATGTGTCAAGCATATCTGTTAGAACTTCTTATGTGAACTTTCTCAAGTATAGTGCAATCTGCACATGCTGATTATTTGGGAAGTAATCAGGGTCTTCTGACTTAAGACTCTTTTTTAAATTTACATGGCACAATTACAGTAAAGAAGACTTAAGACAGTTTGGCACCAACAAGACACATTGTATCACTAAAGTAAGTACTATATATGGACCAATCCTAACTTCCTCTCCAATGTACAGATGGCAAATTACAGCCTGAGTTTTTGAAAACACAGAAATTATTATTACATTTTATTACAAGAGAGGAGCAGAGGCAGTAGAAAGCTGGCAACTCTGCATTTGTGAAAAGCATTTGCAATTAATTGTATTCAGTTTGCCTTGCGCAAAAACTATGGTATATTCTTTTGTCTCAGTCTCTGGCATTTTTGTAGTGTGAGTCTTTATTTAGGATAACAAGATGTCCTGCCTCCAGCATCCTGTTATCCCAAGCATTATACCTTGAATTGAAGAGAGGATTTCAGCTGGGATGCTATGTTTTGAAACGACGCTCATTATCCAACCATTTCTGTCCAGAAGGAGGCAAGTTAATACTCTCAAGACCCCAGACAACTTATCTTGGGATATTTGAAACATCCTATGGGAAATAAACTGGATTTAACTGTGAACTCTTGTTACAAGGATATGAGAAGAACCCATTTTTTGATCAGAGGAGAGGTTTATCTAGTCCAGAATCCTGTTTCCCACAGCAGCTAAATAAGATTAATATGATATAAGATGCTTATGCCTAGGCCCAACAACTAAGGAAAGACCCTCCTTCCACTCGCGATTCTGGCCTCTAAGGGCAAGTAGAACAGGCAGGCACAGCTTCTTCTTGCCTAGACCTCAGCAGCTTATCAAAGGCCTTCGCTCCATAAAACCTGCCACTTCTGTGGCCTCAGAGGCAGAGAAGAACAGGCAGTGCCTGCTGAACTTAATCCCTTCCCTGAATGCCATTCCCTTTTTCCTTGTGCGTCATGTCTTATTTAGATTTTAAGGCCAAGGGTGGGGAACTGTCAAATTACCAATTTGTGAGCCACTCTGGGCCCTTTTTGTCTGACGAGCATGATGTAAATACTCTAAAGCAGTCAATCAATTAATATGCACCTAAGAATGTGAGGGAAGGACATGAGAGAAATACCTCAGCATATTGCATTCCTCAATATCCAGCATACAGACAGATATTAATATCAATACTGTAGATAGCCATAGTTATCCTTGTGCTGCATGAATTTATCTATAGTGGCCTTAACACATTCACAAGGATTTGGGATGCAGAACCCCCATGAAAGTAAAAAACAAAACAAACAAAAAACAACTCTGCAAATAATTCCCCCTCACCCAAGTGAGCGCTCTCCCTCCCATTCCTTTCTGGGGTTCCCCCTTCCCATTCCCTTCCTTTTTGCCTAGGCACGTGCACCTTCATTTTCTGCACCCAAGCAAAAGGCAAAGGAATGGGAGGGGAGAATGGGGGCAAAGGCTCTCTCGCACCTTCCTTCTCCACACATAGGACTTCCCACTCCTATTTGCTTGCCTTTTGCCCAGGCTCAGAGAAGGAAGCCGTGCGTGCCTGGGCAAAAGGCAAGTGAATGGGGAGAAGGCAACAGGTGCAAATGATCAAATTTGTGAAGGACAAACCTGCGGATGTGGGGAGAAGACTGTAATGTCCTTTTAAAGCCGTGCAGGATGACAGCTGTAACAATAACTTGTGACAGTGAATTCCTCAGTTTAACAACGCACTGCGTGAAGACATATTTCTTTGGTCTGTCCTGAGTCTCTCACCATTAGGCTGCATGGATTGACTCTAGGTTCTAGAATCATGAGCAAGAACAAATCTTCTCTTTCTTTGTTTTTTAAAATACTATGTGTAATTCTATAATCCAGACTGTGCTTCCCACTTGCCCTTTTTTCCATAGAGCATCTTGCTGAGTAAACCGCTCAGCAGAAATACAGTTGTGCAGTGCTGGCAGAAACACTAAACAGCACATCTCTGAAAGTTGTAAAGGGGAACTTTTGTCTTAAACAAACTGGAACCAACTGCAATTCTGCCTCCTGTTAAGTAGTAGCACATAATGGACAGGTAGCTAACATTCTGGCTTTCAATGATTATTTAGTAGCCAATTCAAACAGATACTATGCTGACTTAATTCCAGTTTGAGATTATTGAAATGGATAACAGCTTCCTCTGACAGTCAGAATGGTACAGGCAAATTCAGATGTTGGTGCGGAAGTTAACTCCCTGACTGGCTGCAGCAGTGCCAGTTATCAGTCAATTCCCTTTTCATAAATAACAGTTTAGTTTAAAATATAACTGAGGAACAATTTCTTTCTTTTTCAAATGTACAAATAAATGAGTAATTATATCAAAGAATTCAGTCATGTTTCTCCCCTAACTATGCTAAAGTGAGATTTTGCTCAGGTTAGAGCACTAAGTGGTAGAGCTTCAAGCTTTAATTGATTAATTGGTGAGATTACTCAACTAAAGCCTTAATCAGAGATTAAATTTTGATCTCTGATTAATTGGTGGAACTCACAGCAAGTGAAGACTCAGGGATTTAGGATCCAAAAGATTTGGATTAAAAAAGCCTTTCTTGTTGCAACGTATTTGGTAAAAAAAGAAACAAATAGATAATTTTTTTTACAATTTGTATCCAAAAGCTAGTGGACAAATTGCTTTCAGGATGGCAGGCAACTGAATCAAATAATAATGAATCAACATTGGGGTAAATGCATCTTTTAAATATAGTTCTTCTCTTAAACAGATGTGAATTCATTTATTTAAACACTGTTGGTATATCCTGATACAATAGGAAGGATTCCATATTCATGGTTTTGATGAAGGAAATATAAAAGGTGTTTTTCTTCTGACAATATACAGGAATTTCACATTAATCCTGACTGTAAAATGGTGCAACCAAAATTTGTTCCTCCTCCCACCCACTTCCCATGTATGTGCAGATGGAGCCACATGTATGAAAAGGCACAGCTTCAGTTTTCTATCCAGTTAACACTGAAACTAGTGGACTGTAAACAGTTTAACCATAACCAGTCTTGCCTCTGATAATGAAAAAAGAGTTATGGGAAGGTGAGCCCCATCCTCAGCACTCACAACTGCCTCCTCTTATAAGGGTTCCAGTTTCTCTGGATTTCAAAAAACTCTTGGCACCAGCATTGATGCTTTACTGATGGAAGTAACGCTCCATGTTTGTAACTAGATTCTGACTGTTTCTGAAGGTTTTATCCAGCTGTATGGTGGAAAGCAACCAATAATAGAGGTAATGAAGAGAGAAAGTGATGCAGGCTAGGGGAGCCAGCGGGCACTTTTCCTGCATGCAGTTTCAGCTCACACCTTCCACAGCTCTCATGTTTCAAAAGGAGGCCCAGAAAGGGAGCAGGAATCACCATGCAGCTAATAAGAATATACTGACATCAGGTTATTTTTGGGACTGATATAAGAATGGTTGTTCATGCAGCTCATATCACAGATAAGCAGAGCTGGGTTTTATTTGCATGATCATGCTGCGTCATGGGTGTGTCACAACTGCATGTGCCATTACCTTATCTATAACCGCCTGACACCAGGAAGCAAAGAGAGGAATCCTGCTGTGCTGCTCAGGCTGTAGTAGTGTAACTGCTCAGGCTGTAGTGGTGTAACTCATCTTCCATTCTACGTGCACCCTTCGCCATGTCTTCCTATGGAGAAGATCAGAAAGTTCATCTGCGATGAACAGTGATGAAGAAAAATCAAGGAGCTGTTGTCTGTCTGAGTTTTATATATACAAAGTACATCTGAAAAGTGAACTGAAACCCACAAAAGCACATGTTGAAATAAATCAGCATTAAAGTGCAACTAGCTTCTGTTTTGCCTGTTTCCTCTCTCCCTCCTTCACTCTCTTGCTATTTTATATACATTACTGTGTTGTCCTTGGACACTTTGTGTCTCTTCGTATAAGGCACAATGTTGGCAAAGGCAGTTCCACCCATCACAGCAGTACTGCAGTGTAAGAAGCTGTACCTGCTAAAGCATTCCGTTTTACAGAGTTATTAAAAATACAGGTATTTTGTAACATATTGAATGTATAACCTCAGGGTTGGGTGGCTGCAGTGCAAGATACAGCAGGGAATCTAAAGGATGAGAAGGCTGTTTGAGTCCCAAAGAACTGGAAGATACAGCATTACAGTGAGCTTGTGGGATAGCATCATGGCAGAGTGGTGGTGATGGTAAAGAGGAAATGGGAAGTTCTATGGAAATTCCAAAGCTTGGAAAAGCCAGTAAGTTTTTTTTATGTAATTAAAAGTCCTAACATCCTTCATCCAGAATGACTGCTGGCTATGTTGTCTGGAGACTCTGGGGGCTATTGTCCAAAAAAATTAAATTTCCCAAGCTGTTAGTAATTTATTCCAAATTTGTATGACTGAATGCTACAGGTCAGTGGAGTAATTTGCACAGAGTTACAGCAATTTGCAAACTTATTGTGGATGCACAGCTTGCATTTAGATGTGATGGAAATTGACAGAATGTTTATTTTGTTCCTACATCTGTCACTACTGTGAAAGAACTAACACCTGCAATCATTTATGTTCAGCAGTTATGTAGAGTATGTCGGGGAATGTTGGCTTCAATAGCTCCTAGCATTTATCCTGTGTGACAGAAGGAACTGGTAGTTTTCACTACAACCATGTTGTCTAGAAACTTGCTTTTTAACTAAAAATCGATACTTTTCAGATTCAAGTAAAGACTTTAACAAATTTTGCAGTTTAAGCCTTATTCCATACTGTGTGGCATAGTCATAGCTGTAGCATTTCCAAGCATCTCTGGAGACTGATATTTAAGCAGACAACAGAAGTAAGTCCATAGCTCTTCATGCAGAAGACATAGAAAGTTTTTTTTTAAAAAAAAAAGTTGGTGAAATTGGTATAATAAAACCATCATCATTGCCCATGGTGTCCACTCACACTTATTTTGTTCTATCGTCAGTCTTTGATCAATCAGCTTTTTGCAGACTGACTGATTGACTTTCTTCCTCCGTTCTCCATGGAATGTTTCAGAAACCTGTGGCTAGAAATGGCAAAGAGAGAAGTGTGCCCACATCATGGGCAATGGGGACTTCTTCAAACTGCTTTCAGCTCTTGAAAGATTCCAGGGTGCATGAGTTTTGCACTGGGGTATTTACATCTCTGTTTGTTTGTCTCTGACTGGCTTTGCTCCAGCAGTCCCTCACAGCCAGAGCAACTGTTATCTAGTGGGACAGGAAAGCCATTGACTGAGCAGATAAAGGGGGCTTTGCATGAACCTTGCATGAGCCAGTGTAGTAGACTGAGAAAAAAGGGAGGGAGGAGGGATGGATGGTGGGTAAGCATGTTAGTTTAATCCTAACCTCATTTTTTTATCTTAATCTTCTTGAATAACTGGGAATTTCACAGTTCACTGATCCCCAGGGAATTGCTCAACAACAGCCCAGCCTGAATACACAGAGCAGGGTATTTGCCTGGCACCCAAACCCTTTCAAAATACAGGCACACACAGCCCCAGGCATGTCCTGGCAGGAAGCTATTTTCTAACTTGTGCCATCCTTCCTAGTGGAATGGGTATGAATTGTGAAGCACACAACAGCAGGACCATTTAATTGCTGTCAGTGCTCCAAGACTGCAGACTTGCTTCCTAAGAGGATAAGCTGTATTGGATGTAAGGAGACTTACTTATAAGTAAATGTGTATAAGATTACACCAGGAGAAATTCAAATGCTGCCCTGAGCCCTGTGGAAAAAGAAGAGGAGGTCATATGTGTATCACATTTAATTAAATGGTTAATTGAATCTTTTGTGGTCTAATCTGCTTTCAAATTGTTTTTCATTTGGTTGTTCTAATATGATGATTGGTTCAATTGTGTTCAATTGTGAGACCTAGTTTTTGGAGAAAGATGGAATATAAATGAATAAGCGTTGAAAACGGATCCAGATTTCTTGTTCTCTGATGCACATACACCAATACTTTTTTTTTCTTGCAAGGACTTTTCCAGCAATATAAATAAGGGCCTTTCCACCCTACATTGTTATAGCACTACGATTCCACTTCCAACATCCTGTGGAATTCTGGGGTTTGTAGTTTACTGAGGCCAAAGAGGTCTCTGGCTGAGAATTCTAAATGCTCCTCCCTAAACTGCAAATCCCAAGATGGGCAGCCAGTTGCCTTGGGGACAGATCTTTAGCAGAGATGAAAACAGGCATCACATATACTGCAGTGATTTAAAAAGTTATACCAAACCTATTTATTGTTTTCATTTCGGTTTGGAATAAAGCCTGATTTCAGTATGATGACTGAAGAGCTCAATAATGTTCTTGTTTGATACTTTAATGGGGGCAATAGAGCAGGCTGAAAAGTTCTGCCTTAGTATCTCCTTGGCCTTTGCACTTCAACATGTTTTTCTAGGGGCAGGGGCTCAGCATCTTGGCAATTAAATGGTCTAATTCATACAGGAACCAACTGGGGTTGGAGATGGGATCTCAACCTGGGTTGCAATTGGCATAAAGTAACTGACTTATTTCTCTCCTCATTTCTCTTGCAGCATCTTCACTCTGAACAATGGTGAGTTCCAATCTTTCTTTGGATCTCTTCCCTTCCTGCTTTACTTAGCTCTGTCTGTCCAACCACCTATCAATCCTTCCTTGCAACAACAGGAAATACCAGAGAGACATATATCTGCTGTCTTTAAAAACCTTAATATCCAAACTGAGATTCCTAAGATCACTATACTGTATAGTAGCTTCTCCAAACCCAGTGTCCTTCAGGATGTATCAGATAGCAAATTCTACACCCCTCTGACACCACAATCCACTGCCTTGGGAGCTGTAGTCCAACATCTCTAGATAACATTGATTTGGGAAGGCTAATACAAAGGACCATGGGAAACAATTACAAAGACAATCCCTTGGAAGTAATCCTTGTAAGCCATCATGGGACCCATGAGCTTGAATCCTGCTTGCATCAAGAGGTCCCCTGCAACTGTTCTTGGGCACTCTTTTCATTAACTTGCCTGCTTTTGAAAGGTTGTACTGGTCCACTCTGCTGGAAAATGGCAGTATAATTTTGAATCTGGTTCTTACATAAATAGTAAGCATGAAAAGAGCTGCCCCTTTTGCCTTCTGATTTGACCAAAGATAGGGCAGAATTGATTAAAAGAAATGTACTTGATCTTTGAAGTTTTTTAAAAGTCTGACTCTGTTGTTGTTTCCCCTGTGTTTTGTCCTAATGGTTAAACAGTGCACAATAAAACTGGTAACATAATGTCCACTGTCCTAGAACATGTCTAGGATCAACTTCCATTTTGCCTCAAAACGGAGGTGGAGAATTTTTTCAACCTGGGGGCCATATTTCCTCCTGGCAAAATCTCTGGGAGTGGTAAGGCTGCATGCCAGCTGTTGGTGTGGCCAAGGCCCTAAGTGGCATTCTCTCACACAGTTTTCTCTCAGACATATCATTCATATATACACACATGCACACATCATTTACTCCATTCATATGAATATGCACATACCCATTCTCTTTCTCTCACACAAATACAAATAGAGTCATCATGCACACTGGGCAGCTCCTTCTCTCTTTATGTTGCTGCTGTAGTGGCAAACAGGGAGTTGTTCCTTGTGGAGCTTGAACCTTCCCAAGATCTCATGGCCCTTTCACCCAAGACAATTGCAATGCTATCATTCCACTTTAATGGCCATGGCTGCATCCCATAGAATTCTGGCATTTGTAGTTTGGTAGAGCACTAGAGTTCTCTGGCTGAACTCCCTTCCTTGAGCTGCACGTCCCAGGATCCCATAGGATGGAAACATAGCAGTTGAAGTGGAATCATAGCACTGTAATTATGGGAAAGGGCCTCTAGTTTTGTACACTTCAGGTTCTATGTAGAGCCTACAGGAACTACCACTAGAAGGCTAGTGCATTTCCAGCCTTCTTTGGCCCTTTCTGCACCTTACCTTTTTCCGGCGCTGGGGTGCAGGGATCACGCGAGCAGCGTCCAGCAAGAGGCTCTCACATCCCTGCTGCTTCAGCTCTACATGAGCTGCCTGCTCACACGAGAGCCCTGCCTCTTCCTTCCGCAGTGCAGCCTGGGAGTTTCCCAGGCTGCACTGGGGCAGGAAGTGTGACTGGTGCAGCTCTGGAGGCTCCACACGCCAGGTAAGTGTGTGCGGGGCCCGGGAGCAATGCACAATTGCACACCATTTTCAGCTTCCAGCCGAAAATGAAAAGGTGTGTGATCGGTGCCTGCTGGCCCCTGGAGCATGGCGCAATTGTGAGTGCGCCATGCAGATCGCTCCTCACAATTGCGTGATGCTCCAGGCACCCTTTCACATGGCAAATGCCATGCAGAAAGGGTCTAAGTCTTCTGTGGCACTGTAGCTCAACACCTAAGCCAGCTGAGGCAATGAAATTTCTTCCCCCTTTATTGGTTATTGCCAGAAATGGTCTTCTTTCCATCCCTCTGGGAGAATCTATGCTGCAGCTAAGTACCTCTCTTCTGGACCTACTTCTTCCTTCTTTACTTTCTTTCTCTTCAGCTGTCTTTGGACCAGATCCACACTGAGCCACCCCCAACACCCAAGGAACTGGACTGGGCAGACCAGGGGTTCCTACCACCTCTGAGCCCTCTCCGCTGTGCCTGGCGCCGGGATATGCCCCTGGACTGCAAGATCAGCCCAGAGGATGCCCAGGCACGGGCCTGGACAGCCTACAACTATGACCTCTTGCAGTGCACCTTGCAGCAGGAAGGGCTCCCAGAGACTGTCGATCTCACCAAGGAACCCCGGACAGGTGAGTGTTTCTCCAGTTGGAAGACTTCACAGCTCATGGGAACTCCTTTCTTAAAAGCCTGCTGAGATTTTCTCAATTGAATGCCAGAGGCTATTCACCCAAGATGCAAGTTATTTGTACTATGCTATATGATGAAATGAATACTTGAAGATGTTCCCGAGTATGGGTTTTATCTCTTCAGACATGCAAATATTATTTAACAAAACATTCCTGCATATTTCTTGCAAGTGCAACACCAGAAAGACTAGTTTTCTGAGAGTGGAGGGATAGCTAAGATCTATGTGTTGGCACAGAAGGATTTTTCAATAATATTAAATATATACCCACTGGGACTGAAGGCTGAAATCAGCAGTCATGTTAGAGGAGAGGAACCTGTTATTGTTTGGGTTAATCCCTGTCTCCAACCTTTTTTATGTGTAATTTCAACAGTGACATATTTTCTTGCGATTTAGTAGAATATTGGATATAATGTATAATATGTATATTGGAAAATTGGCATATTGGAGGAAGATATTGTTAATTGAGGTATACCTATATAATGTCCAGAGTGGGTTTTGAGAAACTATTGAGGTGGTAACTGAAGTAGTGAAGCCACTGCTGAATAATGATTTGGAGAGGGGAGTTTGAAGACCATTCGTATAAATATTCTGGCAAAAATTCAATTCTTGGCTTAATACACACATCTCAAAAGTAACCTAGGACAAAGTGGGTAAGAGCTGTTTCTTCATTAACCTGGGATATGTTAGAGCATAGTTACTGCCTCACAGTGGCATTACTCAGATCTCCATTGTAATGGGATTGCAGAATCATGCTGAAACAGGACCGGGGACCCTTTGACACTACATAATTACAGCACTTCTATACGACTTTAACTGCTCGGTTGCGGAAACCTGGAATTTGTAGTTTCCTGAAGTATTTAAAATTCTCTGCCAAAGATCTCTAAGGACTCCTGAAAACTACACCCCAGGATTCTGTAGGAGGGAGCCAGGGTAGTTAAAGGGATACTAAAGTGCTGTGACTATAGAGTGTGAAAGGGCCCTAGGAGGGCAAACCGAATTGCAGTAGTTCTGCCTTGAAACCCCAGAGTGTGAAATTTACAGAGAAAGAACATTAGCAATTCAAGATCCAATTATAAGGAGCATGCTACTGATTCTATTCTTGTCTTTTTCAGGGTTTGGGCCATCAGACATCACCATCTGTGTCTTGGGCTCCCCCACTTCGTATCTGTCAGTTCTTCTAGAAGGTGGCAACCAGTGTCCTGGTGAGTTCCATTGTACAATCATATGCAAAAAGCTTGGGTCAGGTCCCTTCAACTTCTTCCTACTAGGCAGCAAATTAACAACGGTGAAGAACTAAGGAACCTTGTGGTGCCACCTTCCAACTAACAGAGCCACTACAGATCCCCACAGGCCGTGTGTCCTCAAAGCTTTGTTTGCTGCTGGAGTTTCTTCTCAGGAACAGACTACTGTTCTGCCTACAACTTCCCTCCTTTAACAGAGAAACAGCTTCCCTGCCCTCTGTAACTCACAAGAGTGGTCAGGGGGCATTACAAGGGGCCATCTTGCTGGAGGGCCAGACCCTCATCTATACCCCCCCCAAATTATTTGCCCCCAGCTCCCTGTAGGGAGCATAGAAGGCAATTTCACCACATCCTTTGCCCTCCCTAGGCCATTTAAAGCCCCAAAGAGGCCTTTTTTCCTAACAGGAAGTAACTTAGGCCCTTTCAGCACCTTACCTTTTCATGAAGTCTGGTGGGGATCCCAGCATCAGCTCTGCCAGGAGGGGGGTGCAACAGGAACACTCCCCTCTGTACCAGCTGGTTCCCTGCGGAAGGGAGTGCAATGGTGACGCCTCTTCCTTCCACAGCGCAGCTGGGTGCTTTCCCAGGCTGTGCCGGGGCAGGAAGTACAGCCATCATGCTTGTGTGGCTTCCGCAGGACAGGTAAGTCCAAGATGGTGGCGCGATCGCATTCCATTGACAGGAAAACTCATCAATGATTTAATCCATGATCACACTGTCTGGGGACGGGAGAAGGACCAGACCCCATCCTTCTCCTGTCCCCTTTGTGGGATGGGAGGATGCTGCAGAAAAGGGCCTTAGAAGTCAACTTCAAGAAGGAAAATAGGCCTCTTCTGGACCTAAAACAGCCTAAACAAGGGCCAGAAACATGGCAGAATTGCCACCCACACTACATAGGAGGCATTTGGGGCTAAAAAAGTTTTAAAAATAAAAAAATGGGAGACCACATGTTGCCAATGGGTCCCTGTTTCCTCACCTCTGGAGTACAGCCTCCTCCAATTGAGAATGCTGAATGGAATTGTTTGTGAAGAGCAAGGATGGTTAAACTGCATAATTGGAGAAACTGTTTGTGACAAGATATGTAAAGAGACCATCTGAATCTTTCCCAATCTGCATTCTTCTCATGTCTTGACCTATGCTCTGCTGAGTCACTGCCTACTACTTTATTACTGGACTAGGAGATACGTATCTTGAATTGTACAGAATGTGAGTCAGTTACCATTTTGAGGGGCTTAAGGAGTTCCATAGAGCCAACATGGTGTAGCAGTTTGAGCACTGGCCCACGATCCTGGAGACCAGGATTTTATTCCCTGCTCAGCCATGGAAACCCACTGGGAGACCTCGGGCATGCCACACCCTCTCAGCACTCCCAAAACCCATGGCAGGTTGCCCTTAGGGTCACTATGGCCCTTTCCACATGTGGGCGAAGAAACGGGGGAAACCACACTGAAACGGGGCTTACCTGAGTCCGTCGCCACGTGGAGCAGCGCGTTTTTGCTGCTCCACACTCCTCGGCGTCCCGCAGCATCCCGTGGGGCCCAAAATGGCGGCTTACGACTGGCAGAGGCTCTCCACCAACCAGAGAAGCTCGCCAGCCGGAAAGCCCGCCCCCGGCAGATCTGCAGGCACGCCCTTGCGCGTGCTTGCAAATCCACACCGGGTGCTGCGACGGGGCTACATGCGGCTGCATGATTGTGCTTTTTAAAAACCACTTGAAAAGCGGTTTTCAAAAAGCACGTGGCACCGCCACTTCCGGGCACCCTAGCATAGATTGGGGTGTGGAACTACGCCAAAGTAGTCTGCCCCAATCCACTTTACGGTGTAGACAACCTCTGTCAGAGGTCACTCTACACCATTTTTAAACCCCTGTGTGGAAAGGGCCATACATGTCAAAAACAACTTGAAGCCACACAACAACAAAGGAATTCCATCCTGTTAGTTTCCATTCAGTTGGGTTTAACTGTTTTATTTCAGATTCAGCTTTGCTTATCTGCATATCAGCTGAAGGCTGGTTGTACTTAACTGGAACTAATTCTTTTTTAAAATTTTTATTTTTTAAAATTCTTTTCTTCTATCCAGAAGTGGTTTTTAAAGTTCACTAAAAAGTGAGTTTTTACGGTATGAAAAAGTTACATTTATTTAATGCAATCATTCCATCATAAAGATATGTACCTTGTTCCCAAGGTGACCAGCTACATTTTTACAGTGCTCTGACGGCAAAGTAGACCCACTATCATTCTCATTCTCATCCACTTCACCCAAGTTATGACAATTATGCATTCTTAGGGAGGCACCAAGACATTCTTATGCAGAAACAATCTATCAGGGCAAAACAAAAACAAAAAAACCTGAACTGCCCCCACCTCTGCAAAAAAAATTAAAAAATAAGTTTAGTGAGGACCAAGCATATTCAGTCACCACAGAATGCAGAGTGCCTGCTGGAGCTGGAAATGGAATCAGAGTTTCCAGCATGTGAGTAATACTCCCATACAAAATGCTGCACAGGAATGAGGAAGATTTTAAGTTGCGCAGCATTGTCATTTTCATGAGGTATTCTGCTTTGGAAGGCTATCAGATTGCAGCACAGTGAACAGAGCCTCTGTGTATGGTGCTGGAACAGTACATATTTGGTTTCCAAAGTAAAAAGGAGGAAACCTCTCTGTGTGTATGTATGTGTGTGTGTGTGTGTGTACACATGCATGCTTCCAAGTTGCCTCTCATGAATTTCATGTAGTTTTCTTAGGCAAGGAATACTCAGAGGTGGTTTTGCCAATTCCTTCATCAGAAATACAGCCTACGGCAGCTGGTATTCATTGGTGGCCTCCCAATCCAAGTATTAACCAGGGATGACCTAGCTGAGTTTCCAAGATCAGACAGGATTTGATGCTTTTAGGGTAAATATCCAGGCTAAAACGCCCAGTACCTTGTCTTAAAAGTAACCCTTTGGGCAAAAGATCTTAAAATGTTGACACAGCACTACCAGAAGTCAGTAAATATCACCCCCCCACACACTGGTGGAAGATATACTGATAGTTCTGTGAAAGTGAGGGGAGCATGTGTCCAGCAAAATTGTTAAATAATAAAAAGTCAACTGTATTATAATAAACACCAGGAAACTAGCCTTACCAATTTGTTCACATGTTTAGATCACACAGACACTTTTCCTACAAAGGGGAAAGCAACCTGCCCTAAAATTTTACTACTCTCAGAAGCTTGGTCATGCTGGACTGGAATAATGGGAACTACAGTCTAATACCTCTGAAAGTTACCAGGTTGCCTATCCTTGGTCTACTGGATGGAAATTTCAAAGGTACCTGGGAATACGGCCTACTAAACTCAATTGACCTTCTCAGCTGACAGAAATATTTCTGAATAGTATCTAAAAATCCAACAAACAAGTGTCTTGCTGCATCCAAAAAAAGGGCTCCCGATCTCTCTACTTTATTAAAATGACACGTAAAATAGACTGGATCTTGCCTCCAGTCCAATTGATTTGGACATACTCATGGAAACCTTTGATTTGTGCAACTTGATTTACAGTATAATAGCTGTGGGTTTTTTCTGTATTTCCAAGTACATAATAAGAATCCACTGCATTCTAAGCTTAGTGCTTCAAATTCATCAGTATGTTCTGTCTCAGACATCTGCCTGGACCAAGATGTCTGTCTGTGCATGCTTCCTGCAACCCCTCCAGGGCAGCTGCTGTGCCATATTCCTGACATTCCTCCTGTCTCTTTTGAAAGGCCGAGACAGGGCTGGTGGTAACCAGAGCTCTTGTGGCAGCTGAGCTGCTCAGATTTCTTTCTGGCCAAGGTGCCTGCAGCAGCATGAGGCTGGAATGAAGCAGAAGGTCAGCTCTCTAGCCTCCCACACCGAGGTACAATCCTCCCCACCTATCAGCATTCTCCCAGGACTCTGAATTCTTTGTTCAAATCTATGAATGGACAGCTAGGTCTTCTAAAATTCTGTGAGCTAATTCTTACTCAGAGTATATGCTCAGGTGCACAAAGCGTTTCAATTTCAGTGGCAAAATACTAGAGTTTAGAAAGGTTCTTGTTTGCAGTACAGTTCTCACAATGCTTCAATCTGTGTTGTTGTGTGCCAGTCGTTTCTGACTAATGGTGACCCTAACGCAGACTTATCATGAGGTTTTCTGGGGCTGAGAGTGTATGATTTACCCAAAGTCACTCAGTGTTGTGCTCCTCTTTTTAAAAAAATCTTTCTTTAATAGGTTTTAAATGCATTTTAAACTGTTTTAACTTTGTGCTTTTAATAGAACTGTTTATTTAATTGTTTTTAACTTTTACATTATAAAATCTGGCTGTTCTTTGTTTTAATCTGTTGTACATTGCCTTGGGTCTTGTCGCAGAAGGACACCACGGAATATAAATTAAGTTAAATTAAAATAACAAATGATTTCCCACGATTGTTTTGACCAGTTTGGGGTGAGTTTTTCTGTAGTGTAAGGCTTCTCTCATACTCATGGGCTGTGTATTCTCTCTTCCTTCTCTCTAGGTAACATGCTGCTATGCCTGTCACCAGCCTGGCTCTCCAAGGTGCCCTCAGAAACCCATCCAGGAGAGTCATCCTTGCTGGTCTTCAAGGCCGTAACCTTCGATCTTGGTGGCCGCACAATGCTTGAAGAATTTGCACCCCCACGCCGTGTCACCTACTTCACTGGCTACTTCGGGCCATGCAAGGTGCAGGGCCAGTCAGCAGCAGAACTAGCCCGAGACCTCGACTGCCCCACAGGGGGCTCAGGAGAGCTGGCACGCCTACTGGAGGACAAGCTGCTGACACGACAGCTGATGGACCAGCAGGCACAGGTGGTGGTGCCACCCACCCTGGCCTTCACCTTCAAGCGCCCACTGCCCCTGCGAAGTGTGACAGAAGAGCAATGCATCCGCATGGTAGAGCTGAGTGGGCGTGAGGGGCAAGACAACCTGCTGCAGGAGGAAATCACAGCCTTCTTGCAAGGCACTGCCATGGAACCCTACCGTCAGGTGAGGAGCCTTGGAGAGAGACCTAGACAGCCTGTAAGTTATAGAAAGTCTTGCCACAGGGCTGAAGTAGCACTTATCCCATATCCAGGTCAGCTATTCATGTGACTTGGATACAGGCTATAGGTCAGGGGTGGGCAAAGTGTGGCCTTGTGGTGCATGTGGCTCTCGGGATTATTTTTGAGAGCTGTGCCCCCCCCCAGGCTTCCTAGACTCTGATTTTTCTGGCCAAAATAAAAGGGTGAATTGCCTGTCCTGGAAGCTGCCATTGAGTCACCATTTAACTAGAGTGCAAGGGGGGCGGTCTGTGCTCCTGAACTTCTTTTTAAAAAATTGTTTTCCCACCCACTTCTGGTTGTTTTTTGGGTTTTTTTTTTTTATAGTGGTGGTGGTGGTGGTGGTGATGATGATGATGTTTATATCACATTTCTTTCGCAAAACTGGGATTCAAAGCAGCCCACAATTTAAAAGTACAGTACAATTAAAAATGTACAAAAAGTGAATGTTAAAATAGAATAATAACTATTCAAAGTATTAAAACATTTCACACTTCAGTAAAGGAACAAAATGTAATTATAAAAGATAAAAAGCTCTTAAAAACACTGCAGCATCCCCTAGTACATTTGTTTTAAACCTTCTGTTTTAAAAGCCTGTCTGAATAAAAAGCTTAAGCTTTCGGATGGAATGACAAGAAGGAAGGGGCCATTCTGGCTTTTGGAGTTCCACAGTCTAGGGGCAGCCACTAAGGAGGCCCTTTCTGTCCCATCACAACCACCATTTGTGGCAGCCTGTTAAGCTCCTGAAATGTCCTAGGGAAGAAAGTCAAATCCCGAACCCAATGCAGTTGCCCACTCTGCCGTAGATCAATGTGGGGAATCTCTTTCAACCTGAGGATTGAATTCAGTTCCACAGATACTTTCAGGGGCTGGTTTCCAGGTAAACAGGGCTCACCTCAGCATATTTTACCTTAAAACTCTACCTGCCAGTAACTAAGGCCCTTTTCACACCTTACCTTTTCACGCTGCTGGGTTGGGGTTCTTGCACGAGAAGGCTTGGGAGGAACGCTGCCGCTTCCCTGCTGCTTCGGCTCCGCAGCTCCTTCCTCCTCGCACGAGTGCCCCGCCTCTTCCATTTGCAGTGCAGCCTGGGACCTCCCAGGCTGCACTGAGGAGAGGACGTGCGACCGGCCCAGCTCCCGAGGCACCACATGCCAGGTAAATGTACAGCCACGCAGCATTTTCGGCTTTGAGCCAAAAATGAAAAGATGCACGCGCGGTCCGCGTCAGGCCCTTGAGCGTCGTGTAAATGTGAGTGCATCGTGCACACCGCTCCTCACATTTACGTGACGCTCAAGGGGCCCTTTCACTTCAAAAATGCTGTGTGAAAAGGGCCTAAGTCTTGGGATGGCCACTTCAGCCTTTTAGAGCAAGGAACAAATGTGCAAATTTTGGAAGATCACAAAATAATGGAATCATGGGAAAGGGGCATGGCCATCTGGGAAACTCTAGGAGGGCCAGATTTACCCCAGGCCCTGACCACATCCCAGCTATAAATCTTTTGAAGAGCTGTCTTGCAAAATATTTATCTCTATTTAAGCCCTATCTCTGCTATGATTCCAACAGGTGGTGGTCAAACCATCAGGTTGGCGCTGGAATGGAGCTCAAGCTGTGTCCTTCCATGATAAGTCAGAACATAGCTATGTCCTGCAAGCTGTCCTTACACTGTTGGAGACCCTGGAAGAGGAAGAGAGCATCTTGCTTGAGGCCTTCATTCCCACTGCTCATATGGTCCAGCCTGGCCCTCCTGACACAACCAGCTTTTCATGTAAGCAGATCTTTTAGTCAATCCTTATTATGGGCAGTTCATACCCCGACCTGTTCTCCAGGCCAGAGCTCATAACCATTATAGTTTTATCCTTAAACAAATATTGCTTCTACTTTATCCCATTATGTTTCTTTGTACTCTCTTGCCCTAGAGAGCTTGAAAGAGATGCTTTACACTGGTAGTTAGCCAAATGGGAGAAGATGGATGACAGATTGCACTGGCAATGTGAGAGGATACCATGTTGAAAGCCCAGAATCTTCCAGGGTCATTACTTCATACTAAAATATCCCCTCTATTCTTGCTCTTTTCTCCACATTGCCTTTTATTTTCAATGTGTCTTTCTGATCCATTCTCTCTCCTTCCTTGTTCTGCCTCTGTAGTTCCAGGGAGTGCTTCTCCACGGACCACTCTGGCAGTCCGGATATGTGCTGTTGTCTGCAGATCCCGAAAGGACCAGCCTCTACTGAGCAAGGTAACAAAAAAGAAACCCTGAATGGTGGGGAGAGAGAAAGACAAGAAAATCACTACAGGCAGAAAGTCCTTAGCACTTTCAGTCAGGGATGTAAGAGTGTTTTCCTGTCTGCAATCAGGGGAGGAAATTATGGTCATTTCCGCACTACACAGTTATAGTGTGATTATTCCACTTTTAACATCCTGTGGAATTTGGGGGTTTTGTATTTTCCTGAGGCCAAAGAGCTGTCTGACTGAAAAATCTAAATGCCCCTCCTTAAATGGCACACCCCAGGATTCCATAGGATGTTGAAAGTGGAATAATAGCACTGTAACAGTGTAGTGCAGAAATAGCCTAATTTTTAACTCTCTAAGTGGGAAAGACGCCAAAAAACAATCTCTGGTTGCAGATCAGGGGAGCCATGGGTTCCAAATTGTTGTTGTTGGTGGTGGTGGTGGTATTGCTGCTGCTGCTGGAACTGACCTAGGTTATATCTTCAGCTGCCAAATTCACAGTCTCTAATTTCTTCCTAGACAGGAAGCATTCTTCACAGCATTTTTGTCATCTTGGATTGGATTCAGACACAGAGTAGACCTACTTTGATCAATGGCACTTAAATTAGGCCCTTTTCGCACGCCGTTTCTGTAGCGCGAGGGCCCCTTGAGTGTCGCATAAATGGGAGTGTCGGTCCGTACGACGCACTTCCATTCACGCAACGCTCACGAGCCTAAAGCGGGACATGCGCGCATTTTCTTATTTTCATCTCTAAGCCGAAAATACTGCACGGTCGCGCAGTGCTCCCGGGGCCCTCGTGCACTTACCTGCGTGCGATGCGTTGAACGAGCCAGGCCGGTCGCGCTTGCTCCCCCAGCGCAGCCTACAACTCCCAGACTGTGCTGCGGAAGGAAGGGGCAGGGCGCTAGCGTGACGGTTGAGCTACCAGGAAGTGACCTGCGGGACGAAGGAGGGGGGAAGCGGCAGCATTCCAGATGAGGCTTTTCACATGAGACGCCCTCCCCAGTCGCACAAATGGGTAACATGCAAAAAGCCTCTTAGTTATGATTACATTGGCCCATTGATTTTAATAGGTCTACTCCAAGAATACTGAATTCTTTTTGGCACCAGGGCCCAAATTTCAATTTGAGAAGGACCCCAAGAGCCACATTTCAAGAGCATATAAGGCTAACAGGGTGAAGTAGGGCTGAAGATTTAAAATTCCTGTAAATGTTGAAGCCATGGAAGAAAAAAGGCATTTTTTTTTTGTATGGAGTTTTCTCTTTTTCCCCCAGAAAAAAAATTGCAATATCAGCGCGCTATGAATCGAAAGTCATTTTGTTATTTTAAGAACATCAAATGGATTGTGTGGATTATATGTCATCAAATAGCTCATAGATTGACTTGGCATAAAAGTATCATGTTGACATGTTTAAAGTACAGTTTAATATATCAAAGATTATTACAAACTGAATTTACTTTTTAAATGTTATGTTTGTTAAATGGAGCTACAAGATCCTGAACTATAAGAAGCCTTTTTCCTTTTGTCAGGAATAGGCCACAGACAAATTAAAGAGAAACCATCAACAATTATACAATAAAGAAAACTGTTTTGTCTCCTTTAATTCTTTATAGCACCAAGTAGACATTATACTCATCCCCAAAGAAAGAAAGTTCTTCATAGTGCCAAGCAGACATAAGATACCCATTCCCAAAGAAAGAACTGATGAAAAGAAACCAAGAGGGGGAACTGCTATGGTGTGAGATACTGTACTTAGATTTACATAAAAATCTTTCTACATCATTTTTAGAAATCTTGTGGGGGAAGTAAATATAGAAACACTTCATCTTAAATATTGTGTTTGTCACTCTAAAAGAAAATATTCTGTAATCCCTTTTCTCCCAGTTTCTTGGAAGGTGGGAGAAAAGGCTTCAGAAAAAACTAGAAAGGCTTTTTTCCCCAGGAGTTTCCAGTTTTTTTATCTGCTTGTTTTTTAACACCTTCACATCTCTAGGCAGGGCCAAGGATAGAGTAGGTACAGACAAAACAAAGTGGGCAGGGCAAAAAGTAATTCTTGCCAGATTTGACATTTTCCTCCATCAAGCATACAAATACACAGCTCAATTAATGCTATATCTACTTAGGAGTAATTCCCAGTACAACAGCTGTCCTGCCTGCACATCACAGCTCAGTTCTACTCATTTAAATACCTTTAAATACCCTTTTATTTCCATTATTGATCAGAAACAAGAGCAAAAATTTTTTGGCCAAGGGAAGACCCAGAGGTTTCCCATCCCTGGGCTACTCTAAACGTGATTAAATCTGGCTGTGTACACAGTCACAATCTGCTTTATAAACCTAAGGAAGCAGACTCACCATTTGGGATTGCTGGGCTCTCTCTTTCCTAAGACTGCTGGGGTTGCAAGGGACAACTGGATGTCACTGGCTCAGAAAGATGGTGCCCTTTTTGATTCTTTTCAGGTGGTGTGTGGTGTAGGCCGGGCAGATAAACCCCTGAAGCACCAGGCCACAGTACCTCAGACTCTGGAGAGCAGCCTGCTGCAATGGGGGTTGAAGAATGAGACCCAGATTGCAGCCATCTATGCACAAATCAAGCAGAAGGCGGAGGCAGCCATGAAAGCGTTCATGGACATGGAGGCTGGTCTGTCAGCTGAGCAAAGAGGTGGTCGTCGAGCACAAACTGACATTATTGGTGAGCTTTCTTAGTCAGTCATTACAGAGGCTATAAGAATATATTTTTGGGTACTGCACTTTAGTTTCACAAATAAACACAGGGCACTCAGGGTGGCTCAACCAGCATTTCAACAGGCTGTAGGACATCAATGTGCAGCTACACTTAAGGAATCAGCACTGGAGAAGTTCTTATGTTCTGTGTTCTAGGGACAGGCTCACATCAATGTTCTGTATTTCTTTTGCCCCCTGACCGTGTGCAGCTGCCTCTTACCCACATGATGTTCTGCTTATATTGGGGATTTATTTATTTATTTACTTACTTACTTACTAATTTATTTATTTATCACATTTATATCCCATTTTATGGTTCCACAACAATCCTGTGAAGCAAACCAAGCTGGGAAAGTGACCACCCCAAAGTCACCAAGTGACACTAATGGCTCAGTGGGGTTTAGAACTTGTATCTCCCAAATTTCAGTCCACACATGGGGAGCTCTCTCTCAAACCCCTCACTCCTGTAAGTTGGGACCCTAAATTTCACAACCCTGGAGTTGTCACTTTTTGGAATCTGCTTCTTTGATTCCAGTCTGGGAAATAGTTATGAGTCTCTCTTAAACACTGGTTCGTTCCACACATTCCTCTAGGATTATACACAAACCTTCTAAAATCCACAGACCTTGACCTGTTATTCTTGAAATGGCTGCTATGGTTACTGCAAATGCCTGTCTTTTGCTCTTTGATTGAGTAATTGAGTAATATTTCCCATGGAAATATTTTTTCCCCAAACAAACAAAAGACAGATAAAACCTAACTGCCACCTATTAATTTCATTTTAATCTCATAGACTGTCTAACTTTATCAGAGACTGACAATTTCTTTTTTTCTCCAATCCATTAAGTTATCAGTTAAACTTATCTCCCATTGCATTACAAGGTATTCTGCATGTGGATCCCACCGACACCTTGCTTTTTGCCCATTGGTGATGGCCCATAGATGCACAATGTTAATTTATCTAATTGAATATCTGTTTTATCTTTCCAGCATTGTGCATATGTCAGCCGTGCCGCTGTAATCAAATACAATAATATCTTCTGTTGTTTTGTAATCTCCCAGTTCTGACCTAATATATTCAATAAATAAAATTCTGGTACCATTTCAAAATTAATTTTGCAAATTTTTTGAATTTCATCATGAATTCCCCTCCAAAATTTCTTAGCCTTAGAACAAGTCCACCACATATGAAAAAAAGTCCCCACCTTTTCCCCACATTTCCAACACTTCGCATCTCCATTTTTTGTTATTTTTTGAAGTCTTTCTGGAGTCATATACCACCTATGTAACATTTTGTAGTAATTTTCTCTTAAATTTAAATTTGGAGTAAATTTTATGTCTGTTTTTCCCATGCATCTAACTCGATTGGGCGACCTATATTTTGAGCCCACTTAATAATTGACTCTTTTATTGACTCAGATTCAAAATCCCTTTTTAAGAATAGTTTGTAAAGCTTTGAGATTCTCTTCTTTTGTTCTTTCAACAGTTGATCTAGTTCATTTTCTTATCTTTCAAATCCATATAATTTTTGGTCCATTTTGTACCTTTCTTTCAACTGGTGCCAAAGGAACCAGTTTAATTCATGTCCTTCAGCTTTTAACTCTTCTGTTGACTTCATTTTTGGATTGTCTCTTTCCCATTTTAATATATTTTGATAAGTCAATAACTTTCCTTGTTTCGTCGGTGCAATCTTATTGAGGGGAAGTCCAAATTGGGAGTTTTATATAATATTTCTGTTTTATTTGGAGCCAGATCTTTAATAAAGTTTTCCAGATGCAATGATTATTAAAATCTTTATTCACCGCTATTTTGTTATGCTATATCATGCCATCCAAATATATCAGTTTCTTCCAAATCTTTTAAAGTATATTTCTCTAATATAATCCAATCTTTGATTCTAGTCTAAACAACTTGCATAATAATACATCTTCAAGGACGGCACTTCCAACCCTCCTCCTCTCTTTGTTTTTTGGAGTGTTGTCTGTGTATTTGTGGTAGGGGATTAAAAAAGAAGGTAGTGGCAAATTGCCCCTCATGTATTTTTTAGGAAAAGGATTTAAAAATAAATTAATGGAGGATGTCTTATTAGTGGTTATAAACAGGTTTGAAAAATTACTTTTGGGGACAGTTCCCTGATTTCCCTGACTACCCAGTTGAGAGATTCTGTAGTACAAAATATTTTCTAAGCCTTGTGATTAATCATGAGGGCTATATGGAACCTCCCATGTTCAGACAGGGTATCCTGTTGATTAAAGTTACTCTCTGGCAATAGCAGGAGAGAGCAATTGCCTTCTCACCATACAGGCTTTGGAGGCACCATGTAAGCCACTGTAGAGAAACAGGATGCTGGATTAGATGAACCTCTGTGATGTCCACATTTTCTTCTTACAATGCTAATAAATGTCAACTCCAGCTAGCAACTCTACTTTAGAGAATTTAGTTGTTCACACACTTTCTCTTGAGAATCCTGGAAGAAGAAAAGGGCTATGTGATTTAGCCCTGGGCTCACCAGAATGCATATTGAAAAGGTTAGGTTTGCTGACTGACAAGATATTTTACTTCCCTCATTTTTCCAGGTGTGGATTTTCTCTTGAGCTCAGATGAGCAGGTGCTGCAGCTGGTGGCCCTAGAGATGAACTCGCATCTGTGCCTGGAGACCTGCTCCATGTTCGAGTCCATGGGCCGAGTGGTGGGCTCCCCACTGGGCGAGGTGGCATGCCCCCTCATGGAGACAATGTTGCGTCGTTCACAACGCCACCTGATGGAGGGCAAACACGTGATGGTGATTGGGGCCGGCGGAGTCAGCAAAAAGTTCGTCTGGGAGGCAGCCAGGGATTACGGGCTAAAAGTAAGATGCGGAAACCGGACCCATGCAGCCCCCTGCAGGCTGCAGGATGGACTAGCTAGAGAAGCACCAATCCCCACAACCCCTGTCCATATCACATAAACACACCTGGTGCCATCTAAGTCCAGAGGGGGAGAAAACAAGAGAGACCCCTTCTACATGTCACCACCAATCATAAAGGGCTTGCCCATTTTACATATTTTGGGGTGCCTGCCTGTGCCAGTTCTGGTGTTGGCTCTTCCCCAGCCATGTTTTCCCGGTGTTCTTGAGGCTGGCTATCTTTATCAAGATGACTTCAAGCAGGGCACTTGAGGGCCCAGAACAGAAGCAACTTTCTGTTGGAAGAGTCACTGGGGATGGAAACCATTCTGGTCAGCTCTTGTGGATTTCAGGAACCAGAGCTGCCTCCTCTCTAACATCCTCTCTCCACAAATAGCACTAGGAAGCAGATATGGGGCACGACGGATGAGGTCACCATGTAGATTTTGGATCCTCTGGATCCCTGCTTTTCTCAAGTACCAACCATTTGTGGAACGAGACACCGACGGTTTGATAGTGTGGTTTCCTTATTTTAGTGGAGCTCCTGGCCTTGAAAAGCAGTCTGAGAAGCAGAAATGGATGCTTCCCTCCCCCAGTCACTGCATCTCCAGCATGACATGTGACTGTTTAAAGGCACCAGAAGCCCTGTCAGTGAAACTGGGTGGGACCCCTAGTGCTGAGGCAGCAAATAAATATCCAGGCAGTTTGCTCAGTACCATCCTCTTATCTCCCCTCCTTTCCCCGAATTGTCCCAAAGATCCAGTTTCTCTGGGCTTTTCCAAAGTCAGGATACAAACATAATCCCCTTCTCAGTGTTTGGACATTGCTGTGTGCTGACTGTTTCCTCCTTTAAAGGAGATGAGAAGACAGTGCAATTTCAAGAATGAACCATTTTGGGGGGTCTGCCCGCCTCAGCATCCTATTTCTGGGGCTCACTAATAATTTAGGTCTCCAGCAGTTTAGAGCATGAAAGGTGGTCCTTCTGAGTAGATCGAAGACTACCAGGGGGAACAGACAAGGAAAGGCATGCAAGGGTTGTGGTGGGAGTATGAGAATGCAACAAGACCTAAGTGGGTAGAAGGGGACAAAGAAGGATCAGCTGATGCTTTAGGCGGTGGCGGCAGCAGCAATTCTCTCCATTTCTCCTAAGCCAAAGTGCAATAATGCCAACTTCCTCCTCTGAGACTGAGGGTTGCGTTTTGTCCCTCTCATCTCCATTTTCCTAGACCCTGAAAGGGTCACATTGGCTACAAGTGCCACAATCCATATCGGCAGCTGCAGCCTCCACAGTGTATGCTTTATCCAAACTCCACTTGGAAAATGGCTTGATGCTTTTTAAAGGGAGGGGAAAAATCTCTGCTTGAACAGTCTGCATTCCCTGAAGTTGCTGGATGTTCTTGCTAAAAAGCAGCAGCAGTGAAGCAGTTAAGCCTGTCCCACCCATCCACTCCCTGCTTAGGGCTCACAAAAGCCCAGTGAGCTGAATGAAGATATCTCCCTGGTATAATATGAATTCAGATAAGGGGACTCAGAGGAGATGGAGAACAGAAGTGTGATTCTCATGTCCATTCCTCCATACAACTGGCTGTCTCAGCTTCTGTCTCTCAAGACTCTGACCCCTATTTCCCTCATGCTGCCAGCCTTGGTCTTGCCCCAGCATCTTATTCCCTTCCTGCCATATCTAGAGGACAATGGATCTTCAGTTGCTGCAGAAACAGGGAAGGCTCAAATCCCATCTCCCTACCTCCCCCAAGTCCATGGTTGGTGGTGGAATGGGTACCTTTTCCAGCAGAAGCACAAATGGAGTGCTCTGCTCAGTACCTTAAGGTGGGGAGCAGCTTCCTGCGGACTGTGCCCTCTTCCCCCAGGGCTGTTCTGATGTGCCTGGTTCGAAGGAGCTGGCCTCCTCTGAAACTATCAGTAGTGATGCATCTCTGATTTTTCTCCCACCTTCTCTGCATCTTTGCCCTTTTGTGTCTGCCCTTCCCTCTTCCCTACCTCTCTTTCCACTCCACACCCCTCCCCCCTTCTTTTTTCTTTCTCTTTCATCTTTCCCATCCCCAGATCCACCTGGTGGAGTCCGACCCCAACCACTTTGCCTCCCAGCTGGTGCAGACCTTCATCCACTATGACACCACAGACCACAAAAGGGACGAGGAGCACGCCCAGCATCTTCTGGGGCTTATAAAGGAACGAGGCCTGCACCTAGATGGCTGCCTCTCCTACTGGGATGACTGCATGGTTCTAACAGCACTGGTGTGTGAAGGGCTGGGCTTACGCTGCAGTTCCTCTACTGCCATGCGTGTGGCCAAGCAGAAGAGCCGCACTCATCTGCACTTGCTGCGGCGACGCAAGGAGGGGGCCCGCTGGCCCTCAGCCTCTCTTTATGCTGTGCCCTGCTGCCACCTGGAGAGCCACGCTGATGTGGAGCGAGCTGCCAGCCACATCAACTTTCCTGGGGTCATGAAGTTAGAGTATGGGGCAGGAGCGGTGGGGGTAAAGCTGGTGGAAGATGCCCAGCAGTGCCATCTGCACTTCGACAAGATTTCCAGGGACCTGCAGGACGACTCTGACCATCCAGGCATCGGGCTGGGCTGGGGCAATACCATGCTGTTGATGGAATATGTGTCTGGAACTGAGCACGACGTGGATCTGGTGATATATGAAGGGAGGATGCTGGGGGCATTTGTTTCTGACAACGGGCCCACCCGGGTGCCCAACTTCACTGAGACGGCAGCCTGCATGCCCACCTGTTTGCCCCCTGACCGTGAGGCACAACTTATCCGTGCTGCCTACCAGTGCTGCATAGGCTGTGGCCTCACCGATGGAGTCTTCAACGTGGAGCTCAAGTTGACAGCAGCTGGGCCCAAGCTCATTGAGATCAACCCCCGCATGGGTGGCTTCTACCTCCGCGACTGGATTCAAGAGATCTATGGAGTAGACATCATGCTGGCCTCTGTTATGGTTGCCTGTGGGGTGGCCCCACTCCTGCCTGTTCGCTCGCGTCCCCGCATGCACCTGGTAGGAGTGATGTGCCTGGTCTCGCAGCACCTGCAGGCCCTGAAGTCCACAGCCAGCCTGGAGACACTCCAGGCCCTGCATGAGCGTGGTGTCATCCGCCTCAACCTGCTTGATGATGAGCTGGTGTCCAGCGAGTACGAAGAGCCCTACTGCAATGTAGCCTGTGCCAGTTCTAGTCGCAAGGAGGCCTGCCTCAAGCTCCTAGGCATCTGCCAGGTGCTAGGCATCGACTCACTACACTACCCTGTCGCCCATTTCCTCTCTCATTTCAAATAGCCTTGGAGAAATGGCTCCCTCAGTCTGAAGCTGCGCTTGTGCCTGCTCCAGTGAGGGAGCCTTTCCTGTCCTTCCTATATTATCCTTCCCTTTCTCCCAACTCAACACTGGGGGTTGCACTACACAGATACCCTATTTTCCTACAGTCTTTTTCAAGTGGCTGCTGTCTCCCTCAGGAAGGAGTGTGGCACCATCTGGTGCCATCTCTGGTAAGTGCCACGCCCACAACACTCCCACCCTTGAATGGGCTGACATCCTCCTTTTGTGGGAAGGGGGAAGACTCTGATAACTGCAGAGTCGCATCATTCTTCAGCCCTCGCTGTGAAGCCATCTCCTTTCCCCTTTATTTTCAGTTCTAATTAATTTCTCTTTACGTTGGTTCCTCGGTTGTTCCTTCCCAACTGTCATTAACAAAGGCAAGTTCCAGTCTTTTCACCTTCCCTTTCTTCCATTGCGGAAAGAGTGTTGGTTTCCAGCAAGTCAGCCCCTGCAGAGAACTTACCTCACACTTCCAGGGTGAGTGGAATAGCGGACTGGAGTCAGGTCTTTTTCAGCCTCCATTGGCCAGTATATTTCCCCAGTGATCCTACAAGAACAAAGCAGTATGTGCTGAAACTGAGCATTAGCCTTTTCTGGTATTGAACCCTGGTATACAAATGCCATCCATTTTACAAGCAAGCCCCCAAACTCCTTGGCTAATCTACTGTAACAGAAGGGTCATATGCAAGCCCTATAATAAATAAGTGGTACTTACAGAGTAGTAAAAGATCAAACACCTAAAAAGCTAGTTTTGCTGGCTCAGCATTTCAAACCCCAAAACTAACATCCTTGGGCTGTGTGATCCATTCAAGAGCTGCTGTGCACACACAAGTGATTGCTCATCAGATGGCCATAGGAAAATATGGGCAATAGAACAAATCTGAGTAACCACTAACATACTTGCTTAGGGATGAGAGAGGCCATGACACATATTCTCCTTGCTTGTTAAGAGAATCTGCTATAAATCTCTCTCTCTGCCCTGCAATGCTCCAGAGACCCTGTAGTAGGGTATCACTGTGCCAGGTTCCCAAGGACCTTGACAATAACCTATTAACATAGGAGACACTCCAGAGAAAGACAACAGCACCAGCACTTCTCACTTACCTTAAAATAAAAAGCCTTCCAGTGAAACCCCAATGCCTCTGAAGACCCTACATTACAAAGAAATCATAGTACTGGCATTCCTGACCATGTTTGCAATAACAAGCCATGACCTTGCTACTACTAAATTGCAATGAAGCAGGTAGGCTTTGTGCTTAGCCCTCCTAGTATCCTCAGATAAGTAATGTTACTTAGTACCAGCATCCTTAAAAATACCTGTAACTGGCATAAAAAGAGAGAAGCTGAAAACAGTGCTGTAGTTGGTACAGTGGAAGAGTCTCTCTGTCTTTTGAGTAGCTCACAGGCTTCTTTCTGCTTCCATAACAAGAGGAAGAGAAATGGCAGGATAGGGCAACTGAAGGGCCTTGTGAGGCTTGAAATGACAAACTATGATCCCTTGGTACAGGGGGAGGGGAGGCAGGAACTGGGAGCTCCCAGGGTGCCCATGACTGACTAACAGCAGGACTATTAGTTAAGTAAGTCCCCCCAACATGGGTTCAGTGACCCTGCCTGCCTTCCTGCCTATTCTTCCTCCACTTCTGTAACCAGGCAGGTATAATAGTTCCTTCCCCAATAAAATGCCTTGTAAAAATATCCAGACTACAGAGGTGTTATTTGCACCTGTTCCCCAACTCACCGTCCCGCACCCAGCCATCTGCCAGAGAGAAAAAGAAAGTTGGTGGAGAAGACTTGCTAAGCATCCAATGGAATGTGGAAGAGAAGACCCTTCCCAATCTTTGTGGACCTATTTTCTTCAGGAAAGTTTCCAGATGTTTCCATGAGTAACTTTTCTAGAAGGGGGTGAAGGGAGGTGGATAAGGGGTGTTCCAGAGTGTGGCTACCCACCATCTTATGTGAAGAACAATGACAGTATTAATTTAGCCCTCCTGGGACACCATTTTAGCTCTGTAATTACTTGGGCCCTGGCACTCATAGGGTAAACACTCCTCACTGAGATGATTACAGAAGTTGGATTGGAAGGTATCCCTTCCTCACAGTTTCCAAAAGGAAAAGAAGAGGACAAACATTTACCCTTTTATCTTAAGCCCTTTGCAGGCATGCTCCCTCATTTCAGCAACTGTCAATCAAGCAACTGGAGAGTAACATTCTGCATGGAAGTTAAGAACAGCCTATCCCACACAAGCGTAGTAACAATCTCATGGGAAGAACCAGTCTTCTCACCTTTGGATGAAGTGTGACAATTTCAGGTCAATATCTGAAGCAAAACTTCATTCACTAGAACTGCCCCAAATATTTCCTTCTCCCCACAAAACAATCTTTTTTTTAAGTCCTAAAGTGCCTACAAATTCTAAAGATGCAAAGTGCCCAGTGAAGAAAACCAGGTTATGTGACTTGAATATATCAAACAAGTTGGAAGAAATTTAGGCAAACTGACTTAATTTCCGTGAATGTCTGCTCATGAAATAGTTCCCAGTGTTGTTATGGAATCTGCAATACTGGCAGCACTAAGGGTTGCTAAGGAGTGTGAGGAAAGTGCCTGAGCCAAGAACTGGTGGGAGGGTAAAGTGGAAAGGGAACTGTTGGCAGAGCAAATGAAGAGCAGAGAAAAGAAGACAATGGAATTGTCAAGCATCTTCTGTTGAGTCAGTGAAAATGCATGAACTTCCACATTTAACATCCCATGGCCTTAATAATTTCCTCTACAAATCCTGAGGTATCTTCGAAGTTTTAGCATCCGGTTGTTCTAATCCAATCCATGCTTTTCTTGTTCTCATGAGTCCTAGCCTGATACTTTACTCAGATTGTGAACAGAAACAGTTTCTACAATCTGGATGTCATGTCTGGCCCCATACAGTACAACAGGTATAGGGACCTCTGGTCTGCAGGTCTAATCTCATTCACAGGGGTACCAAATCCAGCCAAAAGAATGTATCCTCAAACTTTTCTTCCTGTCATGGTGGTTAGAAAACACCACTCTTATCTGCAATTGCTGAGTGGGAACTATCCTTCACCTACTGTCCAATTTGGGATGGCAGAAAGCATGCAGAGTAGTCACAGACCCCATACTCAGCTATCTCTTCCAGGAACTGGTTGCATTTTGGTCAACTGCTGAGAGATTGGGACTGTGCCAGCTCCTGGAAGTGGCAGCTTGACTAGGTTTCATTCCTACACCATTCTCCTTTTGTTTGGAAAATGGAGAAAGTGAGATATCTGGCAGAAACATCAGCTTTATATGTTAAGAGAGAGCTGAGGAAAATGTGAATGCCTAACAAGAAGATGATTGTTCTAATTAGAGAAATCTGGGTTTCCCTTGACCTCTGACACTGCAGTGACATTCAGGCCACAGGGCAGAATCTGCACACAGCATTGGTGGATAGTTCATTTTCTTGGAAAGCTATTTGAAAGAAGAAATTGATAGATGGTTGGAGAATGTCTCACCTTCAAAGTGAGCTGCTAGCACGTTCTGTAACCACAAACAGACCTCAAAGAGCAATATTTGTCTCAGAGGTTTGTAGTTGCTGACTGCTGCTAAAAAAAGAACCTGGTGTATTTGAACACAGACTTCATTTAGAACCAACAAAATGCTTAGAACTGGACAAAATCTCTAGAATACCAACCCAAACAACCAAAAACAAGAAAATAGTCATGGAATCCATGTTAGTAAGCTTCACACAGTGCTAAAGGTCACAGATTGAGAGGGCTCTAAATGGTAGGAGGGAATCTCTGCTAACAACATAAGCCTCCAACATCTGCAGGGAAATATACCATACCCAACCCCTCTCTTAAATTGTTGGGTGTGTGTGCCTGTGAGCTACCCTCATTTCTTATTGTTCCGTTCCTTCAAGTCATTTCTTAGTGGTGACACTAAGACAAGCCTATCACTAGGTTTTCTTGGCAGAATTTGTTCAGAGGCAGTTTGCCCTTGCCTTCTTCTTAGGCTGAAATAGTGTGATTTGCCCAAGGTCCTCCAGTAGGTTTCCATGGCCAAGTGGGGATTCAAACCCTGGTTTCCCAGTGTCCTAGTCCAACACTCAAATTACTACACCACAGTGGCTCTCCTGAACTGCCTTCATGCTGTTAACTAATCAGGCAACTTAAATCAAGAGCTACTGGTTAAAAAAAACAACCTTGCAGACTAGCAATGAATATGAAGGTAGTTATTCACCAAATGCTAGCGTGCATAGCCCAAAAGAAATCTTTCAGCATTTACAAAAAGCACAGAAGAGAGAATACCCTCTGATTGCAACAGAGAGATCATTCCATTGGTTTGGGACAATTACATTTCAACAGACCTTTGATTGTCACTGTTTGATTTAGCAAAATGAAGGTATGTGGAGTGGGGCATGTTATAGAGAAAGATGTGAAGACTGACACTGGGAGAAGCAAGCACAAAAGCGTGGCCAGTTCCAGGCCCTGCAAGGCTTTAAAGGTAAGTCCTTTGAATTGGATCTGGAAGCTAAAAAGAAGCCACTGCAGTGGCCTGAGCACTATGTGGGTATGCTTTTCCCCTTTTGGTTTTCATCAGGAGATGTGCTGTACCATCTTGCTTAAGACTCTCAGTCATCTTCATGGGCAGCCCCACAGAACATGTTAAGTGTAATCAATCCTGGTGGTTGTAAAAGCATTGCTAAGTGGGGGAAGTCCCTCTTTTTCAAAAAGTGCCAGGACATGTGTTTCAGATGTGGCTAGGAAATTTTTTCCCATTGTGACCATCAGTACCAGGAACTGAGTTAAATGCAGTACAGTCATCCCTCCACATTCACTGGGGTTGGAGGTACAGGACCCCTGCAAAAGTGGAGAACCCACAAATAAAGCACATCAAAACCATATTTAACAAAAAAAAGTATGATCTGCATAATCAACCTCAATTATGGATGCCTTCAAGGCATTGGGGTTCCTTCACAAGGTAGAAGTGGACAGCTGGTGAGCTTGCCATTGCCTCCACCCCTGCCATATGCCATTTGTAATAGGGATTTACAAGCCTCGTTCTCAGTCTCACAAGGCTTGCTGTCTCTATTAAAAGTGACATAGGGTAGGAGCAGAGGTGGAAGCAAATAATCCGTGAATAATCAAATCCGCAAAGTGAAACCTGCAGATGTGGAGATTCAATTCTAGTACCTTTAAGACCAGAGCTATCCATATGGGTATACATCTATCACATCACCAGCATACCAGCCATTCCCAAGAACTGGGAACTCCACACTTGCTTCATCTTAGTTTTTTCTGTGTTCATCATCACCTACTTAAACAGTCTCCAAATGATGATTTAGGGCAGATGCAGCCACTCCCATCTTCTTAGCTAGTTGGTATGTGTGTGTTCATGTATATATACGCACTCCAAAGCTCTCCCACTTTTTTTTCATACAGATGGTTAACAGCACTGGTGTCGTGGGGAAAACCACACACTGATTCTCATGGAGCTGACCAGCATCTTGAATTTCTACGCTCTGAGCACAAGCAAACAAAATGGAACAAAACCATTTGAGAGCAGCTCTGAAATTCCAATTAGTACCTAGGTAGTTTTGAACCTTTGGTCCTCCACCTGGGAATTTCAACTTCCAGAAGTCCCAGCCAGCATTGCAATGGCAATGATTCTAGCAGCTGGAAGCCCAAAATGTCTGGAGGACCAAAGGTTGAAAATTACCATGTTACAATACTATTTCAAAAGAATGGTGTGGTCTGCTGTGTCAAAAGCTGTGGAGAAATTCAACAAGATGGCCCTTTAGGTAAAAAAAAATCCAGCAAGCCTGCTAAAGACATTCACATCCCATCACAAGGCCAAAAATCCAGCTGGAAATTGTCAAGAAAGTGTTTTATCCAGAAATGCATTGCTCAAATAAATGCATAAATAAATCAGTCAGGAATATAGGAAAAGGACTTATATTTTTCATGGACCTAAAGAACTTACAAAGAAGCTTGACTGGGAAGTGTATGAAGGACTTTGTAGGAGAAGAAACAAATAGCTCCTGTACCCAAGAAGGCAGGCTTAGGTGGGTATTTCAGAGGTATCTAGAGCTATAAGAAGTAGGACAAGTTGCCTGAGGAAGTTGTGAAAGAAACACTTCAAAAGTTTTTAAGAAGAGACAAAAAATGCATCTGTCAGCTATTATTACAGTCTCTGCAATCCAGTTCATGCCATCTCCCTGTTTTTTGTAATTTTAAATTCATATGTATTTCTATCACATTTTTCAAAGGAGATCAAATAAAAATATGGTGTTTTATATGGCAGTTCTAAACCCACTCACCTAGATGTTCTACAGAGCATGCCATAATGCTACCAGAAATCTTTCTGAATTGGGATGGTAATGGACTATTCTGCTGGTGATTCACCCCAAACTCTGCATTTGGAGTATATCTTATTTTTAGAAGCATGGCTATACCTATACCAACCTTTTGTGCATCTAACTTCCTGTGTTGCTAGTAATTTTTTTACTATATCATTTCACCTTTGATTAGGTAAAAAAAAACCTGAGGGTGTGTAGTGGGTAGAACTCAGTTCCCTGTAAAAGCACCACAGACTGCAGACCATGGCTGAGTTCCTGATTTTAAATAGCTTCTCTCTCATCATCTTTTGGTGATAACAGTACAACACGTACGGGGGCTGCATGGAGAACCCGCCTCCGGCTACAGGTTCCACACCCCTGCTCTTATGTTAACAGGTTTCTTCAAAAAAGCACAGATCCTTACATCAAATTGTGTGTGTGTAAGCTATTTTCCCTAGCACTATAAGGTAGCTTAAAAATATTAAAACAGATAAAAGATTTGAAATGTCAATAGAAACATTAAAAAGAAATAAAATCAACAGAACATTACCAAAAAGATTAGGACTGTAAGTACTGCAGTCCTGATAACAACTGAGGTGCAGAGAATATTTCTTGGATTTTTATAGCACTAAGCATAGCTATGAAAATTAGCTTCCCCCTTGGTGATCATGAAATGCTCAGTTATCACTGCCACATTCCACAAATGGCAGCAGACTAACTGGAATTGATTCAACTAAATTCCTGTTTGTTGTGCCTTTCAAATGCAATCATGTGGAATCCATTTTTCTTGCAAAGAAGCTAGTAAAATGTGGGCTGGACAGGGCTACTGTCAGGTGGATCTGTAACTGGTTGACTGACCGTTCCCAAAGGGTGATCATGAATGGCTGCTGTTCATCCTGGAGAAAAGTGACTAGTGGGGTGCCATAGGGTTCTGTCCTGGGCCCAGTGCTGTTTAATATCTTCATCAACGACTTGGATGAAGGAATAGAGGGCATGCTCATCAAATTTGCAGATGACACCAAATTGGGAGAGGTTGCTAATACGCCAGAGGACAGGATCAAAATTTAAAATGACCTGGACAGATTGGAGAGCTGGGCCAAGGCTAACCAAATGAAATTCAACAGAGAGAAATGTAATGTCCTACACTTAGGTAGAAAAAAATGGAATACAGAAATATAGGATGGGGGACATGTGGCTGGATAGCAGTACGTGTTAAAGGGATCTAGGAGTCTTAGTAGACCACAAGCTGAACATGAGGCAGCAGTGTGATGTGGCAGTCAAGAAAGCCAGTGCAATTCTCAGTTGCATTAATAGGAGTATGGTGTCTAGATCAAGGGAGGTACTGGTGCCACTCTACTCTGCTTTGGTTAGACCTCATCTTGAATACTGTGTCCAGTTCTGGGCACCTCAATTCAAGAAGGACATGGTCAAGCTCGAGCAAGTCCAGAGGAGGGCAACCAAAATGGTGTGTGGCCTGGAAGCCATGCCCTATGAGGATAAACTTAAAGAGTTGGGCATGTTTGGTCTGCAGAAGAGAAGGTTAAGAGAGGACATGATAGCCATGTTTAAATATTTGAAGTGATGCCGTGTAGAGGGGGGAGTGGGCTTGTTTTCTGCTGCTCCAGAGACCAGAACAAGGAGCAATGGATTCAAGCTGCAGGAAAGGAGATTCCTCCTGAACCTCAGGAAGAACTTCCTGACGGTCAGGGCTGTCCAGCAGTGGAATATGCTGCCTTGGAGTGTAGTGGAGCCTCCTTCTTTGGAGGTTTTTAAACAGAGGCTGGATGGCCATCTGTCGGGAGTGCTTTGAGGTTGTTCCTGCATGGCAGGGGGTTGGACTGGATGGTCCCTGTGGTCTCTTCCAACTCTACATTTCTATGACTATGATTTTTTGGTGACAAATCCAGAATGTCTAGGGCCTGTGTTTGTTGGAACCCTGTAAGCAGCCATCCCTTGGTCTTTTCTATGCAGCTGGCATAGAAAACCCAAGTAATCCTTACACAAGTAATCTACTCCACCCACATAACTGCCTCATTCATATATAGTTCCCAATCACATACTACATTACAGAAAAGCAGATGCCTTCTGGAATTCTACCAGTGTTATAAACTCTTAATAATATTTGTGAAACTAGGTGATATGCAGCATCTCATCCTACATAATGGGGGTGAGGGATTATGTACAAGTATATCTCCATTAAGGAAGCAAATGTATTTCTGGGCATGACCTCTTTAACAGAAAAATTTTAGTATCAGAGGGGGAAATAACATGGAGAGAATATTGACAGGTTCCTGCACCATAAAAAAGAAGAGTAGTTCAACATGTTCCAGCAAACTTTAAATTCAAAACTGACAATATAAACATATGAAATGAAATAATCAGGTCAGATAAGCCTTGCATAAGTAAACAAAAACATTTTTAACCTTCTAGAGAGCACTTGAAAGCTTCTGCCAAAATGCATCAAGCGGTTATGCTTTTCTTTCTACAGCCTCTACCTTTCTGTGATTTCCATTTTGGTGGAAAATATATGTATACTTCTTAACATGCTGGGAGTAGCTGTTGAGGCAGGCTTGTCTGTCCTTTTCTCTCTGCTATGTCATGCACACCCAGTAAAGGATTCTGAAGGCAGCTGCTGTTTACCTTATCCATTGTAGGCAGGCACACACAGCTACAGCAGGATTGGCCTAAGCAAAATCATCTCTTTTCCAACATGAACTTTTATTGCCTTGTTTACTGCAGTCACGCCACTGGAACCTGGCGTTGCAAGTCTGTTTCTCCAGCCCTCCTTCACCAACCTCCCAATGTTGATGCTGCTAAAAAGAACTTTCAGCTAAACAGAAGGCAAGGGGAATGAGGGGGGCTGAGGAGGGCCTAAAAAGACTTTGTAAAAAAGGAGTTTCTCCGTCACAGGCTTTGTTAACCAAGGTATGTCTGCCCTCTACATCTTGTGGGAGTGAACTCCCATCAGGCCTACCAACCACAGCGAAGGGTGAGGAATGCTGGGAATTGCAGTCTGACAACAATGGATTACAATATTTCTGGATTACACTATCATCTTGCTTTGAATATGTAACTGATGCTACTCTATCAACACTGGAGACATTTCCTTGCATACAGTGCTACTTAGTCAAATTATCGGTTCCAAATTCCACTTCTCTAACACAAACGGTAAGCTTCCACCACTGCACTGCATTTCACATTATCAGAATCCAAACACTTTCTAAACTTCTCTGACCACCAAACAAATATAAACTTCACTCACCCACAGCCTAACCAGGCAACTTTAGAATAAAACACTCCTTCTTTTCACACAAAACCAAACTTCTCCACTTGCCACTTTCAAAAGCAGAGGAAATCAGAAGCCAAAGACAATTGTATTTGGAGGATTAAGCCAGAGTAACATGAGCGCCCACAAAACCAAGCCCATGGTACAGAAAGGAGACAAGCAGTAAGCTGGAGATTCTGTGTAAGGCAACCAGCAAGATGGAGGATGCCCCCAAGGCATGGGCCATTTCCACACTAGCCTGTTATAGCGCGATGATTCCACTGGCCCCTCCCAAAACTGCAAACTCCAGGATTCCAGAGGATGTCAAAAGTGGAATCATCGCACTATAACAAGCTAGTGCGGAAATAGCCAGAGTCTGAAGAGTACAGGATATAAACCTTTGCTCAGGCCAAGGCTGTAAACTCCATTGAGCTCTATGAGGGAGGAAAGTGGGGCAGGGAATAGAAAGGGGGCAAGGGATAGAAATGTAATGTACTTTCTTCAAAAATGAAATAAGATTTGGTCATATTGCCAACTCAGACTTCAGCATGCTCAGAACAAACAATTGCTCCTGCTTCTTGGCAGCCTGATTTTGCAGACTGTATCAACACAAATGTATTTTTATAAAACTGAAGCCTGAAGGAACAATAAATTTCTTGTTCAGTCTACAAGATTAGTTTGACTGTCTGTTTTTAAATACAGGGTGTCCAAAAAATTCTCTTTACAATTTCAATTCTATTTACAAATAAAATTGTAAAGATAATTTTTTCAGACACTCCATATCTCCCCTTATCATTAAGGCTGAAATACTGAGCACTAGGGCAGGGCTAAAGAAATAGCTACCATATGTTGTTGGATGTCAACTCCCATCAGTCAGATCCAGCACACCCAATAGCCATGGATGTTGGGAGATGCAGTTCAACAACATCTGGAGGGTCACACATTCCGCACCCCTGTGCTAAGGAGTAAGTTCCACTGAGTTCACTTTGGGTACTTAAAGATTGACAGCTCTAAACTGGGGCTTATCAGTTACTATTTCTGTACTTTGGAAGGTGTAGGCTTTTGTTAAATGTACATTTTACTGTATGCGATTGTGGATGTCACATCATCATCTGACAGGAAGTGACAGATCACTTGAGCATGTAACTGTTCAAACTACATACCTTACTTTTTAAAAATTAAAATTTGCACTATTGTATAACTACTTCAAAAACTTATAAATATATTTTGCTGTTTTTCAGAGGAAAAGTTTGCTAAATGTTTGCTATTAAAATGGTGCCACCAGAAAACAGTAGTAAGGTATAATGAAGAAAACCCTTTAAAAGTCATCAGGTTGTCATAAGTCAACAGTTGACTTGAAGGCACATACATACATACTGAAATAGACACATGGTGATAGGTTCTCCCATCACTGCACACATCAAAACCATATTTTTCAAAATAAACAAGGAACAGAACCTGTGATAAAAACAAACAGAACCATGCAGTAATCAATCATAGAGTACCTAATTTTATAGAATAAGTGACATACCGTATCAACCTGCCAAAGAAACTCAATAGTTTCAGGAGGGTTTTTAAATTTTTCTGTTTAACTCACAATCTATTGTAGGTTTATTTCCTTTCTTTGCTTTCAGTCATACTAGAAAATGGAAATGTGGCCTTCTTGCTGATGCTCTTGTCCTTAGAAATTGTCTCTAGGTGAAACACAGCTAAAGTAACTCATAATCTGACAGAAGCCTTGTCAATGTCTAGGGAGAAAAATGAGTCATCCATATTCCAGATCTTTTCTTTTTCTTCTTCTCCTCTTCACAATGCCCCTCTGGTGGCCAATGGAAAACTATGTGGGAGATGAAATAGTAAAGGGACCATTAGAAGAAAATATTCTTTTCTAAGCATCTCCCTAAATCTGTCAACTTTCAGAGTCTTTCCCCATAGTTACGCATGCACACACGCCAGCTGAATATGCATGTGTCACCTTGCCTCTCCTTTCAGGGTTCCAGCTTCTGAATACAGCAGGCAAAATGACCAAGCGTTTCTTGATTCAAGAGGAAAATTTTATTTTATTCAAACAGAAACCAGAGTGCTGGAATCGGGACCCAGAATTAAGGCACAGTTGAGCTTTTATACCTTTGCATTCTCATCTCAGCATTTTCCTCCAATTGCCGCTTGTCACCCACTTCCTTTCCTTATATGGTGGTTACATTAGCACAAGGGTGGGGTTCAGCACTCTCTGTCATAAAATGTCCACCCTGCCTTTCCACACTCTAAAATGGTGGTGGTTCTGCTAAGTTACACATGGACATGACATCCGTCCCACCAGCATAGCCACAATCCATCTTCAGTCCTAGAATATTACAGCTAAGGGATTGCTCCTTCACTGAGTCACCATATGCATTTTTAATAATCAGTTTTTTTAAAAAGATCCGGTTTATTCAGCATTTGAGTGGCAAAGGTTTGCATCTAAGTTGCAAAGCAAGATAATATGCTTGGCAAGCCACCTACTATGACAGCTGTTACAAATATTACGATTCTTTAGGTGCATTAATGTTGTCTCTAGAAAACCAGTTATAGAAACAGATTACTGAAGAGTATGTTCCTTTTTGAGAACTACACTGAATCCTAAAGCATAAAATTTTTTGATTTAAAATTGTATATGGCACTTCCATTCAATGTTTCTATTACAACAGAAGAGCTCTCAACTTTTGTCTTCTTTCTTTCTTTGGATTCATTGTTGTTGTTAATTGCCATTGCGTCAGCTTCAAGGTGACCTTATGAGAGGGAGCCCTCCAATATATCCAAGACCTCCTGTTACTAGCAACTCTGCTTAGATCTTCCAGACTCAGAGCCATGGGCTTAACTGAGGCTTCACTGAGCTTCTTCACCTGTCTTTCCCTTTTTCGTCCCACTAAGCCTTCCACTTTACCAAGCATTATTGCCTCTTCTAATGATTCATGATGTCTTATGGTATGGCCAAAGTACTGCACAATTGTCTCAGTTTAGTCATTTTGGCTTCTACAGAGAGTTCTGGCTTGATTTGCTCTCAAACTATGATACAGAACTCTCCACCAGTACCACATTTAAAATGAGTTGATTCTCTTCCTGACACAACCATTCATAAAAAATGGAATACTATGGCGTGGATGATCTTGATCTTGGTAATTAATGATACATCTTTAAACCTGAGGCTCTGATCAAGTCCCTTCCCAGCTATCCTTCTAAGTCAGAGCTTTCCAGACTTTTCATGTTGGTGACACACTTTTTAGATATGCATCTTTTTGAGACACGGTAGTTCAGTTTTATGTATTATAAATAAATAAATAAATCGTTACACATAACTCGCATTTTTAAAAAATATAACTGAAAGGCTTTCATTAGATAGGTTGTGTCCCCATACATTTCGTTATTACAATTTATGCATATGTCTTTATCTCTTATATTTCTTATTAGGGGTTAGTTACTAGCAAACGGGGCGGGGGGTTAAACTAACTAACTGCTGCCCTCACCGAGGTCTTTCTCAGCTCATGGCAGCAGTGGCGACACACCTACACACTACAGCTGACACACTAGCACAGAGCTTTCCAAACTTTTCATGTTGGTGACAAACTTTTTAGACATGCATCACAGTAATTCAGTTTTACTAGCAAACGGGATATCAAACTAACCCCTTATAAGAGATACGGACATATAAATAAATTATAATAACCGAAGTGTATGGGGACACAACATATCTCATGAAAACCTTTCATATATTTTTAAAAATATATTATTTATAAATAATAATATACATTTCCAAGATTGTAAGTGACATACCTACACATTTCAGGCAACACACTAACGTGTCATGGCAGACCGTTTGGAAAGCCCTGTTCTAAGTCCTACTATTCTTCTGATTTCATAACTAGAACCTCCATTTTGAGCCAAGGGTCATAACATCTTTAATTATTTCAATGATTTCATCATCCACTTTAAAAGTTATGTAAATAATCTGTAGCCATTATTTTTGTCTTTTTTTAATGTATAATTATAGCCTTATTTTTACACTTTCTTCCTTGATTTTCCTCAAGGCTTATTTCCAAACCTTTTATATTTTCTGCTAGTACTGTAATATGATGTCATCTGCATATCTTAAATTGTTGATGTTCCTACCCTCAATTTTCATGCCCCTTCCTCTGAGTTTAATCCTGCTTTCAGTATGATATCTACTATATATAAATTAATCAGAGTAACAAAAATGCAGCCTCCTCTGACCCCTTTGTAGACTGGGAAACATTCTGTTTCTCCATATTTTGTCCTGAGACTGGATTCTAGTCATGAATATAGATTAGGCATCAGGATAATAAAATGTTGTGACACACCCATTTCTTTTAGACTGACTCATTGTTTTTCATAATCTACACCATGAAAGACTTTGCTATAATCTACAAGACATAGGCTGATTTTTTTCCTCAAATCCTTTGGTAGGCTTCATTATCCAATGTATGTTTGCAATATGATCCATAGTAGCTTTTCCTTTCCTGAACCTAGCTTGGACATCTGGCATTTCTCACTGCATGTACAATAAGGAAGGGCCTGAATATTCTAAAAGCACCAGATCCTGTCTGATTGTGTCAGCTAAGCATGGCCAGCCTTGGTTAGTACTTGGATGGGAGACTGCCACAAACTACAAAGAAAAAAGGGAAACCAACTCCTAACCAATAGCAAAAAACAACAAACTTAAAAGTTAAATAATTTAATTAAATATTTAAAACAAAAATAGACATACAAAAATTACATAGAGAGAAACCTTATGATTTCTACTGGCAGGACTGATGCGATGAATCATAAAGTCATTACATAGCATTTTTAACCCCATTACTGCCACAAACACCACGTGTTGTAGGCTATATTTCAAAGGAACTAGCAAAACTACCTCTGAGTATTTCTCACCTTAGAAAACCCTATGAAATTTATAAGGTTACCATAAAACAATAGGTTACTTGAAGGCACAGACATGCATGCGCATGCGCACACACACAATAAAGGTTTTTGTTGTAATATTTTCAGCATTATTTTGTTCACAGGAGAGATCAATGCAATAATTTGATGGTTATTGCAATCTGTGGTATCCCTTTGCTTAGGGCATGGAATGTATTATTAGCATTTCCAGCCTATGTGCTATTGTTTTGTTTTGATTTGTTGGTAGATTCATGTTAGAATTTGATGGCTTCCACCTCTATACTTGAAACAGCTCCACTGCTATGCTATCTGTTCCTGGTGACTGGTTTCTTTTAAGTTTACTTCCACTTCACTTTTTAAAACTGAAGATTCTTCAGCAAAAGATCTTTTCTTTCATCTCTTTTATATAGGTCTTCAGTGCACTGCTTCCATTGTCTTTTTATTTCATCTTGATCATATAGTGTGTTTCTTTGTCATATCATATTCCCTCTTCTTGGTTTAAATTTCCCTGAATGTTTCAGATTTTTTTTTTTGCAAGCGGTGGCTTCCCAATGCATATTGGAGATAAATGTGGGTCAAAAATATTGAAGACTACTCTCAAAATTAACCACTAGGAGAGCACAGTACAGTTTGCACAACTATCACAAGGAGTCACTGTTGAACCACTTTGTTCCACAGAAAAGGTGCTACGCTTCAGCAGAGGAAAGAAGTACAGTGACACTCAGCATAAACTTCAAAAACAGGTTCTATTGGCCATGATTCATTATGGTACTATAGGTCTGTGGTTGTTGTGTGCCTTCAAGTCATTTCCAACTTATGGTCATTCTAAGGTGAACCTACCACAGGATTTTCTGGGGCTGAGAGTGTGTGACGCCTCTAAAGTCCTGGCAGAGTAGAGAATTGAACCCCAGTCTCCGGGATCATAGTACACCACGCTGGCTCTCAGGTTTATACTACAGTCCTGTATTTGCTTACTCAGAAATAAGCCTCAGTGAATTTAATGGAGCATGCATCAGGATCTGTACAGAACTAGAGCTTTAATGTACTTATGTTTGTTGGTTCCAGTCCAGCGACACAGCCTATCCAATCAACTGCTGAATTGTAACTGTAATGTTGACTACAGTCAACATTAATCTAAATCCTATTGATCCACTGGGCTTACCCTGTTCTTCCTTTTTTTATGTGTTTCTGGTGATAATAGGTCTGCTTTGCAGAACTGTAGTAAACTGCTCTCTCACATTCTCAGTGGGACTGGACCTGTTAACAGGGTTCAGGCCTTCCATTTTATACATCCACCGCCCCAGCAAAGTAGTAGGCAGTGAGGAAAAAGAAAACCGAATTAGAGGTGGATGGATTCCACCAACAAAGCCACTGTCCTAAGTCTGTAAATGCTGTTAAATAACAGGGTGTCTTGGAGGCCTCTCGTTTAAAGAGTAAAAGGAAGCCGAGCTAATGCGACTAACAACAAACCACCTTGGTCCCCTGCCGTCTGCAGCCATTTCAGTTTTCCAAGACTGGTGAAAGGACACAGACATTTATTTATTAGGTACATGTACAGCCCGCTTTCACGTGTCTTTAAGTATATATGGCTCTCGTCCCAGTTAGTTTATCCTCTCAACAATCCTAAAAAGTGGGTCAGGCTAATGACTGGTCGCCTAATTAATTAAGGTCGCCTAATTAATTTCAGCGCTCAGAAGGCAAGTGAACTTTTGAAATTCCCACCCAGGACTCTTAACCACGAGGCACAAGCTGAGAACAGCAAAGGCTATTTCTAGCTAAACGGCTGCCTCCTCTAACTTTTGGGTCAAACAGTAAAATAATACACGCATGCGCCATTAACTTCCACTCGTTCTCTTCACGCAATCTATTTTACTTCGCCGTACGAAACGGAAACAAACAGGAAGTGGAGGGAAGTCCGCCTTCCTTCGTCTCTATGATTATGCGATCACAAAATGGCGGAGAGCGCTGTCCCCCGGGGATGACGCTCCACGTGGGCGAGCGAGCGAGAGAGAGCGGGGCGGGCCAGGGCGGATGACGTAGCGTAAACAGGCGGGGCCGGGGAGGCCGCGCGGGTTCGGGGTGTCCTGGCTATGGCCGGCGTCTTCGACATCGACCTGGAAACCGAGGAGGGGAGCGACGGGGAGGAGCCTGAGTTGGGGGCCTTGGTGAGGCGGGGTGGAGGAATGGCGGAGGGGGAAGCGGGCGGACCCGGCTGGGAAAGAAGGGGTGGGAGGGATTAACAGGGCGCCCCCATCGCTGTTCACTCCGAAGTAAGTCCGGCTGGGCTCAGCGGGGCTTGCTGCGAAGGAAGCGGGGTGCCGGGGGTGCCTCCTGAGGGCCTGAAACGTGTCCCTTGCCCGCGCTTCTTGCCGTGGCGTTGCGTCCCCGTTGACCCCTCGCAGGGAAGTCAGCGAGCCTCCTTCCCTTGGCGCTGATTGCTGTCTGTTTCTCCCCCTCCCAACTCTCTTCCAGGAAGTGGACCCAGATCTTCGCTGCAGTGGCCCCGAGTGAGTACAGTGTAGTCTCCCCGTGAGCACCTCTGTCCCCAACACCCCCCCCCCAAGAGGGTCTTGGCTGTCTTCTTTGGCTACGGTCAGCCTGCTCGTTTGCTTGGGGGATCCCAGATCTCCTGTCACTTGAGACTTGGCCATACTGGCTCTCCTTCCCATCCCCAGTGCTGAGAAAAACGACCTTGTAGCCAGGCAAGAATTACCTTGGTGCATCAGAACATCAGGGATCAGTCTAATTCTGGTCAAACTGGGAGGTGCAGAGATGGCTTCTCTCTCTGTGAGATGGACTCAGAATGTATTTACATTGCACAGCGAAGAATCGGATACCCCATTAGCTGCTGCAGCTCCATCTGGGGCTTTGTGATTTAGAATTTTCTGTCGTAGAGTTCGGCTGCATTCCCCTGAACCATAGAACCATAGAAATGTAGAGTTGGAAGAGACCCCAGGGGCCATCCAGTCCAACCCCCTGCCATGCAGGAACACCCTCAAAGCACTCCCGACAGATGGCCATCAGGCCTCTGCTTAAAAACCTCCAAGGAAGGAGACTTCACTACACTCCAAGGCAGCAGATTCCACTGCCAGACAGCCCTGACTGTCAGGAAGTTCTTCCTGAGGTTCAGGTGGAATCTCCTTTCCTAATACTGCACTAGAGCTTTCTAGTGGAGAATATTTGATGCTTCAGATATCAGGCTTCTGTAGAATGAAGGCAAGCAGTTAAAGAGATATCAAACTACTTTGCGTAAAGGAGGTATACTTTCAACTCCTGCACTCAGAGGCATCCCTCTAGCACCAAATGCATATTGTTGTTTTTATGCGGTACTGCCACTGTGGCATGATGGCATTATACATTGTTGCATAAGCAAAATGATAGGTCAGCATTGTACAAGAAGGAAGAGGGATGGAATGGGGAGAGGCAAAAAGTAATTAGGAGCATCACCATTGCCTCACTGTGTTGTTCACTAAGGCCCATATATTTTATTTGCTTGTGTATTTAATATCCCTTCATTCTTCCAGTATAGGACCCATGGCATCTTAGAGCCTAAATTAAAACAAGATAAAGAATTTAGCAATAAACAAGACATTCTTGGTAATTGGTTGTTAACTGGGGCAGATTACAGAGATCATACTATGCTCCTATTGAAACACTTCCATTGACTGCCAGCTTGTTTCCAGGCATCATTCAAAGGGCTCGTTGTGACCTGTAAAACCTTATATGGCCCAGGTGCAGGCTATCTGGCAGACTGTGTCTCCCAGTATGAGCCCGCCAGCCCAGGCTCTGAGATCATCGGAAGTCCTCCTCTCAGCACCATCGCCATCATGGTTGGTGGAGACATGAGAGAGGCTTCCCGTAGACTCTGAAACTCCCTTCGTAGGGAGGCCAGAGTGCCCCCCTCCTTGCTGTCCTTTCAGTGGTAGCTAAAACCTATTTTATTCAGACAGGCTTTTAAAACTGAAACAAGTTTTTAAAGTACAGGCTAGGGGTTGCTGTACTGTTTTAATTGTTGTTTTAAAGAGTTTTAAAATCTTTTAAAGTTGTATTCTTTTACTGGGGATAATTATTTTAATACTGTAAATAATTCTGCTTTAATACTCACTTTTTGTATGTTTTAAATCGTGAACCTCTTTGAGTCCCAGTTTTGGGGGAAAGTGGAATATAAATATAACAGCAACAACAACCATAATAGTACAATGCTCAGACCAGTACACCATGCTGCTCTGTAACAGGATATAGGTAGTTCTACATGTGTCTGTAGCAACTGTAGGAAGACTTTTGTGAAAAATCTGAACCAGTTTAGCTTACCTTTTCTGTATTCTTTTCTACCAGTCTAGCCTTATCCACCCTGTTTTCATTCCATGTCATTTTTAGTTCTGTTCACATTAAGAAAGACAAACAGCCATAGCCTACTGCTGTTAAATTGATTCGGATGCCCAGGACCCCCAGTATTGCTTCTCCCTGCCCCTCCTGGGGTAGTTGTGTTCACTATATGTTGTGAGAACACTTCTCATCTATCAGATTGCTATGGAATAACCCATGGAAGTGAGTTTCTTTTTAAAATTCAGAACAGCATGGCTTGCCTTTAAGATACTTATCTGAAGAAAGTTCATACAAGTAAAGCCTCCTATTAACATATTCTTCTCATGCACTTCATCACATGGTGTTCAAAAGGTGCCCCCATATTCTGGGGGAGTTTTTCAGAGGTTGATACGTTCTTTAGGAACAGGGAAAGGATAGGGAACTTTCTTCTCACAAATTTTCTTAGGTTAACATGACTTAGGTGCTTGCATTCCACAATTGTGTGCTATCTATCTCCTGCCCTTTTAAAAATCTTGAAGGCCTTCTTGCAGGGGGCACCTCCCTGTCTTGGCCAGTGACCTCCTCAACTGCCATGTCTCCCTTTGTCCCTTCAGATTTGTGCCAGGACATTGTGAAGAAATTGAAATCTCTGAGAACATCGTCAACAATGGTCCAGAGCGCATCGGGCCCCACTGCTTTGAGCTGCTACGTGTTTTGGGCAAGGGTGGCTATGGCAAGGTAAGGAATGGACTGTGAGGGGGACAGGTGAGTAGAGGAGCAGGAATAGGAAACTTTACCACATTAAAGATGTCCATGGTGCCCAAGAGACAATTACCATTCAGAATGTATCGCTCTGTGCATCTTTAAAGCTTTTGTACAGCATGGACTGATTAGATATAGACAAAGGAATCAAGATACCAGACTTTCTGGGTACTTTTAAGCTTATCTCACTCACAGAAGCCTTCTTCTCACTAAGGTGGTTTTTGTTTATGTAATTTCAAACTTTCAGGTGGAGGCTCACATATTGGTGGGCTTTTCCATGACTAAAGATGTCTCTACATGCCAGATAGAAAGTTAGGCTAGAACCATCTCCTTTTTATGAATGAAGGCAATGTTTTGTACACAGGTTTTGTACACCTGAAGCTATTTTTGCAGCTTTTGGAACTCTCTAGAGCTCCCTGCTGGTCCCCCGCTGCCCACCCAAAAAAAAATAAGGATTTTCCATTCCTTGAACTTTCCAGGAGTGATGGTGTTGTGGGATTTTATTGTTGTTGTTTTTTTAAGGATCACAGCCCTTCCAAAGCCCAGCTTAAGATAATCATAAAATGCACATCTTTTTACTTTGATTGATTGATTCATTGATATTCAGTCTGATGCCTAGTGCAGATTATGGAGGTTCCCAGAAGTTGAAAATTGCCCCCAAAGCAACTGAAATTCCACACCACTAGTTGTGTGTGTGCGCGTGCACGCATGCGCATGCATATGGAGGTGCATTTAGACACATGCCCCATCACATAACCTACACCCAGTGTTTATCACCTTAGCAAAAAGTAGGCCAGACCACTGCTTGATCAAGTGACAGGTTAACCAGTATCATCTGCAGAGAAATTTCCAGTCACCACCTTCTGCTTGGTGCCACAATTCTGGTTGAAGAAGGAGGTGTAGGGGAGAGATAAGAAAGGAGAAAAATGGTAGAGAATTGTGTGTGTTTGACTTATGCAAGTATTGACGAATTAAAAACATGGATTGTCTGTACCACAGTGGTGAATATATTTATTCATTTATTCTAGAAAGGCAGAAGGGCTGGTGAATCTTCTGATGCCCACAGTGACAATTTTGTCACCAGCTTTGCAGATAAAATTGCTTGGTTTTGGTATAAACAAGACCTTATGTATTTGTGGCTCTCAATTTAAGCTTGGCATTTAAGGACCCAGCAGTGTCTGGTTTTATTTGGATTTATTCCAGTCAGTGTGGAAAGTGCACTGAGGGAAATAACAAGCAGCATGTGCAGCTTAGATCACTGTGAAAACCAGTTGGGAGAAGTTCAGTCTTTAACTAGATGGGATTATGTGTGTATAATTGAGGAAGGATGTTATGGCAGATGGCTTAAAGTAGCAGCTATGTGATCTTTATTTCAAACACCAAACCTGGGTGTGGGTGATAACCAGATGATCCTGTTACCAACATGTTTTCAAGCTTTCCTTTTAGAGAAAGTAATCATCCTGCAGTTGCTAGTATGCCTGGGATATTGTTGAGCTTCTGGATCTCTGCTAATGTAGGTTTCAGCCAGGCCATAGCATTCAGCCTCACTTTGCAACTTTGGCTAGCAATTTCTACCTAAAAAATTAGTAAGAATTTTTTCAACATAGATGATCTTGTTAGATCTCTTGGACTTTATCCTGCATCAGATCATATGGTAGTGGAAGGATTGTTGGTAGGATTGCTCTTGAATGGTGCTTCTCCTATTAAGGACTTTCCAGAATATGACCTGGTACTGGTCACCCCATGCTGAAGTGTCCTGTGGTGTTTCATTACCTCCTCTTCCCTTCCCCCCAATACATCTGCACTAGAATATCAGAGACACAGTGTGCTACCATTGATCCGTTGATGACATCCAGCTCCTCTTTTTCATGTTCTGCAGCCTCTCTGTTTGCTTAGTATCTCTTTGGGGTCTGGCTGTGAGCAGTCAGAGAGAAGCTGAATCCATTTGTGACAAAGGCTTCCTTCAGATGCTGACCTTCAACTTTTTTGTGAAATACCTAGATGAATGGCTCCAAATGATTACAGTATTCTTACAGGTGCTTAGTATCCTGCTATATGGGATTCCATTATGTTGAAGTGACTCTTGTATTCAAAAGTGTGCAAGGAGAAGAGACCTAGGATTAGGAAGTCGGCCAATAGTTTAGTATCTGTGGATTCAACGAATTCTTGACAAGTTTATCCTCCATCTACCACTTCTCTGAGAATTGTTATTACCTCTTCAGTGTGATTAGATGTCTACACTGGGGTAACTATGGGCAGAATGCACAGGATTGAGTCTCTTTAATCAAGGTTCATGACAAAATAATGCATTCTGGATTGGTTCCACACACTGTATCGTGGAACTTCTATGCTCTTCATGTCTGTCTTAGAAGGGGTTGAAGAAGAGAAGGTTGAAAAGGCTAAATACATGATAGGGACCTTCGATGTACTGGTTCCGGGCTTCCCTGGCAGAGAAGGCAGCGCCTTCTTTCCTGTTTTAGTGGCTGTGTTCAAGAGGGGTGCCACTGCTCTGTGCCATTAATTCTGTCATAGCCAGAAAATGGGTCTCGTGGTCATTCCACAAAATCTGTCATGCTGTCCTGATCTTGCTGCATGCTTTGGTTTCCATTGTAGGTATTCCAGGTACGGAAGGTGCAGGGCACAAATGCTGGGAAAATCTTTGCCATGAAAGTATTAAAAAAGGTAAGCAATGCGTCCCATGGCAGGTCTGTGTGCCTTGTTACATATTTTATATTAAATATCTGTTATTTCGTTGGTGCAGAGTAGTCCTCACTGATCCAAATCAGTGGAACACCCACATTGTCATTGTGGCTAACTGGTCATCAACTTTCTGGTGCAAGGTTTCTCCCATACTTAGCTCAGCTGATCCTCAGATGGCAAATTCATCATTATGGATATCCTCAGAGCCTTACCAACATGGTAGAACCTGCCAGAGCTTCCAGTCCATTGCCATAGCATTTAAAAGTCCTGCTATGATGAGTTGGTAAAGTAAGATTTTGTTGGCTTTAATTCCTTCTGGTTTCTCCTGTAGGCCAAGATTGCCTGTAATGCCAAGGACACAGCCCACACAAAGGCTGAGAGAAACATCCTGGAGGCCATCAAGCACCCATTCATCGTGGACCTCATCTATGCCTTCCAGACTGGTGGCAAGCTCTACCTCATCCTAGAATGCCTCAGTGGTATGTAAACTAAGCTAAGTCTTTTTCAGTGCAAGTGGGAGACTGTTTTGGTGGTTTCATCATACAGCTTGGAATTTCAGCCTTTTTATTTCTCATGGATTATTGAGGATAGGAGGGCAGGCTATCCTTAAGGAGGCTGATGGTTTCTCCTTCTGTTTCCTAGGTGGGGAACTTTTCATGCAGCTGGAGCGAGAAGGCGTCTTCTTAGAGGACACAGCCTGGTCAGTGAAAGTGCTGCCATTGCCTGAATTGGGATGGTCAGGTGAAATGGAATTAGCTGTAGACTTTGTCTCTAATTTCTTGCAATGGAGGCAGCTGTTAGATGAAAATACCTTGTCCACCTCCTTGCAAGCAGATCCTTATATGTCAACTGTACCACCTCCATAGAGTTTGGATTAACTATCTTTGCTAATATAAACAATTCCCAAAACTGTTTGAAAATCATAAACTTAACCCACACTATGCATGCAGGAACAACCATTGTTCTTGATGAAGGGGATTCAGTGGCTCAAATTCATTGAACAAAGGTGGAGGGGGAGACTCATAGATGTGAGGACTCTGTTCACGGGATCTTTGTTTGTCCCTACCATATCAGATATGGTATAAGATAGGAGGACAAGCCTGGGGTGGTTTATCTTTTCTTCTAGTGTGGCCCATCTGTTTGAACTATCTAGATGGCTTTGCTAGACTACCATGCTGTAAAGACATTCAAAGTGAAGTCATATCTCCGGTTCCTCCATCCTTATTTGAACTGTGAGGGAAGAAGGTAATTCTGCAGTTTATCTGCCTAAGGGAGATTTAAAAAGATGCTATTAATCTTGCCTTTGTTCCATTACTGATGTACGTATAGTCTTGTGTGTATTTATTTAGAAGTCAGTCCCACTGGATTTATATAGGTTTGCTTGCAGTTGTGTGTTCAGGATTACTGCCTGAATATTGCTTTGATTTTCCTTATATTATCCTGTAGAGTAGATTGTTAAATAGATTATATTGGCCCATTTAGGCACCGTTATTGACTGAACATGTATAATGAGTTGCATGGTACACAGATTGCATTTGTGCTTCAATTTCTTCCTAAAATGTCTTCTTAAGTACTGTGACTTCACTGTGTGAATTGCTTCTGTATGGGTTCATCCCATAGCTTGGAAATCTGGCTATACTGGCTGGGAAACTCTGGGAGTTATTTTTTAAAAAAAGTAACTTTGCCACATTTTAATTCATGCTAAGGTAGACATGATGTTGGTTGTTCTGGAGCTCTATGGGAGGACCAGATATGGATAGGGCAATGGTTTTCTGCTGTCACCCCCTATAATTGGCCTTACACAGATGGTTGCAGGCCTTTGAATATTAACTGTGCTGTAATACAGAAAAGCTGCTATGGGGAGATTGTAATACGGCCATGGGCAGAGTGCAGCCTGTGGGTGGTGTATGGTCCTTAGGGCTACAAAGTGTGGTCCTTGAAGCTCCCAGCCTCCTAAAATTGTTTTTAGATATTTTTTTCCTGGATGACTTCTGCCTCCCAAACTGTGTTTTACACTGTGAACTTGATGGTACTGATGCTAGAGAAGCTGAAAACAGTTACCAAGCAGAGGAGGGGAGATGAGCAAGCATTCCCAAATAAGGCAGCTCTGCCCACTGTTGTTGACCAATGAAAGAGGGTTATTGTATTTGTGTACAGGGGCGTGTTGCCACTTCTCCCTTGGGCGTGATAGGGAGAAGTGCCAAACCTCACAAATGCATGTGGTTGTTCTCATCATGATGATTCTCCCAGAAATTAGAGTGGTGCTGAAAGTGGGAGGGCATTAGGTGATACTGGAGATGCTACTGTGAAGATCTGATTGTTACAAGTGCATATTTGTGTCTGCTACGCACAACTACGTTATATTCAGAAGAGAGCCAGCATGGTATAGTGGTTTGAGCATTAGACTACAATGCTGCAGATCAGGGTTCAATTCCCCACTCAGCCATGGAAACCCCCTGGGTGACCTTGGTCGCAATCTCGCCCCAGAAAACCTTGTGATAGGTTCACTTAGGGCCACCATAAGTCAGAAGTGACTTGAAGGCATACAACAATAACAACAACAACAACCTCTGATTGAAACATGAAAAATGGGAAGGATTAGCCTTTTTTGACTTATAGTTCCCAGAATCTCCCAACCAGCATGGGCAGTGGCTACAGGGTTCAGGGAGCATTCCAGAAAGGAAGATTGGCCAGCCCTGAAAAACATATATAGGTGACCTTGCCCTTACTGGTTAGAATTCTAGTAATACCACATGCCTTTTTTTTTCTGAAGCAGGAAATAACTTTGAATTACCTGTACCAAACAAATAACTCACCTATTCCTGAAGTGATGATATTCCCTTGTTCCATTTCCTCTCTTGAGAGCTGGGTCCTTCAGTCCCACAGATGGATTTCTCCTTCACTTTGCTCTCCATTCCCAGGACCTTTTTGAGGGACACCAGGTTTTCTACCATTTAGTCTGCATTGCTTGTTATTGGATCCTGAAGTGTCAGCTCTTCGAATACAAGTCTGCAGGCACATTCTGCACTGCATAGGTTGCTTGTGTGCATACTGTTGACCAAACACTTTCCCCCCTCATCCTCATTCTTCCAGTTTCTATCTGAGTGAGATCATTCTGGCCCTTGGCCACCTCCATTCAAATGGCATCATCTACCGAGATCTCAAGCCGGAGAACATAATGTTAAACAGCCAAGGTATGAAAGCCCAATTTGCAAAGTGCATTGGGGTAAATTGCATTGAGTATGGTCCTTCCTACCCTGTGTCCCTAGGCAAGGTAGAAGCAGGATCTCACCTTTCTTGTTTCCTCTCTCACAGGGCATATTAAACTGACAGACTTTGGTCTCTGCAAGGAGTCTATTCATGATGGAGCTGTCACCCACACCTTTTGTGGCACCATAGAGTACATGTATGTGTCATGGCTTCCTGAGTGTTTTTGGGGAAATCAACACCGGTTCTATCTTTGTTGAAATTTGAAAGAGAATTATCTGTGAATTGATAGTTACTTCTTTCTTCTCTCTGTCTCCCCTTAAATCTAGGGCCCCAGAAATACTGATGCGCAGTGGCCATAACCGTGCTGTGGACTGGTGGAGCCTTGGTACTCTGATGTACGATATGCTCACTGGCTCGGCAAGTCTCAGTTGTGTTGTGTTTGGGGACTGGGAGGGAAGCAAGAAAGTGCAGGAATGAAGCTATACAGTGGTGTGCATTGGTGGAAAAAGACTGTAGATTGGCAGTTCTGATTAGATCAAGTGAGTCAGCTGTTGCAGTGAGTTTTCCATGTAGGTCAGCTGACTGCTGTTGAAAGGAAGTAGAAGTGATGTGGCCATAGCACTCTAATCTAGAGTGCATACAGGTTCTAAATAAAGGCAGCATCTCACTGCTTGACCTGTCAAGGAAGTTTGCTGCTACACTTCATCATATGGGTTAATCGGATCTTGGGAGAGTCATCTTTTTGGAGTTCAACTTCCAGAATCCCTCAGTCAGCCAGGCCTGATTATGGGAATTGTAGTTCATAATCCAACACAGTCACTTTTTCATGCTTGGTTGTTCGTGTCTCTGTCCTTGGGCCCACCAAAACCCGATGGCTACACGCAGTATTCTCCAGGGGCTATACTTATGTGCCCCATCAGTTTTGCCATCTGCCTATCTCTGCATGTCTTCCCTTACGCCATCTCCCATTCAACAACTTGACCCACAGACCACCTTCAGTTGTGGAAGCTTCCAAAGAAACTCTTCCTTTTTCTGAGTCTGTGGTGAGCTCTTTGTGTCCTTACCTTGCAGCCTCCATTTACGGCTGAAAACCGCAAGAAAACCATTGACAAAATTCTGAAGGGGAAGCTAGTGTTTCCAGCGTACTTGACTCCAGATGCTCGTGACCTACTTAAGAAGGTATAAGTTTGTCTGTTGCTTGGTTGTCACAGGCAGATGTGAATTTAGTTTTGTAAATTTTATTCCTAACCCTCACCCCAGAGCATTTTACTTTACTATACAGCCATGGATGGGCAGTCTTTGTACAGTCTCAGGTAAAGTCTTGGTTTAATGCTTAGTTAACAGGCATTCTGTGTAAGCAGTCTTGCTCAAATGTTCCCAAATGGGCTCTTTTTATGGCCAATTTTGTAACATTTGAAACCCCAAGTCAGAGGAATAGATTGTCTGTATATGAAGCAGAGCTTGGACAAATTATTTTTTTGGAGGTTGCCATCTCCCATCAGCTCCTAGGTAGCATGGTGAGTAGCCATGCTGGCTGTGGGATTCTGGGAGCTGTAACCTTTACAAGGCTCTGATTTGAAGTCACACTGAACTTTAGATGCAAGAATTTCTGAGCTCAGTAGATGATCAGTTACCTTTTGTCATGCCGCATTTTTGAAGCTTAGAACGGCTCCCTAGAGCACACAAGCCTAAGCTGCAGCCTCCTCCTTCCTTCAGCACATGAGCTGCCCTTTCCTTCTTGTTTTAGCTGAAACTTGTGGGATTCAGGACACGGCATAGCCGATATTCATCTTCCTCTTGAGCTTGGAAGTGGTGAAAGAATCCTACTGTTTTTCTTTCTGTTTCTCTGTCCACTTGTTTTGATGACCTCTGTTGTAACCACTTCTTCCCTTCTCATTTCAGCCCCACCTCTCCAGCACCTCTCAGCTTTAGGAAACAGTAGCTGAAGGTGTCTTATACTGGAGTACTTTGGTGGGCATTGCCAAAAGTGATATCCAGTTTTTTCTTGCACAACTCCCACACCCACTGCATAATCTCATTTTGATAGCACCAAGCTGCACTTCCACAGCCCATCAGTGGCCAGTGGTACCCAGGAACTATCCAGCTTTGGTTGCACAGCTAGGAAATAGCACAGTCTTCATCCTCTGGGATCTCCATCAGATAGTGTTGGAGGTCTGAGGAGGACCTCTTGGATGCTGCTTTCTCTCAGTTAGATGGTACCCAAATGTTGCAGGGCCCGTTCCGTCCTGCATTGTCAAGGTTACAGTGATGCAGCTGTGAAGAACAGAAACCCACACTGCCAGTGTAAGTACGCTAATGGAGCTTTATGCTCCACCAAAGTACTTGTAGAATTGGTTCTTGTGGGTTTTTCGGGCTTTGAGACCGTGTTCTGGTTGTATTTTCTTCTGAAGTTTTGCCTCCAGCTGTGGCTGGCATCTTCAGAGGAATGGTGAATTGGAAGTGGAGTGGAGAATATATATGCCAGTCTCCTCCTCCAGAGGGGAGGGATCAATTAGCATAATAGTCCTATTGTGTGTATTGAATACCTGTTCCTGGGAGACTTCCTGAGCCCAGGTGGGGCTAGTTAGGGCTCGTAGTATCTTTTGTGTTTTGATTTTGATGTTGGAACAATTTACAGACCAACCAGGAAAATTCAACAAATGCCTTGCTCAGCAAAGGACAAGAGGGATCCCGTAACTTCTGCAGGAGTTTACCGCATACTGTGCAGCTGTGGTCAGGTCTACATAGGGACCACAAAACGCAGCATCCAAACACGAATCAAAGAACACGAAAGATACTGCAGGCTGATCCAGCCAGAAAAGTCAGCAGTAGCAGAACACACTATAAACCAACCCAGACACAGAATGTTATTTGAAAGCACAGAAATTCGGGACCATTCTAACAACTACCAGGTCAGGCTACACAGAGAGGCCATTGAAATCCACAAACACTTGGATAATTTTAACAGGAAAGAGGAGACTCAGAAGGTCAACAAAATTGGCTGCCAGTATTGAATAACACCAAAATCAAAAAACAAAAGATACTAACGAGCCCCACCTGGGCTCAGGAAGTCTCCCTCCAGGAACAAATATTCAATACACACAATAGGACTGTTTTGCTAATTGCTCCCTTCCCTCTGGAGGAGGAGACTGGCATATATATTCTCCACTCCACTTCCAATTCACCATTCCTCTGAAGATGCCAGTCACAGTTGCAGGCGAAACGTCAGGAGAAAATACAACCAGAACATGGTCTCAAAGCCCGAAAAACCCACAAGAACCAATGGATTCTGGCCGTGAAAGCCTTCGATTCTACATACTTGTAGAATACTTTGCCATTTAGTGTATTGCTGGCACCACACACAGAATGTGGGTGCACACCCACACAGATGCTTCATTCAGCTTGGCCTGTGGTGGTGGCTTATCTCCATCATTAGGGACGACAGTGATCCTTGCATGTTGCTCATGGGTTTGTGGATATCAGTATATGTAAAGAAAGGTTACAAAGAGGTCCAGGTTATGGTGATGTCAGCTTTGAAAGTTTGGTTTGATTTCAGGCTCCCTGAAGAGCCTGATTCTGTTTTCAAGGTTTACCCAAGGCAATATTTCTTCTCTGTGTTCTTTCTTTTTTCCCAGTTCCTCAAAAGGAATCCCAGTCAGAGAATTGGGGGTGGACCAGGTGATGCTGCAGATGTTCAGGTAAAGTAGAATTAGGAGCAGGGGAGGGATAACAAGATGTGCTCTTGAGGTGTATTGTCCAAACGAAGTAGGGTAAAAGTCCAGCCATGTCCAGGCATGTGTGTATTGTGCTCCTTCAGGAACTAAACAAAAATTAGAAGCCTGAACTTCTCCTGAGCTTTTTGAAAAACATGTTTCTATTTCTCATGGCTGTAGAGCTGGCTTTAAAGTATGTGACCAACGCTAGGTGAAATCTCTGAAACTAGAGTTGTGCTTTTTGTGGTATGTGCTGAGACTTTTCAGCAGTAGTTCATGATCATTTCACAGCAGATTATTTCCATACAGTTATATGATATTCCGCTGCTTCAGTCCTCAATCTAATCTGAGGTCACTCTGGAGAAACCTACATGCTCAGAACAAGCACACAGTAAAACTCTCCATGGACTGTAGAGCTAAAAATTTTCTGCATGACATGATACTTTCCTACCAGCAAAAGGATTTTGTACACTGGGGAAACAGTCTACATCTGATCCAGTACTGTTGTGCCGAATTGATACTGTTAGTGTTGGTGGGTGGGAGGAAATAACATTGTCTGAAAGGTGCAGATAGGCCTTGATTCTGTTCTAGAAAAGGGCTGATTTGTCCTTGGACAAAAAACTGCTAGTGGAGTTCTCTTGGAATAAGCCAACTTTCAGCTTCTTGTTCTAGTATAGTAAAACCCATTAGTGCCGCAGCCTTTCATGTTTGTCTGGCTGCTCTACATACCAAGCAGCAAAGAAGCTGAGCAGCAAAGAGGTAAAGCTGAGTTTTACTTTTCCAAATCTCTGGACCATGTTTTTTTTCTGCCTGGAAATAAATAGGTATGTCCACCATCTTACAGACTTTCAGAGACAAATACAGCTGTTGGGTGAAGAGATGTGTTTCAGGAACCACAGTTAGTCCTGAGTAGCTTGACTTATCTCCTTTGTCTTTCAGAGACACCCATTCTTCCGACAAATTAACTGGGATGACTTGCTGGCCAGGAAAATTGATCCACCCTTCCGGCCATCTCTGGTACTGCCACCACCCTCATTCTCCTCTCCTTCCAGCCTGTCTTTACAGTATCCTGTATTCCAGCCCAGCTGTTGACTTTATAGGGCTTTCTGAATCTTCTAATAATGCTCTCAACTTAATTTTTTGGAGTCTGATAATTATGCTTTATGAAGGAGACCTGGGCTGCTGCAGGAATTTCATTCTCCCCCTCCTCCATGTTACCAAAAAATGTTAAGTCCTTATGCCTGCTCCCTTTTCAGCCTTTGCTGTCTGTATCTTTCCCTTCCCTGCTGTTTCAAGTGGGCTTATTTTGGTGCTGTGCTGATTTCCTGTGGAAGTTTACACAAAAAAGTGGGGGAGATGAAGAATCCCATACTGAAAAAAATTAATAGATCTTTGTAAATGGCTATAGCTACTAAAGCCTTTTCACCAACCTATTTTTCACCCCTTATTTTACTTACCATATTTACTGCTGTCTGTTGTCCCTCATTGCCTTCCTATGTGATTATTTTGCCTTCCTATGTGATCATCTTATCATAAGATAATTTCATTTTAATTTTGTTCTCCAGTTCCTACCCAGTTGTCTGACTTTGATTAATAATGGTGCTGCTTGTTTCTCCATTTGTGGCCAACAGAATACCTCAGGTCTACAATTTCCAGTTCAGCCATAATGAGATGGTGAAAAGCTGGTGTGTCTGCATGAAGTGACCCTGAAGGTGTTACTCAAGGGAATCCTTTAAACTAGAATTTTGGAGGGGGAAAAATCTGGCATCTCTGCATCCGTGACATACCTGCTTACTGACTCCACTTGCTTGCTCAACTTATAGGACAGGACGGTGCCTCCCTCTTCTGTCTTGGAACAACTGCAATTTTCTACATTGTCCAGTATACTTTCCAGTCCGCTTTCTCACAGTCTACTGAGTTCCCCTTTCTCCTGTCTGCCCACAGCAATCCGACGATGATGTCAGTCAATTTGATACTCGCTTCACCCGTCAAACCCCTGTAGATAGTCCTGATGATGGTTCCCTGAGTGAGAGCGCCAATCAGGCCTTCTTGGTAAGAGATACTTCCGGGAGCTACTTTGATAGGAAAAAGTGGTGGAGGGGTGATGGTGCCAGAGAACTTCTTGACATCATGATGTAAAGCAGAAATGAGGGACCTTTTTAAGCTGAAGAATTGAATGTTTTGATAGCTGGCTTTCCGGTGACTGTTTCCAGCAGTGAACAAGATGATGGCAAGAAATGAAGGGGGGGGTCATACAAACTCATTCTGGCTGGAAGGCTTTTGATGACATTTGCTTGGAAAACCTGAGGTTACTTGAGTGTATGTCCTTTCCTGGAGGCTGATAAGGTGGCTTTGAATACCTCATGTTTCAAGCACTGGAGTCCATTGCTACAATCATTTACTGGGGGGGGGGCAAGTTAAGGAGTGGTATAGGCACTGTTCCCCTGCCTTTCACCCTTCTCTGGCTGGAGTGGAGAGGGGCAGAAATATACAGTGCCTCCATATGATGTAAGATCCTGCTTCTGTGAGCATGTGTGTAGACACAACTAAGCTTAAAAAAAGACTTAAATGTAGAGTTAGTTGGAGGCTATCTTCAAAGCAAAGAGGCATCTTTCTCACAATCACAGCAGACAGGGAAGGAAGAATAAGTCCTTCCTCCACTGGTACAGTCTCAAAGACTTGTCCCTTCCAATTAAGCTTGAGAGAGGTGAGAAACCTTTTTTAAAAAACCAACCAAACATTTGATTCAGAGCAAGGTTTAAAATGGCTCCTGAGCCACAGTTGTGCAAGCTTGTAACAGTGTTGACCAGTTGTTTCTCATGCAGGGATTTACCTACGTAGCCCCCTCTGTGTTGGAGAGCATCAAGGAAGGTTTCTCCTTTCAGCCTAAACTGCGATCACCACGGAGACTTAACAGCAGCCCCCGCACACCTGTCAGGTAACGCTCAAGTGAAGAAGAGTCAGGAAGACAGCCTAGACCCTTGAGCCATGTTTATTGTGGGATTGGCACTTGACACGATAAAAGCAGAGGCAGCTACGTTCTTGCTTATCAAAAGAAGTGCTGCCTCTGGCAGCTCATCCCCAAGCAGTTCCTTTGCTATTGGCTATTCTTTTGGGGGGGCAAGGTGGGGAAGTAAGGTGTGTAAGTGGCTAAATGAATGATCATCTTAACTCGAGGACAATTTTTTTTCAGCCCATTAAAGTTCTCACCCTTCGAGGCCTTCAAGCCAAGCACAGCAGTGGAACTAATGGAGCTGTCGACACCTCCTCTTGTGCCTGTGCTAGAAGTCACTGCCCCGCTACCCATCAAAACACCTTCTGGCAGCAAGAAAAAGAAAAAAGGACGAGGGCGGGCACGGTAGCTGGCACTGCAAAGAGATCAGTGGACGGACTGCTGGCCTACCTGAGTGGAACTCTGCTTGCATAGGGTGAAGGACAGCGCTATGTCACAGTGTATGCACATCCTGATGGGGAGCACAATTTCTCCCCCACTACAGACTGCTAGGAGCCACCCTCCACCTCAGCTGCAAGGACCTGTGTGGTGTTGGTACTTCATCCATGTAGGGAATAATCCCCATACCAGGGACTTCCACTTCAGTGTATGGCAAATATTTATGGGAATAGAGGCAGCTTGGACTACGTAAAGGAGTCTAGCAGTAGACTCCTCCCCAGGGCTGTTGTCCTTCCAAGAATGAGTTGGGCTAGGGAAGGCTTAGCTCTAGTAGTCACAGCAAGGGCATAGAGTCTGGTTTCCCTCATTGCTACTGTGTCTGTGTCAGATCAAGGCATAACAGCTTGTCACGTAAAAAAGAATAACTTGGGAAGGGTCAGAAGGATCCAAGTTATTCCTTCTTGTGTAGAATTAGGCCCCCTCCAGGGAAACGTCTTTGCTTGTCTTACTTTCTTGAGCATCCACCGAAGTGCCAAAAAGGACTTCCTCCCTTTACATTGCTCTGCTGCAAATATACTGCAGCCCAGGCCCTTGACTATTTGGCCTTCTCTCTTCACCTCCTCAGCATGAATGTTATCCTAACTTGTTACCAAGGGAATCATGTTTGGGCGTGTGCCCAGAAAACGGGCAGCTTGTTGCACATCTTAACTGACTGCTTGCAAGAATGGCTCCTGTGATGTGCATGGGAGATGAGAAAGACAAAGTAGCATAATGACTGTGAGAAAGTCACTTACATGTAGTCATGGGCTGCATTCATCTGCCATCCCTTCAACAGAGGAAGATGTTGAAATACAGGCCTTTCCACTCTGCTTTATTGTAGTGAAGCAAAAACAACAATGAAACTGGCTGTCAGTTATTTTGAGACAGGGTAAACAAGCAAGTGCAGTGCTACAGACAAGAAATGGGAAGCAAGCCAAACGGGAGACAGACTCTAGTCAAGCACAAGTTAAGTCCATAGCCTTCTGTGCGGGAGTCCACTTTGCCCTCTTCTCTGCTGTTTCTAGAGAGCTGTGACATGTGTGTGCTTGCTGCTGTCCTCCCAAGTTGCTGTCCCTGAGAAAGAATGCAGGTCACTAAGCAAGGTTTCTGCTCTGCCTTCTGTTGCCCTGGAGGCCCTGTCCTCCTTGTCCTCCTCCTCCTGCTGTTCTTCCTCTTTCTTCTCCAAGGGCTCTTGCTCCAGCTCCTGCTCCACTCTCTTTTCAGGTGGCTCAGTTGTGGCACTTTTGTCAGACCTTTCTTGTCTGTCTTCCTCATGTTCATTGCCCCCCTGCTGGAGGAGCAACTCCTTACAATCCTCCTTCTCCAGATCGTGCTGCTGGTCCCCAAGCTCCGCATCACTCTGCCTCTCATCCAGGTACTCATGGGACAGCTCCTCACTCTCTGTCTTCCCCCAAAACTCCTGCCACCGGAGGACCAGCCTCCTCATCAGGCGCTGGGGGTGATACTGTCCTTCTGACTTGCGGTTCAGGTGCCTCCATGCTAGAAACAGCAGGATGAGAAGGAGCAGGAGTGTGCAGACCAGAAGACTCACGGTGACATCATCTCCCCTGTTGCCACTGCCATTTCTCTGTGAAGCCACACCCTGGGCCTCCCCAGGAATCAGCAGGAACAGGGCCAAGAGAGCATGGGTGAAATTGAGCCTCTGTGAAAAGACAGGTACCAGGATGAATCAGTGTCCCACAAATTGGGACCTTTTTTTTACTTCTAGAATAGTTGTTCTCTTAGCTATGTGGATCATGAAATTTGGCTCTGGACCACTCCTACATTGTGTTAATTGGTCATTGCTAAGAAATGGCAGAAAGATGGAAGAGCAGGGCCTTGTGATTGCTTGGAAGGAGTCTTCAAAGAAGTAGCTGTGTTAGTCTTGTGCAGCATATAAAGGAGGATGGAAGGGGATGTACAAAAAGGAATGTGGTAGCAGCTCTTTTTTTTAAGCATGAGATTTGGTGGATATAAATCCACTTCTTCAGATGCAGTACAAAGTGATATTAAAGCTCAGGTTAAAAAAGCATATTTATACAGTTGTGAGAGTGGGATAGAATGTAATAGGATCCAGAAATATGCAAATCATGTCTCTTGCCCTAAATTTTAAAAGGGCTGGGTGGGACAATACAAGTCTTTCAGATCTTTACAGTGGCCAGTTAATGTGGATATATGCAATAAATCTGCTTACCAAAAATCTAGGTTAAAGGATGTGATTTGCATCTTTCTGACTCCTGATACATTGTCTCACTTTGACAACTAGGTAAATATAGGGGGCTCTCAATATCTGCTAAGATTTGGTTCCAGGACCCACCCCCACTACAAACATTTGTGGATTCTCAAGCCCCGTTATGTACAATGGTGCAGTAAAGTGGCATCCCTTATATAAAATGGCAGGGTCAAAGTTTTGCTTTTTGAATTTTTTTTTTTGCAGGGGGGGATTTCAAGCTGTTATAGGTTGAATCCATGGATATGGAGGGCCAACTATATGCTTTTCAACGTGAGGAGGCTTTAATGTCCCTGTACTGCATCTGAAGAAGTGGGTTTATCGTTACAAGAAGCTCATGCTAAAATAAAACCCAGTTAAGTCTTAAAGGTACTGCTACATTCCTCCCCCTCATCTCATCCTTTTATGTTGAAAGCAGTCTGGGTTTTACCTGTTTACCACTTAGCTGCTGACACTAGGAGGGCTACAGTTATACAAAACAGCAGTGAAAAGAAATCCAAATGTTTCGCTGCTTTGAAGATGTTGCTGAGTGCTGCATCAAATGTGAGCTTAGAAGCTTTGCAGCATCATTACAGACCACCGTGTTTGTGAGTTGTGACAAGAAGAGAGGGAGTGCATCTTGACACAATTCCATTTTTCTGGTTGTATCCTACAATAGACAATATCCATATGACACTCAGGTCTGCTTGTACTCTGCACTCAAACTCCACTAATTGTGTGCCAAGAAAAGCTTAATTTTGTGATGATAAATTGTGGAGACAATGAACAAGGATGTGCTTAATTCTTTTTCTGTTACTTCTGCACTGTTTTGTTTTATTAGTCCCAGGGAGCAACATAGTGCTCTGTGGAGCCACAAAGTCTCACCTCTGGCTACTAAAAGTCTTCTTTATTACTACATTGATTCCTGAGAACACAGCAAACATGATCTGCCTGCTTCCTCACCATTATGACTGTAAAAGGATGCAAAAACTATGGTTTTTTTAAAGAATAAAAGCCAAGATTCTCAGGAAATTGAATTCTGTGTTTCAAGTCACACTGTACGTTTTCTGTCCTCTTCAAGAATTACTTCAAGAAGCAGGAGTGCCTTTTTTGGGATGATTTGGTCTTTGCTGATGTGTCAAGCAATGAGAAAGGACTGTACCATTCATATTACCTATCCTCCCAAAGCGTCGTAACCCTCTAGGGTGGGGACGGGGCATCTCCTTTTGCCATGCTGCTTCATCTAGATGTGCAGCAAAATCCTGTTTGAACAACCTCACTCCAGACAGGGATCTTTCAACACTACACAGTTATAGCATTATGATACTTTTTAAGTACCATGGCAAAATCCTATGGAATCCTGGGATTAGCAGTTGGGGGAAAAGCCTTTAGTATTCTCCAGATCACTCCTCACCACACTGTGAACCCCAAGACTCTATAGGGTGCTGCCACCAATAACAACGGTGGGGAGATTTTAATAACAAAGCAGGCTAATAACTCAAAGGGCATTGGGGAAACTCTGCAGAGGCCTGGTTAATTAATTCCTTTATACTAGTCTATGGTACTGTAAGTCCCATCATTCTCAGGCTTCTCTGTTGCCATGGTTGTTAAAGTGGTGTCAAAGTCCTTCAGTGGTGTAGTGTGAAAGGGCCTCAGATGTGGAAATATAGATACTGGTAAGGAAGAACAGGACTAATACGATCTGCTGAAATCAAGGACCAGAAATAATCATGGTACCATTCTGTTGCCTAATCACTTCTGTTTCACGGAGACATTGGCTGCTGCTTACACTGGCATTAAGGGAAAACGGAGTGGATGTGGATCTCCTTTGGTTTTATCTTTTGATACTTTCTTTTCCATATAGCTCACCTACACAATGGCCACTAAATTGAGTTTCAGCAGTGAGAGCAAATTTCTACATTGAAAGGTAGAGAATACTAGTTACAAGCATGTATAAGAGGCTCAAAATCTATCTAGCCGCTGTACAATTGTTCTGTACTAACCTTTAGTTACCTTTACATTTTGACATATAGTAACCCACACTTAAGTGTGGTAAAGACTGTTTTCACTCATTCTGAAGAAAATGTTGACTTTTGATGTGTTGGAGCTGAAAGCTTACTCATGTGCAGTATTTTTCCACAGTAGAAAACCATGAAGAAAATATCACCGTGGTGTCTTAGGTGCCCTGCATTAGCACATAAGTGATTCTTCTTTTGTAAGACATTAAGCACCCCGAAGGCCCAGTGAGCAGCTCAATTTTGGGTTGCCCAGTTCCACACCCTGTTGGCATGTAATGGAGTTTCGTCCTTTAGAAGTTTTTTAAACAGAGGCTGGATGGAGATCTGTAGGGAATGCTTTGATGGTGTATCCCTGGATGGCAGAAGTTTTACCCTGAGGGCCTTTGTGGTCTCTTCCAGATCTCTGATTCTATGAGACTAGAAGCTCTGTGAAAGCAGTTATTTGTACAATACCCAAACTCTTCCCCCCCCCCCCCACAGCTGTGGGAAAGAGCTCACATGTTAACATTCAGTCTCTGCTACACTTGCTGCACCATGGAGGCTAGGGACTTTAAGGTTAGATCATTATCTCCTCTGTTCTTCCTTGCTTTGCAGCAACTTTCTCTGCCAAATGCTTTGTTCCTTCACTTATACTACCTGTTAGTTGTAGGAGTTCATTCTGTGCTTAGGAGCTTTGGGGCTCAACTGCTTTGTGTGCTTTAAAAACAATCACATGAACAAGCTGGTCTGACTGGTTCAAAGAGCCTGACATAAACCCCACATGATCTGTTTTATTTTGCCTTCAGGACTAGACGGGATCAGTTTGACCCAAGTACAGGTCTTATGTATGGACACTGTCAGTTCCCACAAGTAGTACGAAGTGACAACTTTAGCACCTTCTCAAGCAATTTACATTTTCTTACTTCTGTTAAAGAAACTGGTACGTAATTGCAAGGCCTGCCTCCTTATGAAAGTAAGCAGCCAGATACTTAAGAAATGATACATATATTATTATGTATTATTCTATCCCTCCATCCTCCAACTGTTGTCCAACAGGAAATGGTAACATGCTTGAGGGCTTGGTATGTATGTTATAGTAGACAATGGTATTACCCTCACCAGACCTTCATTTTCAAGAATTATCAGCAGAAGCAGGGTAGTGTTTTGTTACTGAATACTAATATGGAACCCCTTTGTGCCACACAATCACATTAACCACCATGGCAACATCCTATGGACTTCTGGGACTGGCAGTTTGGGAAGGGACATTTAGAATTCTCAGCCAGAGAGCTCCTTTGGTGCCTCATCATACTACAAAGCCCATGCAGCCATGACAGTTAAAGTGGAATCATAGTGCCGTAATAGTGTAGTGTGAAATGATCCATTTATCAGAGTAGTTGGCTTTCTCTCTAATCTAAATAACTATCATGCCTCCTAAAGGTCTTCTACTGCAATATTTCTGTGTTTTTGAATAAGGCCCAAAAGCAGAGTTGGAGGCTTATGATAAAGAGAGAGAGCGACTGAAGAAGAAAAGAGAGAGGTCTTTATAAAGGGAAGCAAGGGAGTATAAATGAGACATTTGGTTTGACCACATGTTAAGGGGGCGACTTTAAGGGCTGCAGGAAACACATAGGGTTTTTTAAAAAAGCTTTTAGTCCCATTTAGAGTAAACTTACTGAGTCAATGGGAGGTGCATAGGTGTTGACTCAGTAACCGATTCAATGTGTCTACTCCGGTAAAGAGCGGCAACTGAATTTAGGCCATATTCCTTAACAAGATGCACCTTGCTATCTTGCCAGATCTTCTAGCTATTCCACATAGCTAATAGGATTGCCAGGTAGAAAATTGGGGATTGCTCTTGCATCTTTAATAGCTAAAAGAGGAAATTTCAGCAGGTGTTGTTTGGCACACAACCGAGTAACAAGCAACATCCACCAAAATCCCCTCTTCTACAGAACTGTTAAAAAGATTCTGGAGCTCTTTCCACTTTTCATTCTGGCTACCCTCCATTGTGAAAGATCCAAGTTGAGCAGAGACACACTAGCTTGATGAGCGACATAGTTTGATCTAAGTCTTTTTCTCACAAGGGCCACATTTACTTAGTGAAAAGTGTCAAGGGCTTCAGATGAGAGCACCTGATGCCCATGATGGTCAGGAATAGAGGAAGGAGCCAGTCAAGCCACTATTTTGCTGTTTCTGCTGTTCTCTTTTCTCAATCTCGTCCCTCCTCCTGGAAATCAGTTGAAAGGCTGAAGGTTGTAAGACAAACAGAAATCAGCCAGCAAAAAGGACAATGGAAATTTGCCAGTGGAATATGTTGGGAATAAGAACTGAAAAGGGTGGGCTTTTTTCCTATTTAAGGTACACTTCTAAAGCTGCAGTGTCTAAGTTTATCACGCAGGGAAACAGGATGCAGTGCATGTGTTTAAGAGGTCACTGCTTCCATTGTTTCACATACAGGAAATGAGAATATGTAGCACCTTAAAGCTTTTCTCATTGTTTTACGTATTTTCCACGCTACATTAAATCTTAAGAATGGGCCAGAGGCAACATGGACTCCCCCCACTGTAGCAAAAAAAATAAATCTCTGACACATAAGGACTGTGGTGTAAAGTTCACTGCATGTTTTCTTACAGTGGTATAGTAGGATAAGGAGATAAATTAACTAAGGCAGAAGTAACAATACCACCAACCAACAAGAGATAGCAATGCCAAAATCTTAAGACCTTAGGAGCATTAACTAGCCTGTGCAAATGGCTCTTATCCATTCTTCTGCGCCACAGCCCTTCTTAATCTTTCCCTACTTACTCAAGGAGAAGAGAGACTTAGCACATTTTACTTGAAGCCACAGAACATGAAGTAAAAAAATCAGACAGAGAGAGGATAGTGGACTCAAAAAGCTTAACCAGTTATCGGCTCCTTGTAGCAATTACTCGTAGTATCACACCTTCTTTCCTCTGGATGTCTCAAGCACCATAAGCTGCCCTTGCTGCTTCAAACAAACCTCTCTTCCTACCTTTACTCCAAATCCCTGAGTTTCCAAATTCTCCCAACCCTTTCAGACCCAACCACTTACCATCATCAGGAGTGGAGTACTTTCTTGCTGCTGTGCTGCCTGAAGCCTTGAGTAAAATGAAACTCAGTGTGTGTGGTGCATCAAGTAGAGTGCTTCCTGCTTGTGCTCATCACACCATGCAGGGGATTTGTTGCAAAGGTTTGCTTAGGAGCACCCTATGCAAAAGGCCACCTATGCATTACTCTGGGGGTGCAGAGGAACTTCCCTGTTCCAGTGAGTGTCACTTGTAGAACAACCCAGATAATCTATCCAAATAAGCCTTAATGGAAGAAAGAAGGAGTAAAGGAAGAGACAGATTGACTGGTTAGAATCAAATAAACATCCAAGGAAGCAAGGTTTGTACACAGTGCCTATTTTGCTTGAATACAAAAGGTATCAGAGAATCCAAAACACACCATGTTAAGCACTTTGGGCAGCAATCAGTGTTTACTCTGCCTTATTACCTTAATATTAGGTCTACATTACAAAAGATGAAAAAAATCCTACATTTGTTTCTACCATCCCTCCCTAAACGGTGCTAGCTGAGTTAGAATAAAGTGTGTAATGGGTAGCCACTCCAGCTAATGGCAGTACCAAAAAGAAAACTAGTACATGTCTGCTCTACTCCTTCCAAATCCAATGGGCAGGGACAAATGTAAAGGACATACTGATAACAGAAAACGCCATCTACAGATAAAGCTAAGCAAAGTGTTGTAGCTATCTTCTTGCCCGGGAGGACAGAGTCTGGAAGTACCCTCCCCATACTAACATATATCACAAAGTGTGCTCACATGCCACAAGGAAAAATAGTAATTGCTAATTTTTCTCTCATGCTAATATTTTCACACACAAAGAGTGAACAGGGATCAGAAAGTACTACATTACTGAGGTGTGGAGGCTCTGCGCATATTTGCATTCACTCTGCAGTGCTGTTTCCTGTAGGCTCAGCAGCATACTTGAAGAATGCCAACCACAAACTTCCTGCCACCTCCAGAACAGCAGCTAGCTGTTGCTGCTGTGCTCAAGAGTGAAACAGCACTGCACCTGCCACTCACCACCCTTGCTCTCTTGTAGAAATTATGGCTCAGCTGATGCCTGTCATGCATACTTATTTTTGAGAAGAGCCCACAAAGGGTATTGCTAGAAGCTGGACACCAAAGAAGATCGTCATTACATTCTCTACACACTTTCAGCCATTCTAACACAGAGAGAGAGAGAGAGAGAAAGAGAGCAGAGAGAGAGAGAGCTATTCTGCGTTTACAAGTTAGGATGGGGTGGAATATTTCCCATGTTTTCCACTTTTGAAACTTAGCCACTTTCCAGCAAAAGGTCCTGAAGCAGCACACAAAACATGTTTTGTTGTCTTTATAAAGAACAGAAACAAACGAACATAAAGGCAGCACAAACACACAATAAGGAATACAATAGACAATACAGATAAAAGACAATCAGTGCAGCAGTCGCTAATTCATTCAAACTGAATGCTGGCTGGAACAAGGTGCTCTTCAGCAGCTTACAAAGCATCAAAAGGGGTGGGCAAAGGGTGGTCCAAGGCTGTGTTTGCAATCTCCTAACCCCAAGATTCCAGGAGTGGCAATTTACTTTTTAAATAGGTTGCAGTCCCACATAATTTAACAACCCCAAATACCCATTTTATAAATCCAGAAGTGCATTCTGACCACTTCCAGGTTTTTAATTTTGTTGGCTTTACTGGCGGTCAGTGCAGTCCCTGGATGGGCCTCATGAGAGGAAGATTTGATCCTAGAACTGCCACAGTTCCATACTTCTGCATGAAAAGCAAAATAACTAGAACAACCTTCCTCCTTTGGAGAGAACGTCAAAGTCTGGGGGCCAAATCACACAACCCATGTTCTGCATGTTGAAGCAGCCCTACTAATCTGAGAGGGGAAGAAGGATCACATGGGAGACCAGGCAGTTCTTTAAGTACCCTAGGCTCAAATCATGAATGGCTGTAAAAAATATCTAGCACTATCATTTGGGATCAAAAACACATCTGGAGCCAGTACAGACTAAACAGCACAGAAGCCCATCTTCCATCTAAGGAATGCATGCATGTTGAAATACATAAATGTATGCGCGTGCGCGCACACGCACACACAGTCAACATCTCAGTAACAACATCTTGGACCTGATAAAGGTTACTCTCTAAAAAAGGTAGCCATGCAGAGAAAGCATTCTGCAATAGCTTGAGCAAAATAGGACCAAGACATTTGTAACAGTGGCCACATCTGTCTTCTCTAGGAAAAGGCACTTCTGTCACAGCCTAAGCTCAGTGTAGCCTCCAAGCTGCAAATCTAATTCTTCAGAAAAAAGCAGTTTCATCCAAAACAAAATTTAACCTGCCCTACTTGCTAGCCCATATCTAGTCAGTCACAGAATCCAGATACTGATCAGGATTTTCATTGGCCTTCTGGAATCTAACAGATAAGAAAGGGTTGAGCATCACCATGGGTGATACACAGATACTTGCGAGAATCATCATGTCACAAAGAGGAATGTAGTCCCCGATCACTGCCTTCTGGGACTGGTTAGAAACAAATTAGAGACAAACTTAGAATGACATTTCCAATGACAGTCTCACCATGATCTGCTGCAGAATGTGGTGGTGAACATGTAGCTGTTCAGATATTGTTGGACTGCAATTCCCATTTTTCCTGGATAATACACCAAGTTGTGAGAGATCATAGGAGTTGTGGTCCAACATCTAGAGGCCCATACGCTTCCCCTTCCCTCTTTAGAACCAGGCGAAACTTCCCTTAAAAGAAGGAAAGCCTCTGTCCAAGTCTCCAGCGAGCCATCATAGAACAAAGAAAATCACATTAGATGGAAACAATATTCTAAGCTAATAGAAGACAGCTTACTATGAAGCATTTATAAATTTACCCCACCCTGTTTTGCAGCTCAAACTCTGGCTATTTTAATCAAGCCAGAATAGGCAAGGATTCAAAAATTTTGTCCATACCCTTAGGGTTCACAAACGGAAAGATATCCATTAAAAGCAAAACAAAAGAGCTGGAACCTGGAGCACATTCACAGCTCACCAATCAACCTGGAGTCCAAGTTAAGAACAGATCCAAATGATTACCATATGACAAGAATTCCACTTTACTGGCCAGAACAGGCACCCAACATCTCACACACACATATCTCTGCAAGGGCCAAGACATAATCGACTTCTTACCCACTCTGAAACATTCTGCTGGCAGGCACAACGTAATAAAGCAGTAAGACTGCTTCATATCCATCTCTGCCAGGTGGCAGGCTCTAGACATCTCGTTACAACTCTCCTCCCTCTCATCATTGTCATCTCTGCTTTGACTCCCCATCTCACAACAATACCAAGGATGTGCTCAGACAAGGGAACTGCAATTAGGAACACATATGCCTTGACTCTTGCACTCTTCTTCACCCACACATGCCCAGACCTGATCAGACTACATTCAGGGAACCGGAGGACTGTTTATAACAAATCCAGGCTCCGGATAAGCAATCAGGAAGATGCCTAATAATTTAAAAACTGAGGAGTGGGAAAGGCAGGGCAATGGAAGATGTAGGACAGAATCTATAGTACCTTCCTAGTTTAAAAGGCTGAGGTCCCATAGACTAGGGATGGTCATGTAAACTTTAGGACCAACCAATTTTCCAAGTCAGGAAAGTGAATGATAGAAATTCAGGTCAGGAAATGCACCAATTCAGCATTCTAACCGGAATGGGATAGCTCTAGTTTTGCTGTTTATTAAACCATGAAGACTTACTGATCTTACTGATTTGCCAGTCTACTATAAATCACGCAAGCTCCCAATCTACCTTCTACTCACCTCTTTTGTAGATTAAGAACCCCAGTGAACAGGGGCTTCTTTTAAATTTTTACTGTGCCAGAAGACTCTGCTACCTTTGCATCCCAATCAAAAGACCTTCCAAATATTGCCAAAATAAAACTCAGGTTGTACTGGGCTCACATGTGTCATACTGTGAAGGTAGGAACACCAGGATAAGCCAGATCAAAACTATTAAACCTGTTCCCCAAAGAATTAGCCTTTTCCTCCTTTAGCAGGGGCTTCATTGGGTTAGTATTTGAGCTAGCATTAATAGATTGTTATACGCTATGTTAAGACACAGTTTTACCTCCATTTCTCTACCTTCTGGAAGGAGTCCTTGTCACTTAAGTCTATAGTTTCTCACACAGGGCAGGCCACCTAGTATCCTCCAGATATTTTCAACTGCAACATCCATCAGTTCCAGCCAAGCATGGCCAACATCCAGGGGTAATGAGTGCTGCAACATTTGAAGAACACCAGATTGCCTACTCCATCAAAAGCACGGCTCTCTCACATCCCCCGTTTTTTAAAGCAGTTTGCTTTTGAAAATAAAACTGGGAAGGAGTTTGTTGAATAGAGGAGCTTTTCAGCAGCATTATTCTCTTGCCAGCGAAACAATGCAGAACTGCTCATTTCATTCAAAAGCAGCAGCATGCCCTTCAAGCTTTTAAAATTCAGATTAAAAGTAGCACAGAACAGACTTACATTAACATTCAAAAACAACAACGGCGAATGAGAAAGGCTTGAATATGTACACATTTTGAGGAAATGCAACTCACTGCAAATCTAGCATAAGAGCAGAGTTTGCCAACCAATTTTCCAAGTCAGGAAAGTGAATGATAGAAATTCAGGTCAGGAAACCATATTTCTTTATTACATACATGCAACTTTTCACATAAAGTCTGATTTCCTGCAAACATACAAAAATGTCTGTGTACCTCCTGAAGTGGCAGTGGGAAAGAGAGCTGGTTTCTTCGAGCAATTATCTGCTGCGTAGCGCACTGCATTTTCCCATGTCATGATAATGTCAGTGGAACTGTGATCCGTGGCTTGGTGGAGGCAAACATTCCAGCAAAGGACCTCCACTTACCTTGAATTCATCTCCAGGTCAGCGGGAAAGCAGAGAGGGGCAGCAACAGATTTTTGCACAGAGCTGTGGCTTTATAAAGACTTTTATTTGGAATGAAAATATAGATATCAACCCTGAACAGTCACTCCCTCACCCTCTTTAATTTAGTCAGAACCTGCTTCACTTTGAGGGCTGGAGGGGGACAGAGGAAATGAGAGACAGAAAGAGAAGGAAAGAGAGATATGGTCCCAGAGGCGACAGGCTTCAGACCATGACTGGATGGCAGGTTTCTTTCACAGTCAGGGCCACTGGTCATCTCTGTGGTCTCTTTGCAAAAATGAGGTTCAGAAGAGGAAGCAGAAGAATCCTCAACAGGATCTTAGTGGTCCTAGCAAGGGAAAGGGGGTGAGAAGAGGCATGGCCACCCCCAGCACTGAATCATAGGAGGCACTAGCTTCTAATAATCAAACCCACCTCCCCCAAGAAACTGGGAAGAGGAATGCCAGCCTTCTCCCCAGTGGAGGGCACAGGCATAGCAGACTGAGCTGTTAGCCAGTGCTGATTCCCACTGGGGCGGCATGTAGGCCAACCACAATCATGGAAATGGGACAGCATACAGGGACCCTGACGAGTAAGGCAAAGGGGCAGATATGGGGAGACCAGCACATTGCCCCTTGGATTGTATGGGGTACAAGGTTAACCACAAGAAGAGGAGATTTGGTCCCAGACAAAAAACAAGGAAACATTCCCAGTAGCAGCAAGAGAGGGCAATGTCCCTGTCTCACACCACAGGGCACAGATAAATGAGGCAGTGTAAAGGGATTACTGGCAGCTCCAAAAACAAAAGTGGGGGAGGGAGTGAAGCAGGAATGAAGATCCATGTTGATGTGGTCTCCTCCTCTGTGGTGGGCAAGGCCCTTAGACGTCCCCATTCTCGATGCGGCTCAACTGTTCTTCTAGTCGTGCGATGCGCTCACCCTGAGCAACCACAATCGCTCGCAGGGATGCCACCTCACGCAGTACCTCTTCCGTAATCTGTCCTCCATCCTGCAAATGGGAAAGTGGTGTCATGATGCTCTTTCAATAGCTCCGCAATGCCAGCTGCTCAACCCAATCCAACCCATGCTTTTATACTTCTGGAATAAGTATACAGGCAGAGCAAAAGCTTGGGAATGTTGTATCTTTGGACCACAACTGTCAAAATTCTCCGAGGCCAGCATGGCCAGTTCCAAGCTCAGAGGCAAACACTCCTACAAAACTCATACAAAAAAGAAGAGGTAAAGAAAGCCATACTGGCAAAGGCCTCTGAGCTAGGTCAACACTATTACACACACTGCGTCCTACCCAAATCATACAGAAACCACAGGAAGTAAAGAGGCTAGGGTTACAACTTTAAACAATAAACACCTCACCAGATTTGCTTATTTTATACAGGATGCTCTGTCTCCAAAAGCCTGGTTTACAAAGCTTTCATGTCAAAACTAAGCTTACTTTGGTGTACGTAGTAAGTGCAGAGTGGTAGAGGTCCATACTCTGAACCACAGAAGCCTCAACCCAGTCTCTTTCAACCCAACTGAAATGGCATCACTTTTCCATTATACCCACCATATGCTAGAAACTTGCTTTTCTAAAAGCCAAGAGAGCCTTAAGATGAAACAGTCTACAGAGAAACAGCATAAACACAACCCTGCCCAAAATACAACACTTCATACTGCTTCTGACTCCTTGCACTTGGTACTACTTATCTACTTTTGCTTCCACCCTCACTCTCAACCCCTCTGCATCTCCTGTTTGGCAAGACAGAGAAACACCCATCCATCCTCGGAAAATCCCTCCATCCCATTCTGCAGCATAAATTGGCTCTGCACATACCCCGCTGGCAGCACTGATGCTAACGGCAGGCGTGGCAGCAGACTGAGACATGGCACTGGGGTGTGTGGCACTCAGCCCGGCGCTGGGGGTGCCAGCAGGGCGGCTCTCATGCAACAAGCTTCTCCGGTTGACTTTGAAGTCCCGTTGCTTTGTGGGCACATAGGCTTGGCGCAGCGAGATCAGGATGGGCGGTGCAGTCTTACCCGCCACCCACTCCTCTGCCTCCATGGCTGCTTCAGGCCCAGCTGTGTCAGGGTACAGGTCGTCTTGGAACAGATCTGACTGCAAAGAGACAGGAAAGTTAGCACATGCGCTAGTGTGGTTTCCTGGCAGATCCTGGGAAAAGTCAGGCTTTTGGACTAAAACTCCCACAATCCCCTAGGCAGCATGGCCAGGATTTTAGGAACTGCAGTCCAAAAAAATAACTTTCCCAAGCTATGCTCCCTTTTGGTTGAATCTGCTCTCTTTCACATGAAATATACAAGGTAAGATAAGCTACCAACAAATTTGCAAGGAACTTATCCACTCTTTTGGCCAGCCAATTCAGCTCAGGTTAAAACTGCCAGGGGACCATGGGTGTTCAGGAAGAGAATTGTTCCGCAAATATAGAGACCAAGGTCTCACTCCTGCATTTCAAGTACTAAGGTTAGTAAGGACCCTTCTGCTTCAGAAACCATGAAATACCAATTGAGCATGAACAGGAGGAAGACAGGTCTGATGGACTATTGGCTCAAGATCAGTATTGGATTTTTTTTAAAAAAAAAAGAATTTTCATTCTCCATTGTTTAATATCTTGTGCTAATTGGAAACTGTCTCTCCTACTCAAAAACATACTACCCTTCTCCCTAGTGGTAACACAAGAGGACCTCCCACTTGAAGTCGGAGGACATATCTCTGCTGCTCCCCACTGAATGCCTCACTTTGAAGGGGTCATTCCCTAGACAGTGGCACTGGGGCTATGGCAATTTTCTATTGTAATGACATTTGGTACATACATTCAGGGCACAATTCTGTGTTCAAGTTCAAAAAATTTCAACAACTGTCTTCAAAAGAGGTGGGAGGGAGAATGGAAAATAAACACACTCATTGCCAAGATGGCTGGGAAAACTGTGACACAAAGCCAACATCCCCTGAAGAATAAAAATATCTAAATGAAAGCTGGTGTGCATATTCAGAAACTTTCATATTCAGAAAACTTAAACTCAGCCTTTGTATCCACTTTGAAAGGGGCCAAGGAAAGCATAATATAACCTATAAAGTACAGTTTTCCTTCCACGTTTGTGAATTTGATTATTTGTGAAGCACGTGCTTGCCTCTCTTTCCCCATTTTCCTCCTCCCACTCCCTTGCACTCCTCACCCCAGGCTTGCCGGGCTTGTGCATAAAATGGACTTTTTTCCTTTTGGGAGAACAAAGCCCCCCTCCCACTGCTGGAGGCGCGTCCTCTCTGCCATGTGGCTGCACATTCTGTTGTATAATAGCCACTGATTGGTCAGGTACTCTCTTTGCTCCTATCCCTCCCCTCTGGGAGGAATTTCCTTTCTCAAGATGGCGGCTAGAAATATCTAGAACGTCAGAACTTGGCATTCTTTTCTTCTCTGTCTGAGGGGAAAGTACCGGTAAGCCCTTTATCTTGTTTTTTTTCTTCCCCCCAGGAGCGCTAGGGCCAGAGGCAAGGGAATGGGAGGGGGATTGTGGAGAGAAATTATTCATAGATTGTCTTCTTTCATGAGGGTTCTGCACCCCAAGCCCTTGAGAATGTGGAGGGTCCACTGTATGCCTATCAAATGCTGTGCATTATACAGCACGTTTTGTAGCTGCTATATACAATTACATTGGAATCCTCAGTTCAAATCCCACCACAACAACGTTTTCTTTTAGACGGCTTAAAGGAAGGCAGCCCATAGATCCATGGATGCAGAAGATATGAAATTTACGTGTTTTAGTTTCTCATATACAATATAGGGGAGTGAATGTGTCAATATATGTGTGTGTGCGTGTGTGTACCTCTCTCTGTATACATATAGAATTCAAAGACATAGCCATGTTAGCCTGGATCAGTAGGCAAAGGGATCTTGCAGCACCTTTGAGACTAATTCAGAGAAAGAAGTTGGTAGCATAAGCTTTCATAGACTTAAATTTATTTCATCAGATGCATGGAATGGAGGGCCTCTCTCTATATAGGTATTTAGATACAGTCATCTTATTTTAAAATTATTTTATACCATTTCAAGAATAAAAACCTCTCCAGGCAACCTCTCAGGTCGAACTACTGACCTAGATTACAGAATGGTAGGGATATTGTACCTCAAACAGTCTGTAACTGCCAAATATTACTTCTAAGTTCACATAGTTATGTACAATATAGAGCAGGGGTGGGCAACTCCCCCACATCCAAAAGGTTCACACACACATTCATTGACCCCAGGACAAATATCCTCACTCAACTCCCTGTAAAAAGTTTTATTAACAGCATTTTACAAGTTGCTGAGACACATACACCACCTAGGAGTATGCAGTGGCAAATTTGACATGTTTTGAGGAGCATCTGGCTTAGTTTTGGGCCTTTTTCCAGACAGGAAGTGAACAGAATTTTCCAGTTTGGAGAAAAGCCCCCCCCCCGCATAGATGGAATTGAGGGAGAGTTTTTTTCAGCAATATTTTTCTTACTAAACATCTAATGTGTAGGACTGCTCTTGATCTTCTGAAGGTCTCACATAGCTAGCACTTTTCCCACCCTTGATGTAGAGTCCCAGGCCTGATTCAGTATGTAACAAAACACAGACGTATATGAAGCTTGAGATCTCAACACTCTGACCCAGCAAGAAACTGGGGAATGAGGCCCTGGACAGGGAAGTCAAATTTTTCCTTTCAAAGAGGCACAACAACCTCTCTCGAAACCAGGAGCATAATGTTCACAGTCTTCCTTGGTTTGTGGGGAATATAAGAGGTGAGTGAGGCTCTATCATTGCTGACAGAAAAGAGAAGTGGCAATGGTTTTGCTTCACAATTCTCACACAGAACTGTCATGCCAAGCCAAGGGCTTCCCTGCAACCACATGTAAGTACATATATCCCTGCTCCCAAACAGCAGCAAGTGAAAACAATGCAACCTAACAGAGAAGGTTACTTAATCCTTCCTCACAAGGACCCACCTTCCTTGGCACTGTCATGATAATAGGTTCACACTTGCGCTCATGGAGTTTGTAAAACCTGCAGAAACAGAGAGAAATATTGATAAAGAGAGCATTGAGTTGGTAAAGCAAGAACAGAAAGCAAGCAGTCAATTACTTGACTGACAGCCATTTTGGCACCAGTAACCTCCATCTGCTCCCACAGCTTACTGCAAATACCTGGCAATCTCACACTTGTTGACATCCAGACCCCGCTTAGGCATCCATCCCATGCCACGCTGTGGCTCTTTGCTAGTGAAGGTATTCAAGAAGTGGATGTAGGGTGCTTCTGATGTGATCTCAAAGTATCTGATGCTAGAGTCTCCCTGGAAAAAAAAAGTTTTAATTGAAGTTGACAAAGGGTTTTGTTGTATAGAATGGAGCATCAGTGCCTTTATACCAGGCAATCAACTCTGGCAGGGCCAGAAAAGACACACAGACTATCAAAAATGCCAAACAAATCCAGAAGAGACTTGCAAGTCACTTCTGGTTTTAAAAAATGGATTTGCTTGTTTTTAATGTTACCAAATGCAGGGGCCTCTGCAACTCCTGGAGGTAATTCATCCTTTTTTTGGTCCAAAAGGCCAGTCTAGGGGACAAGGGGGCATGAGCCCAAAGGCTACACTGTGCCCATCCTGCCTTAGATCTTGATCTTGGGCATAATTGCACTGGAAGCACAGCCAACAAAGAAAACACAGTTTCCAAATTACAAGTAGTTCATGGTCACCAAATAACTACTCAGAAAAAAAAAGCAAACACAGGTGGGAAAGAGTAAGAATGATAAACACCATTTTCAGATGGGATAAATATATAGTACTAAGAAATGGAACACCCCCTGCAGCTGCCCCCACCAGCCACTCCATGAAAAAGCATACCTTGCCACAGACATAGACAACGTTGGTATCAGGGTCATAGAAGGGCAGAAGGGCCCCATTGCTTGAGTCCAGCTCCTGCAATGCCATGGGCTCCTCTAGATTCTCCTGCAACACACAGGTAAAGCACACACAAAGAGGAACAAAGATACACATTATAGCAAAGGTGGACAAACTAGTGACCTAATCAAATTAATGACTTGATAAAAAAAGATGTAAGTTTAGCAAGGTTCTTGATAAACTCCTGCTGGCTCCTACAGATCACCGCACTGTCATCAAGATTGCAGACAGGCTCCTGTATAATCTGTTCTAATATTTTTCCTGGTATTGAGGTCACACTAACCAGTTTGCAGTTGCTTGGGTTTTTTTTTTTTTTTTTGTAGAGAATTCTATTCAGAAATAGGAGCAGAAGAATCTTGCGGCCAGTTTGGAAACCTGCATCAGCCACATCCAGGCCAGAGATTTCTCATCCTTGCGTTGTAGCTACTTTCAGGGAGTATTTGCCATACCATTATTGTCACATACAGAAAGATAAGGGAAATCAGACATTCCACCATCCATTGTTCTAAATCATGGAAGAAATCCTCACCTCATCCCACCCCGTCCCCCACAAGCAGAGCAGAGACTTTCCCTCTTCATCCATTCCCTTTCGCCTCCAGGCATGGATGATGTAGGAGTGGCAACATTAAGGAAGGGCAGCTCTGCTCTTGTCCTCCAGATAATTACATTTGCATTGATATCATCTGAAGACTAGGCTAGCACTGAGGTCATTCTTTAAGCCTTGCCCATTTTCTTCAAACAGATGCGAAGAGAACCATTCTACTGCAAGGAGAGAAATTATACCTCTTTCTTACAACAGAATGGCAAGAGGAGTCTATTTCTCAGGAAAAAAGAGGGAGATTTGCTCCCATACCTAACTGAGGGCCATTTCTTGCAGAATAAAGCACCTCTCAGGATTCCAGCCAAACTTCCCACTCACCGGGTCCCAGAGCGCCAGTTGCCGTTCACTCATCCGGCTAAAGCCTGTAGTGAAGATCTTTCCATCAGCCAAGAAAATGGCCCGCATAGGGCGTGCTCCCTCATGGGCTCTCTCCTTTTCCTGTGGAGTGAAATGGATACACAAGAGATGAAGCAGGCTCCCTGAGCAGCACAGATTTTCCCCAAAGCTTTGCTTTAGTATTTACTACACTGCTAGATCCAAACACGATTACCTATTAGAAAAGGTGTCACTCAAGGATATTTTTGCCCAGAAAGAAGTTGCAACCATACATGCTAGACTTTCAGCACTCTTATAAGAAACAATAGCCCAGGCAAGGAAGTTTGTGTGTAAACGGTCCAGGAGTCCAACCAGCTACTCTCAGGTAAAATAAACAAGACCTTCCAACCTAAGAGAGTCTTTAAGAATCACTGCCAGCCAGAACAGAAAATACGGGACCAGAGCAGAGCAAAGTTACTTTTTGGTGACATTACTGGCTGGAGGATTCTGAAACTGTAGTTCAAAAAAGTACCTTTCTCTGGAACTGTGTAGAGGAAATGGTATGAACCAAGGACTGGCCAGAAGAAACGTAACATCCTATGAGTGAACACATTGATTATCTTATTATCCTTCAAAAACAACAGCTGTGGGAGAGGGAAGCAGGCTTGGGATCACAAAGAGTTTTATCCTCACACACATACACTACAATCTACTAGAAAATCTTAGTCTCAGCCTCCAGAGCAGCTAACAACCCTAGTCAGAAAGCTGGGGACTTACAGAACCATCCCTCTCAAGACCAACAGAACACATCTGCTAGCTTAGACTAGGCCAACCATTCAGGTCCCCTTTTCAATTCAGGGAGAGAAGTGAGAACTGCCAAATGCCATCTCCTCCTCACTTACACTTCAGAATTACATGCCCAAACACACATAAGCACATATATATTTATATTACACAGAGATGTATGTGGCATTTTCCTAACACTTGCAGAGCACTTAAACAATAATTAAGTACTACTAAATTAAAAAAATATCCCAAAGTATAGAATAGAATCTTACTTACTAGCAATCAGTCAGAAGCTCCAGGACACTCTAAAATCCAAAGGACAAATCTGCCTCTGCCCTCCTATGTCCAAGTTCAGTCAGATTGACACGCACTAGAGACAGGCCCTTAAAGTGGTAGCCACATAGCTGTGAAATTTCTTCTCAAGGGATATATATAACCATTTGACTCCACTAGTACTAACACTTAAATGAGCCTGCCTTGAAAACTTGTTTGCTTTGAGTAGCTTATAGCTCTAAATTTCTATGATTAACAGTCGATTGTTGTTGTTTGCCTTCAGATCATTTCTGACTTCTAGTGATCCGAAGTTGAACCTATCACAGAATTTTCTCAACAAGATTTGTTCAGAGGGCATTTGCCTTTGGCTTCCTCTGAGGCTGACATAGTGTGACTTGCCCAGGGTCACTTAGTAGGCTGCTATGGCTGATTCAAACCCTGTTCTCTAGAGTCATAGTCCAATGCTCAAATCTGCTCCTGTCCTACTACTGATGACCACCAAGGAGCAGCAGGGAAGACAGTTGGGGTAAAGCAAGGGAGGGGAGGTTCCTATGACAATTTGAAAATTCACTTAGTCTGAAACAGGGCTCTTTCCCACAGATACACAGTACAGACAATTCTGGCAGGTGCACCTCTTCTATTACACCATCTATGGGGTGCAATGTCATCAATTTATGGGTGACAACCAGCTCTACTACTCCTTTCCACCCTAATCCAAGGAGGTTGGCTTGATCCTAAATTGGTCTCTGCCATCGGTAATGGGCTGAGTTAGGGGAAACAAACTGAAACTTAATCCAGAGAAGACAGAGGTGCTCCTGGGCAGTTGAAAGGCACTTGGGAAATAAGGATTCAGCCTGTGTTAGATGGGATAATACTCCCCTAAAGACACAGGTCTACACCTTGGATGTACTCCTTGATTATGGAATACTCCTTAAGCCTGGAAGCTCAAGTTTCAGCAGTAGTCAGCAGTGCCTTTGCACAATTAGAGCTTGTGTGCCAGCTATGCCTGTTCCTTGAGTCAGCAGATCTCATCGCAGCAACACAAACCTTAGTTACATCCCAAATGGATTACTGTAATGTGCTGTACATGGGGCTGCCTTTGAAGAGTGTTTGGAAACTTGGGCTACTCCAAAGAGGGGTAGCCAGATTGTTAACTGGGGCTGGCTAAAGGGAAAACACAAGTTCCTTATTGTAACAGCTCCACTGGCTGCCAGTTTGTTTCTAGGCTCAATTCAAAGTCCTGGTTATAACCTTTAAAGGTCTATAGAGTTCAGGTCCAGGTTATCTGAACGACAGTATATTCTCCTTTATGAATCTGCCTATGCTTTCAGATCAGCTAGGAAGGCCATTCTCTCTGTCCCACCATCTTCAAAGGTATGTCTGGTGGGAACACAGGAGAAGGCCTTCTCAGTGGCTGCTCCTGGGCTTTGCAACTCCCTTCTGAAAGGAATTAGACGAGCACCCTCCTTCCTATCTTTCCACAAATAGGTTAAGACTTTTTTTATTTCATCAGGCCTTTGAAGACTGGCTGTTCAAGGGGACTGGGTCCTGCAGAATTGTACTATACTATCTGTGTTTTGCTTATTTATAATTTTTAAGAGTTATATTTTTAACTGGTTTTAAATTTATGGGCAGTTTAATTAGATTTTTTTAACCTTTGTATTTGACATACGTCTCTTTTTATGTCAGTTGTGGTAGGTAACCTTGAGTCTCAAACTGGGGAAAAGGCAGAATAGAAATAAATATAATAATAACACCTCTGCTAAACTACTGGCTGCCATGCACTTACTCAAATGCATGAGCCCCCAGGGTGAAAAACTGAAAAACCAACACATATTTCAGCTTCTCCCAAAATGGCACCCTCCCAATGCCCATTGTTAAAAATTTTGATTTTTCTAGTGTATATACATATAACAATATATAAAACATAAAACTAGACAGGCCTAATACAATAGGGAGTATATTACGCATAAGAAATTGATGAAAGCATTAATTTATTTAACCTTTTAAGAGACAAGCATGGGCTGTGGATAAGAGAGCAGATACAATTAATTAAGTTAGCATACCAGATGATGAAGAAGAATTTTTCATAAAATTTGTTAGCGTTATGATGCAGATCTCAAAGAGAGCATGTAAGACTGTGTGCTACACTCTGAACACCCAGTGAGACAGAGAAAAAATTATTCTCCCTCTTCTATTTCAAAATGATCACTCATCCGGCCACTAAGCACAAGGAAACAATTGAGTTTTCACGCACAAAAGCAGAGCTGGTTCCCACAAAAAGTGAAACCAGAAGCAAAGCTGAAGCCTTATCTATTTTTTGATTACCAATAAGACTTCATTCAGGAAAGGCCCCCATAACAAGTTGAAAATTTGCATACAATGCCACCACATGGAAACTGCATGATGTGCCGTTTTGACATTTCCTCCTTTACATTACCATCATAATCACTTAGATGGGAGGGGGGGTGGGAGAGGAGGGTGGCAATCATGTAGCCAAGGGGCTGCATGTTTTCCACCTGAAAGAGATTGTCAGATTTGCATGGAGTTACTAAACAATGCTGTTTAAGGAGGCCATAAGAGCTGTCAGCTGAGATATTGTAAAGTTCAGAGCTCAGCCCATGAGATTCACCAGCAGAGTAAAACAGCAAGGATTCAAATGAGGAGAGCTGGCAGCTCGTTTTAGATTGGACCAGAGGTCCCTCCTGATATGCTTGGTTACAAGTCACATCTTCTCCAACCAGTGCAGTCACCATATTGAGTAAAAAAGAAAGGGGTTAAGAACACAAAGACAGCTACAATGGGTTAGACCAAGAGTCTGTCTAGCCCAGTATTCTGGGCATATAGTTGTCAGTCCCATTGCCTACTGAAAGATAACCAGCAGGGCATCATGCTTCCCACAAACCAACAGAAAGGCATGATAGAAATAAAATAAAATAAAACAAAATAAAATAAAATATAAAATAAAATAAAATACAGGTATATCTCAATTAAGAAAATATGGTGGATTTTCCACTTTTGTGGGAGTCAGGGGAGCAAGACCCCCACAAAAGTGGAAAAATCATGAATATAGATAAAAATCTGGTGAAAGTTGACCATAGAATTATGCTGACCATAGAATTATACCTAGAGATTACTAGAGAGAACACATTAAGAAAACGTGTAAATTGCTGAATCTCTGAAAGGGATACTAGCGAATGTGGAGGGCCAACTGTTGATGTGTCTCTGGATGTTACTCTTTTAACAAAATATTTGGTACCAGAGCAGGAATAACTTGGAAAGAACACTGATAGGTTCCTACACCACAAAAAAGAAGAACAGTACAACATATTTCAGCAAAGTTTTTATTCAGAATTATGTACGTATGAAATCAAACAATCAGGCCAGCTAAGCTTTGCATAAGTAAACAGAAACATTTTGAACCTCCTAGAGACCACTTGCAAAATGTATCTGATGATAATCTTTTCCTTCACCAGTCTCAATTTTTCCTATGGTTTCCATTTTGATGGCCATACTTACAGACTTCTGCCTTTTAAACATGTTGGGGATAGCTGATGAGGAGGCTTATTCACTTTCCCCCTTTTTCTCAGTTTTTTGGTTCATGCATGCTCAGTAAGGGATTCTGAAGGAAGCTGTAGTTTACCATGCCTTTTCTAGGCAGGCCCACACAACTACAGTGGGACCTGCTACAGCAGTATCCATTCTTTCCCAGCTTAGACTTTACTGCATGGTTTACTACAGACACACAGCTACATCCTGATATCAAAAGCCTGCATTACTCCAGCCCTCTGTCACCATCCTCCCCGTGTCAATACTGCTACAAAGGTCTTCCAGCTAAACAGGGCAAGGAAGGAAAGGTGGGGACTGAGCAGGTGTAAAAATACTTTGTAAAAAGAAGCTTATTCGTCAAAGGGTTTGTTAAGTGAGGTATGCCTATAAATGAAATCTGATGCTGGAGGTGATATATAGCCACCCTAACTAGCAGCCACTCATAGCCCTACCCTCCATGAATTTATCTAATCCTCTTTTAAAGCCATCCAAGTTGACAGTCATCATGAGACTTCATGGCAGGGGATTCCACAGTTTAAATTACGTGCCCTGTGCATCACTTTTATCCATTCTCAAACTGACACCTTTCAGCTTCATGGGTGTCCCCAGCTTGCCAAATTATGAGATGGAGAAAAGCTTCTGCCTGTCCCCTTGTCTTCTCACCATGCATAATTTTATATACTACTACACCCACATCTCTCCTTACACACTTTTTTCTAAGATCAACAGTCTCAAGTGTGTTTTCTCATAGGGGACTTGCCCCAACACCTTAAACATCTCAACTTCCCTTTTCTGCATCTTTTTCGGATGACATCAGGTTGCAATACACCACATATGGACCAATCACCAAGAAAATTAAATCACCAAGAAAAAAAGACCAGATTTAAATCACTGATTTCATTAAAGTTTCCCAATACTTCTTCACATGCAAATCTAAAATTAAACACATTAATCTACAATTCAGCAGAGCATTTTGTAATAACTAAGATAGCATAATTTTTTTTAAATAATGAATTCAGGAAACAATAGTACTTAATGTATCAACTACCTATGTAAAGCCCTGGTTGCTGCATCAGTATGCTAGGCAGAATGAAAAGTAAATTACTTACATAAACATAGCAGCTGAAATTAAATTGTTAATCCTTACTAGAGTCAGTGGGAACTTAGTAAGTCAGCACTTAATGTAAATTCCATGAGCTTCACAGGTCTACTCAACTTGGAACGAACAAACAGATCCAGGCCACAGTTTGTTAAACTAAACCAAAATGTTATATAAATGTTTCACTGGTGCTATTTCAGCATTGCCACCTGATGGCTATCCTGACAATGTACATGCAAATTTCTATAGCTCCCACTGACCCATCTGTGGACTTCTAGGTGTTTTATATGCCTACTGGGATTTTATTTTCTTCTTAAGAACCCACCCAATTGTCTTCCCCAGTACCTGTAACTTTTCCCCGTATTTCCCAATGCAATCTGTACTCAGTTATTTACATACACAATTTGGGTTCCTGAGGGAATACACTGTTCTCCTTCTTGCTGCTAGGCCTCATCTTCATAGCAACTGGCCTATTCCAATATCTGTAACTTATCTCCATGTTCCCCAATCCAATCTGTATTTGTAGTTGTTAACATACAGAGGTTGGGTTCCTGCGGAAATACACTGTCTTTCCCCTTGCTGCTAGGAATTGTCTCCATAGCAACTGTCCTATTCTAGTACCTGTAACTTTTCCTCATATTTCCCAATCCAATCTGTATTCAAAGTTGTTAACATACAGAGGTTGGGTTCCTGAGGGAACACACTGTCTTCCTCCTTGCTGCTAAGCATAATCTCCATAGTAACCAGCTTATTCCGGTACCTGTAACTTTTCCCCATGGTCCCCAATCCAATCTGTGTTCTCTGGCAACATTGATGTACTGGCTTTTGATTTTTTTTTTTGCTTTCTGTTGAATTTGTGCAATGGCTTTACGTTTTTCTGGAAGCATTTTTTGTTTTGAATTTCAGCTTTAAGATTCCTCACATATGGAACCCATACAATCTACTATGTGAGACGAGAAGACCTTGTAACTATGTTGTGTATGTCACTTTAATTTTTCTTATATATGCCTCCCAAATGTTTTCTGGCACCCTTATTGATGGTAGGCCTCATCTCCATAGCAACCGGCCTGAGGCCCAAGAGGTCTCGGCTGAGAATTCTAAAGCCCCTCCCTAAACTGCCAACCCCAGGATTCCGTAGAATCTTCACAGCCAGCCAATCATATGAGGTCTTCGCCTGCCTGACAGACAAACAGACAAACTCACAGACAAACTTTGACTTTTATATAATAGATTAGACCTCAGCAAACCCCCTAGAGCAGTGGTTCCCAACCTTTTTCACTTATGTAACGCTTGGCAACCCATTTCCATAAACTGTACACTTCATATTAGTAAAACATCTCCAATTAATATAGTTGCTGTTATTTAAAATTTATATGTTGTAACTGTAAATAAGTAACCCAATAATGGGATTAAAAAGCAATGGAATAATAAGACAAACAGACAGTGCACACGCATTTACATTCAAAATTCAAAAGATACAATGAACTCAAGTAAATACTGCTCACAGGGCTGACTGAGCTACCCATTTATTTATACAGTGTCCCCTCCACTTTTGCAAGGATTTGGGGCCCAGAACCCTTGCAAAAGTTGAAAAATCACAAATAACTCCCCCGCCCCGTCATCTCTCTCCCTTCCCATTGCCTTTTGTGTGCCAAGGTCAGAGGCAAGGGAATGGCAGAGGGAGCTCTGGAGGGAGAAGGAAAGCTTGCGCAAGCATCCCCCCCCTCGCCATTCTCCTGCCTATTGCCTTGGCTGTTCTCAGTGCTGGGGCCAGAGGCAAGTAAATGGGAGGGGGAGCTCCAGAGGGAAGAAGGAAGGCATATGCTGGCCCCGCTCTTTCCTTCCCTTTTGCCCAAGAACTTGCCTTCCCTCTCTGCATCCCACAAAATGCAAGGGAATGAGAGGAGGAGAAGAGTGGAAGGCACGTGCGTGCCTCACAAATAATCAAATTTGCAAACGTCAAGCCCACAAATGTGGAGGAAGGACTGTGCACTGGTACCAGCAGGACAGCATTCAAAATGTTCTTGAAGTGGAGGAGAGTGAAAGCTAAGCCTATGAGGGGTGTGCTACTGAGCATATGCACTGTAGTGGTGTGTTTCATCACACTGTTGTTTAGAGAGGGGCTCCCCATCATTTGCCAAAATAACAAAGTGAAGGAATGGGGATTTTCTTGAGATAAAATAACAAAGGAAACCCACTCTACCACTTGTCATAACATTTAACTAATTTCACAGTTTTGACTTCTATCTTATCTTACATTGCTGAGACGTGTGCCTTTTTCTGTCATTATTCGGGGGGCGGGGTTCACGTATGCTTAAACATCCTAGTTCATACCCCTGGAGGTACACATTCTCAGGTTGGGAATTACTGCCCCAGAAGAACAGAGAAAACAGCAGACACCAATGACACTAGGAAGCCAAACGGATCGAGCTGAGGGTAAGTCTTGAACTGGGCATCAGAAAGCCACAGCTTAGATGTCTTGGCCACCACAGCATTCTATTAAAATCATTTTTTTAAAAAAGTTTTTCCCCATCAACTGCAAATAACTACCCTTAGACCTTCTACTACTAGATCCCATCTTCCACAATTTCTGTTGCCATTTTTATTCACAGAACATAAAATAGAAATTTGATTTAAATCAGAATGTTTTATATATAAAACAGACATAAGTTTTCCCGCTTTTTTGTGCATGCAAGTAACTTGGTTGCCAAGATCTAGTAAGTAAGTAGAGGAACACATGTCTCTGTCAACACACCTATGGTGTTCATAGAGAGGAAGAGATACTTTCTTTCTCCCCAGGAGGCACCTGGGTACACCCTGATAGCCGATCAGTGGCCAAGAGACTGAGCAGCCCAGCTATTGTTGCATCACTAGTACTGGAAACCTCCTTACACAATGCCTCCAGAAAGAATATACTAGTGTAAGCAGGGCTTATACTGGGATATGGCATCTAGAGAATTCATGGCAATGCATGGAAGTGTGATGTTGTTGTGTGCCTTCAAGTCATTTTCAACTCACAGCAACCCTATCACAGGGTTTTCTTGCTAAGATTTGTTCAGGGGAGGTGTTTTTGTCTTCCTTTTAGACTGAGAGAGTGTGATTTGCAAAGTGTCACCCAGTGGGTTTCCATGGTTGACAAGGAATTGATCAGAAATTCACACCCTGGTCTCCAGTGCTCAAACCACTACACTGCACTAGCCAGAGCCATTAATTCATAAGATTACAGTTACAACTTTAGCTAACATACTTGTGATGAGATTTGGTTTCACCTATTTTTCTTAAACGAAAGCCAAGAAAAAAATTTAGTATCTTATTTATATTTTGCTTTTTTTAAAAAAAAAAAACACTAATTCAGATTTTAAGGAACTGATTTAATTTTTTATAGAAAACTTTTTAAAAAATGATATATTTTTAAAACTTATACACCCCACACCTGGAGTCATTGAAGGGACTCCAGATGCAGAGTGAATAAAAATTTAAAATATGTCAGAATTTTCGCAGCATCATTAGTAACTTTTGAACATCCTTTCCCCACAAAGCCCAGGAACGAACCTATCTTCATTCTTCTTTTTCTAGTTTCCAAACCAACCTACCAGCTCAGCAGAGAAGGAAAAAGGGATAGGTTTGGCCTCAGAAACTGAAATGCTTTGCACTATATACAGACCTGGGACTGAAGCCAGGCACAAATGAGAGATTAGATATGGGAAAGCCAACCAAACTCACTGATGCAGAAAACATTGATTCAAAAGAAATCATTCTTCTGATTGTATATACAATGATGCTCCTTTATTAATAGTCACAAATGAAAACTGGAGGCTAGGCTGGAAATAAGTGGGTTGCAATTTCACAAAAGGATTATGGAACTCCACCCAGGAAATGTTTCTGCTACAAATAGCATGGCCAGATTCCTGCAAAGCCTAGATATACAGTCAGAGCTTGGAAACTTTTTTGGACTAGAGCTTTCAACAGCCTCCCACTGGCACAGCCAGAACTCAGGAAAAGCTTTAGGAAAGGAAGGAGCAGGGAGATAAGGCAAAGACAGCACTGTTAGAGATTAAGAGAAATTCAGGAAAAGTTTCTACCATCTTTCTCCTTTGCATCAATAGTGGAGAATGCACTGCCCTCCAGCTGCCCCCTCAGTGGCTATGCCAGCTGGGACTGATGGGAACTGCAGTCCAACAACATCTGGAGAGCCATACATTAATGCAGTTTGCTCTGCAAATCTCCAGATCTCCTTCCTCATTTGCTATCCTAATGAGAAATGCCTGGCTTCTTTCCCATATATTTTGCAATTAGCACAGTATTTCTAGCACAGAAAAGACTACAGTGCCTTAAATTCTTACTGGGGAAGGAACAGGTACACACACACAAACAAATCTGTTTAATTTATTTGAACACACGCATGCCTCCATACTAGTACTCAAAATGTAATTATCAAATATGATTCATCTGACTTTGCTAGTTGTGGAAGATACATCTGCCACAACCCAGCACCTCTTTCTAACACACATTCCACATACATTTTTCCATTTTCTAGGATGTGGTTAAAAGTAAGCTTTTCCAAATATTATCTTTCAAGCATAACCAAACCATGGTAAACATTGCCACACATCAAAGCCAGTGTATCTGAAAAACTGACCAACATGTCTGCTGCATAAAGATAACCCCTGCACAGAGCTACTTAAACCAGAAGGCAAGTATGAGCTTGCAGCCACCAAATTGCTGCAAGTTTAACACAGGTTGGCTCACAGACATACATGATCAATACTCAAGTGGCTAAGCCAGAAAAGTAAACAGGGAGGTACAAAGCACAGAGAGATACTGCTGCTCAGATAACAGGGTCAGAAGGATTAACTGAGGCTCAGAACCTTATCATTATGGGGTGGGCAACTTTTTCAGTACTTTGGCACCCTCTGGAACTGAATTTGGTACCACATTTTTGGTAACCCCAAATGCTGCCTTTCTCTGTGTAAACGAAGTATATGAGGGCATGCACCTTAAAACACACACACACACTCGCACACATGTATGCATGTTCCCAGAACTCTGCAGGAAACACAATTCTTAAAACCTTAAAAACAAGGTGAGCAAACTCTCATCCCCATGCACTTTGTTTACATGTAAAAAGACAGCAATTCTGTCACGATCACAATACATTTATTAGCAGCGGGCAGGACCCTGGCAGGAGATACATCCAGTCTATAAGCCACATTTCCTGCTTGTCCTACTGAAACATCCTCAAAATTGGAAGAATAGAGCCTTTAAAGGAAGGTAATGAAAGTGAAGCCTGCTGGCTGCATGTGCCTCCAAACTCCCCTTTTGCATTCTCCAAGCCACCAAATCTTCACCTCCAAACGGCTGGAATTGGCCAACTGCTGCTCCTGGAAATCTCCAGTACTGCCAGATTTGCTTAAAACACCTCCTAGCTGCCCTTAATCCCACCCTGAAAACCTGGCAGTTACAACTGGAACTGACTTTTGGTCACCATTTACAGCCAAAAACAGAGAGATGTGGCCTGCTGTAAGTGCTCCCAGTGTGCTTGCCTGGCCCTACTTTAAAACTAAAGAGGTCAGAGCTGCCTCGTCACAAGTTGTAGCAAAAGAAGCAAGTATAACAGAGAGGGGGCTCTTGCATAAACACGCAGCAGGTCAATAGATACAATGACCAGGAACACAGACTGTGCCAAAGGAAAATGAGCGGACACCTACTGCTACAACCTGCCCACGGCGGGGGTCAATGATGCGCACGCTCTTATCCTTGCAGGCTGAGCAAAACAGGCTGCCATCACGGTTCCAGCAAACATTATAAATGAGGTCAGGATGGAGATCATCAAGACGGTAAAGCTCTTCAGTTGTGCCCACATTCCACACAATTACCACATTGTCACAGCCTGGAAAGGGAGAAGGTATGCATTAAATCAGGTATGCTCAGGAAGTCCCATCCATTGCAACTCGTAGACCTTGGCCCCACCATCAGTCTCATCCACAAAGCTTTGCAGCTTAAACTTCAAAGACTATCCTTCCTCCACTATCACAGAGGGTACCTGCACTCAGAAGGACATTGCGGGCTGTCGGATGCCAAGTGATGATGCCCACACGCTTGGAGTGCCCCTCTAGAACCACTACTGGCTCAGTCAGAGGCAACGTCAGTCCATTCTCTGGGATCTGCCATACCTGGGGAGAAAGAGGGGAACACAATGAGACTCTCCTTCCCCCAGTATCACATCCTACCGCAAACCCCTCACTCACTCTCCTCTCTTCCTGCTCTAAACATCTAACAGCACCCAACCATCAACAGGGATGCACACTTCCTTTATCCTACTCCATATACAAGCATCTGGATATCTCATGACCCTGATAGCCCATCATCCCTCATTTTTCAGGTAGTCTCCTTCCTTCTAAGTAGCTCAGTAGTGAACAGGAGAGCAAGATGTGTCCCAGAGCAAAGGAGAAAGAAAGACTGCTGTAAAAATTACCAACTGAAAACCTAGCGTCCTCCTGAGAGTCCAAATAGCCATTTAAAGGCCTGAGATCTCACTCTGGCTCTCTTTCAGTTTTTTTTAAACAGACCTTTGGTGGTGAGAAATAGCCTTTCAACCCCCTAAAGGGTTCTGGGAGTGTAACTGGCAATTATTAGAAACAAAAAATTAGCATGGGGGTTGGTCTGCCAAAGTTCAGAGGAGGGTAAAAATGCCTTTGGAACCCTCCAAAGTTGAGCACTCATGTAATAAAGCAAACTTCTCTACCAAAAGGTTTTCAATGTGCGGGGGGGGGATCACTTCCATTTCAAGAGATGGAGCTTGGGAGAGGGCATCCCCTGGTATTTCCTCACGTCAGACTGGACTCATCTATAAGCCAGACTAGGCTGTGAGCCATATGTTCCCCACCTCTGCAATAATCCATCTCCTCCAGGAACCCCTCCCTTTTACAATACGACAGAAACATCACTTTTATTATGTAATGCCTCCAACTCATCACACACAAGGTTGTGGGTGGAGGGGTAATCAGAATCATACACACACACACACACACACACACACACAAGAAGAAGAGTTTTGCCTGTATGTATTCTACAGATGTGATAACTTTGCACCCTGTTTTTTTTGCACAAAGTATTTTCTGCCAATGTTAATCACAAGAAGAGACCAAGAACTATACCATGCAATGAATCCCTCCCTCATTCTCACAGAAATACACACTCTTGGAAATCCTCCTCAGCTTTGCTGCCAACATACAAATCAACTTTTTTTTTTAAGATTTCACACACTTTCAGGCCCTCACAATCTTGAGGACCAGAAAATTGGTTAAAAATAGTCTCGCAATCCACAGCATGCTAAACTGCTTGATAATGGAATAGGTACAACCTCAACTTTCTGTATGAATCTCATTGAGATCTTCAGTTCTAATGAACACATCTTATGCCTTTATAAACAACCCCCTTTTCCATCTCCCCCTCACCATAATTGTGCAATCCTCAGAGCCACTGGCAATGATATGATCATTGTGTGGGCACCAATCGATGTCCAAAACCGGGCCTGTGTGTCCACATACTGTAGGGTAGGACTTATCAATACGCCCAGTCTGGAGGGAAAAAAACAAAGGAGAAAAGAGCCAGCAAGGTTTAAAATGTCTGCTCACACAGTCTTTTCTACCTGCCCACCAGACTATCTTCACTCCCAATATAACTCCTTGGCCTCATCTCTGACTACTCACAGAAGCTGTGTTTGCTAACACAGAGCAGAAGATGCAAGGCAAATCTTTAAAAACCTAGAGCCAATGTAGTGGTTAGAATGCTGGACTGGGATTTGGGGAAACTCAGCTTTCAGACCCCACTGATCCATGGAACTCACTGGATAAATTTGGGCCAATCCCCCTTGTGAGGATAAAGAGGGAAAGAAGAAATACATGTTAATCTGACTTTAAGTCCCTAATGGAAAGGCAGGCTATAAATCTAATAAACAAATACCTTGCTATGAATCTTCTGTGCCAAAGAAATATCAGTCTCATGCAAATCTTTTCTACTTATGCCCAAAGAGCAGGCAACTATGATAGGTCTAGGGGCCCAATCTTCTGCCCTTGGCACCTTCCAAGGTAGTTAAAAGTCCATTTCTGACCTTGAAAAGCTTTTTTCTTTTTAATGTAAAAGAAGGGTGTGGCTGGAACTAAGAAGCCTCCAGGAGAGGCTTTTCTTTGCCCAGAAGAAAAGGTGATCTGGGAAGCCTGGAGAAGTCACAGGAACAGCCATGGAGGGCCACATTCATTTCTTGGGCTGCATCTTGCCCACCCCTGTCTTCCTCCTCCTCCTTTGACCATATGCCTACAACACACCCCTCACCTTCTGGAGTGGGAGCACCATGAAGGCCCCTCCTCCACTGGCCTCTATAATCACAGCAACAAACTTGGGGTTGACGGCACAGAAGGTGCTGTCCCAAGTGACCCGTGATACCCGGATGTCATCGTAGCACTGGTCGTTCTTGACGGGCTGCCCAAAGACATGGCGGAATTTGCTCTGGCGGACAACCTTCCGGAAGGACATGACTGGGGAGACTTGGAAGAAGAAAATTAAGGTCACACACCTTGATTTGCAGACTCACATACAATGCAGTACAGGTAACGTTGTGGGGTGTGATTCTCTTACCAAGCTGATTTTAATAGGGTGATAATTATACCACAGCAATTTCACCCCTACCAATGTACAGTCATCCCTCCACATTCACTAGGGTTAGGGGCACAGGACCCCCATGAAAATGGAAAAAACATGAATAACTCAGGGCCTCCCAAGCCATATTTAACACACACAAGAAGTATGATTCAACCCACCGTGGATTCCTTTGAGGCATTAGGGTTCCTTCACAAGGCAGAAGTGGCTGGCTGGCGGGGCTTACTGCCACCTCCACTGTGCCCCCACACCATTTTTAAGACGGACTTACAAGCCTCTTTTGCAGTTTCTCAGTCTCATGAGGCTGTCAGTCCCTATTAAAAATGGCATAGGGAGGCAGCAGAGGTGACAGGAAATAATCCATGAATAATCAAATCCGCAGAAGTGAAACCCTCAAATGTGGAGGGCCAGCTGTAATTTTAATTCAGAAATGTGAAGAATGAATTCTGAGGTAAACATTCACTTTGAGAATTTTAATGGATTTACCCAATTGATAGTCTGCATGCTAATGAGAGAAAGCATGTCCATTTCTTTTAGTTTCTTTTAGTTTAGTTTAGGAGGAAACTATGAGCATCAGATTCTTTCCTTTCTCTGCTCTGATGTATATGGAAGTCAATACAAATGGCTGCAAATCCACACAAATGAAAAATACACATGCACATGCTTCTGTCAATGGGGAAGATGCATAAAATTGGTTACACTGAGAAAAATGTGTAAGAAAGGAAAAGTGCCTGCCAAAATCCACACACATTTCTATGCAGGAAGCAGGTGGGGAGAGATTGTGCACAATCCAATAAGGAAGTTCAATAGGAGAAGAATGCTGATGGGTTCTGAGAAACAGGAACAAAATGAAACTTTCACATCCCTAATTTTCACATCCCTAACCAAGACTTTAACTGACTGAAGATGTTAACAAGTATCACTTGCCTCTCAACAGCTCCAGGCACTTAGGTCCTTCACCATGCATTTTTCTTTCCTATATAATCCAAAATCTCTCTGAAGAACAGCTCTCAGCACTTCTGTGTGTTACATTTTGAGCCTCTGCTTGCAAATATATCCACACATGGACTTTTTTTCTGCTTCACAGTCAGAAGCTAACATTTTCTCTGTTTGTATCCATGGAGATGCAACAGTTGCGTGCACCTTGAAAACTGGACCTAGCCCGGACCATGTCAGGAGCTGTATTGCTTATACTCTCAACCACCATATACCTATCAAGCCACACCTGATCCCTCTTCTGCAGGGGTCAAACTCAGTTCTAGCTGGAGGGGGGGGGGGATCACATAGTAAAAGGGTGAATTCATGCTCTGTTCTCGAGCAAATCCTACAGCATTAATGCAGCACTCTCCTAATCCATTCCTTCAAAGAGGTCAATGTCTAGAACCAAATATACCTCCTCTAAGCACCATTCACAGAACCTAGTACACAGGAACTAGAGCTCTCTGCCAGAGAATTCTAAATACCACACCAAACTATAGATCCCAGGAGAGAGCCATGGCAGCTAAAAGGGAATCATACTGCTACAATTGTGTAGTGTGCAAGAGATATAACAGTACCACACACACAACCCTAAAACACCATCATCAATCCACTTCACTACAAATTCCAAGCCAGCTCATATTTAAAGACCTTTGGGAAGATGAACTACACTAGGAATAATCACCGGTGCCCAGCTCTTTCGTCTTGAGTCTCCTGTTCTGTTTTGCGATGGACACCACCCGATTTTCACACCGAGTGTGTGACTGAGGCTACCAAAGTTCTCCTCTGGATGGTTCCTGTTACAGGCCATTTCCGCACTAGCCTGTTATAGCGCGATGATTCCACTTTCAACCTCCTCTGGCATCCTGGGGTTTGCAGTTTCGGGAGGGGCCGGCCGGCCCCTCCCGAAACTGCAAACCCCAGGATGCCAGAGGAGGTTGAAAGTGGAATCATCGCGCTATAACAGGCTAGTGCGGACATGGCCACAGTCCTCCATACCACAGCAGAAGTCACCCATCGGCCACCACACTCATTCTCCTCACAACCAGGAAAAATCCCGGAGAAAAACGGGAAGGGCTAAGGGGGAGGCGAGAACCACTCATTTATTTGGGAGTTGGGAACATAAGGGAGAGGGGAGAGGAAGCGGAGGGGAAATATTCTAGGGTTTGGGAAGGAAATATCTTCCGAGTTGCGCCTCCCTTCGCCCCACTCCAACCAGAGAGGGGCAGCGTCAACCACAACCTTCGTGGGGAAGGTCCACCGGATGTCAAGGGGAATTTCGCAACCGGAGTTCTTTCGGACAAAATCTGGGCACCTCAGACGTCGCCCCACGAGAAGAGAGGAGCCTCGCGCCCTTCTCCGACCCCCCACAATGCTGTTTTGGGGGGTCAAGGACTTATATAATCTCCCCCAAAGGGAGACCGCACTCCATGGGAAAGACAAGAGGCTTCTGACGCCCCGCCTCAGGGGCTCCTGGATTTTAGGAGTGGGTCCCCATCACACAGGAACTGGGCAGGTGCAAAATATTTTTCCTCTCGCCAGCGAACAGCTACAGATAAAGGCTATTTCCGCACTAGATTGTTATAGCGCTATTATTCCACTTTCAACATCCTGTGGAATTCTGGGGTTTGTCGTTTCCTGAGGCCCAAGAGCTCTCTGGCTGAGACTTCTAAAGGCCCCTCCCTAAACTGCAGACCCCAGGATTCCATAGGGTGTTGAAAGCGGAATAACAGCACTACAACCGTCTAGTGCGGAAATGGCTAAAGATGGGGAGGGCTGAAGAGGAGCTCGACGCCGCCGGTTACCGACGCCTGGCAAACGCGGGATTTATCTTTCCAGCCGCGGGAACGGGGTGGGACCGTCGCCCCCCAAGCGGCAGCGGGAGGGTGGGGGAAGAGGGAGGCGGAACTGGCTCGGGCGACGGCGACGGCGACCCCTCCGGCCAGCCTCGCCCCGTCGCTTTTTCCCGCCCGGCAAGGAACCCGAGGCCCCGCTCCCCCCTCCTGCCCTCCCTCCGGGCCGGGACCCAGCCGCCCGTCCCCACTCACCCACCGGCTTGGGAGGAAAGGCGGGTGGACGCAGCAGCCTCTCCCTTGCGCGCTGCCCGGGGCGGTGCGAGCCGCTGGAGGGAGGGAGGGAGGGAGGGAGGGAGGAGGAGGAGGAGGGCCCGGGCTGGGCGGGGCTCCCGGTGCTACCGGAAGTGACAGAGCCAGCGAGGAGGCCGGGGAAGGAGCCTCGCTCCCGTCCGCCGCTCTGGTTCTGCCTGCGGGCGGGGAGAAGCCGAGGGAGTGCCTTCGGCCGGGGTCAGAAGCAGGGCGCGCCGCCTGTCCGGGCGAGCCCATCGGGAGCGGGCGTGGGCCGAGGCGGGGAGGGCGGCCGCGGCCGCCGAAGGAGGGAGGGGCGACCGGCTCGTCGGGCCGACGGGGAAGATCCTGAGCTCAGTGGGCGCAGGAATCCCTCGGTCCCAGGCTGGGATGGTAGGAACCCGCCCAAGCAGAGGGTGCCTCTGAGCATGCGCCGAGTGCCTTTCGCTCCCAGCCATAAACAGCGCCTTACAGGCAGTCGGTATTGATTGCTGGAATCTCTCTCCTTTCTAGTCTTTTCCGCACGGGCCTGTTATAGCGCTATTATTCCACTTTCAGCCTCCTGGGGAATTCTGAGCTTTGTAGTTTCCTGGGGCCAAAGAGCTCTCCGGCTGAGAAGTCTCAGGGCCCCCCCCAAACTGCAAACCCCAGGATTCCGTAGGATGCTGAAAGTGGAATAAGAGCGCTATAACAGTCTCGTGCGGAAAGGGCCAGAGAGGGAGAGTGGCTTTCCACGAGAAGCCGGCCTGAATCAACCGATGATAAGCTTAGGATAGGGTAACATGGGATAGCCGCTGCCTTACCAAACTGGATGTTTGCTGCCTCGGAGTGTAGTGGAGTCTCCTTCCTTGGAGGTTTTTAAGCAGAGGCTGGATGGCCATCTGTCGGGATTGATTTGAGGGTGTTCCTGCATGGCAGGGGGTTGGACTGGATGGCCCCTGGGGTCTCTTCCAACTCTACATTTCTATGATTCTATGATGTCTCCCCAACTTTCACCAGCCCCAGCCAGCCAGCCAGCCAGGCCCACGGGCAGGCCAAGGAGGATGGAAGTCCGGAGGGCACCGCCAGATTGGCGAAGGCGATTCCGAACCATGGCTTCTTATTCTTTGCCAAGCGGCGGGGACGTGGGTGGTGGTTGTTGCTATTACTGGGACTATTAAGCTGAGTCAGCGACAGTCTTCTTTACACAACTTGTTGAAGGCCGGAGCGCGGACTTTTAAGCCGGCCATCCTTCTGTCTCGGGCTGCGAGCAAGAACGGCCTGTAAACTTGGATCTCTTCCGAGCACACGGTCCCTGGGGGCTGACCTGGTCTGGACTGGCCTCGGTCAGGCAGCTGTTTCAGCCAGAATAGGCTTGGGTGGCCTTTAGTATTACTCCCGGTAAAGATCCAGCGCTTAAAATGTTAAGAAATGAAGGGAAAAGTGGGAGAAGTAATGTCCCTGTCACCAAGGCCGTTTCCGCACTAGACTGTCATAGCGCTATTTTCCCACTTGCAACATCCTATGGAATCCTGGGGTTTGCAGTTTCGGGAGGGGCTGGCTGGCCCCTCCCGAAACTGCAAACCCCAGGATTCCATAGGATGTTGCAAGTGGAATAATAGTGCTATGACAGTCTAGTGTGGAAATGGCCCAAGTCTAGCTTTAAGTGCGGGAAGGGGACGAAAAGCCCGCTTCCATTGTTCCTTAATCACTCCAGCTGTGTGCAAGCAAAGGCCTCCCCAAACGGCAACCCCTTAAGAAGGTTGTCCGATGCTAAAGGCACCCCATCCTGTCTGAACTTGGAAGAAGCGCAGAGTCAGCCCCGGTCAGTACTATACTTGGGTGGGATACTGCCAATGAATACCAGGTGCTGTAGGCTGCATCAGTGAGCCAGCGTGGCCTAGTGGTTTGGAGGTTGGACTACGACCCTGGAGACCAGGGTTCCGTTCCCCACTTAGCCATGGAAACCCACTTTGTGACCTTGGGCTCATCACACACTCTCAGCCCTGGATATCCTCTGATAGATTTGCCTTAGAGTTGCCATAAGTCAAAAACAGCTGGAAGGCCCACAACGCACACACAGGCTGCATTTCAGAGGAAGAAACAGACAAAATCACCTCTATTCATTGCTCAGTGAAATTCATGGAGTTCATAGAATCATAGAAATCTAGAGCTGGAAGAGACCACACAGGCCATCCAGTCCAACCCCCTGCCATGCAGGAACACCCTCAAAGCAATACCGACAGATGGCCATCAAGCACCACATCCATAACATCCATCAAGCACATGCCATAAGTCAACAGGTGACTTGAAGGCAGGTGACTCGAGGTCCCATATACATCTTCTCAAAAGTAACTCACGATGAGTTTGTGGAGCTTACTGCAAAGTCAGTGTTTACAGGATTGTTTTATTTATTTAGATCACACCTTTCCCCCAATACTGAGGCTCAAGACAAATTACATAAAATAATACTAACAACAATTTAGGATTACAGCTTTAGCAATGTCAACAGCTGACATCACAGCCCTGATGTCACTAGAGAAGCCTTGGCAAAAGTTTCTAGCTTTTAGTCTCGAGGAGTACTTGAGTTAGTCTGTTGTAGTAAAAAATAAATAAATTAAGTGTCTTAAAGAACCTAAGAACTGAATTGATTTTTATGGCATATGTTTTTGTTAACTATAGTTCACCAGATGCACTAAGTATTATTCAAGTTTTTGTTTAATTACGTTTTTCACTTGTTTTATATGTTGTAAGCTGCCTTGAGGGCTGAACTGGGGAAAAGGTAGCACTACTGTTGCTGTTGTTGTTTCACTTTTGCGTATGGAGGGAGGAACATTGTAAACAATCTGGTCAAACTGGAGCAAGTCCAAAGGAGCGTGACCAAAATGGTGAGAGGACTGGAAGCCATGCCGTATGAGGATAGACTTAGAGAGCTGGGTATGTTTAGTCTGCAGAAGAGAAGGTTAAGAGGGGACATGATAGCCATGTTTAAATATTTGAAGGGATGCCATGTAGAGGAAGGAGAGGGCTTGTTTCCTGCTGCTCCAGAGACCAGGACAAGGAGCAATGGATTCAAGCTGCAGGAAAGGAGATTCCACCTGAACCTCAGGAAGAACTTCCGGATGGTCAGGGCTGTCCAGCAGTGGAATATGTTGCCTCGGAGTGTAGTGGAGTCTGGAGATTTTTAAGCAGAGGCTAGATGGCCATCTGTCAGGAGTGCTTTGAGGGTGTTCCTGCATGGCAGGGGGTTGGACTGGATGGCCCCTGTGGTCTCTTCCAACTCTACATTTCTATGATTCTAATCTGATCCCACGGAAAAGAAATGTGGATAGTACAAATAGTGATATTCTCATTATTGACCATGGCCATTTACAAAACAATCATTGGCAGTGGTATGCTAAACCAGTGGTTCTTAACCATTTGTTTACCAGTGTTACCTGAAAATATACTGCACTTTGTTGCCAGGGTCCCCCAACAGCTCAAGATTTAAATATTTAAATTTAGATATAAATATTCAAATATTTAATTATTTATTAAAGACTTCTGGAGACAAGGATTCCGATCCCAGCTCAGACACTGAGTGACCTTGGGCAAGTCACATTCTCTCAGCCTCAGAGGAAGGCAAAGGCAAACCCCCTCTCAATCTTGCAAAAAAAAAAAAAACCCTCCTAAAACTCTGTGATAGAGTCACCTTAGGGTTACCATAACTTGGAAGTGACTTGAAAGCACACAACAACAGACAGAGGGAGCTTCTTTCTAGCCATCAGATCTCTCCCCTTTGAAAACTGACTTATGGCAACCCTAAAGTGAACTTGTCTTAGGGGTTTTCTTGGTGAGATTTGTTGCCTTTGCCTTTCTGTGAGACTGAGAGGATATGAGTCTCAGAGAGGAGGCAGTGGCAGGGGTGCTGGTGCCGAAACTGCTATCTCATTTGCAAACCAGGGAGCAGTTTGAGCATGCACACATGCCTGTCACCGTGTCCCTTTCATCAGGGAAATGACAGCGGAGGATGGCCATCAAGGGGCATGGCAGTAGGCATGTGTGTGTATCCAAATGTTTCTTTGCAAATGAGGAAGCAGTTTTGGCACCCACATCCTCCTCTACTGCCGTGTCCCTGTTGCTGCTGTTAGTGTCCAGCAGTAGGGCTTTGTGGGCCCCTTGTGAGGGCTCTGCAGACCCCCAGAGGTCCCTAGACCCCCCAGGTTAACAATTACTGGTCTGAAACATTTTGCTTGCTGAAATGACGTTTTAATAGTTGTATGCACCTACTCCTCATCCAAGCCAAGGTGTGTTGTTTTGGTGTGCATGTGCACACGTTTGTGTGGATGTGTTTTCAAGTCAGCTGTTGATTTATGGCAACCCCATTTTGGCATAGGAGACAGCAAAATCATCAAGTTTCTCCTCCCTGTCCATAAAATAAGAGATAATTAACAGTTGCCTTTCTGAAACATCCCAAATATACTGTCTGAGGCAGCTGTTTCCCTGGGCTTAATGGGAGGGGAACAGCCCTTGTTTGTTACAGGCATCTAGTGTAATAAATCTTTATCCGTCTTCCTTTGAAGTTATTTTGTTAAAGAATGGCCACTTTAAACAAATGTGATAAGACTTTCATAGTTTTAGCAAATTGTTTCAGTTTTGTTACATGGTCTGCCCTTGGCCCTTTAGAAACTTTTCCTCACTTAAGATAGAGGTTTGTCATATTTGGAGGTTATCTAAAATGCTACTGTTATAAATTACTGTACAGGAAACAGTAATTTTTAAAGAGCTCTCTGGAACATCAGTAGTAGGTAACTATAACAAAGTGAGATTTATCTCCCTAAAGGCTGCAGTCTTCCAGGCACTTACATGGGAGTGAGCCTGCTTGAATGTAGTGGTACTTAGGCCATTTCTGCACCGGGCTTTTAAAATGGTGCAGAGCGACTTCCGACTGAGGTCTTCTGCACCGTAGAGTGGACTGGGGCGGACTACTTTTTGTAGTTCCGTACCTCAGTCCGGTTCTGCGTGAGTGGAACTGGTCACGCAGTGTGCTTTTAAAAACCTCTTTTTAGAGGTTTTTAAAAAGCACAGCATGAGATTCCATGTCGCTCCGTTGCCACGCTCCGGAGCAGATTTGCAGGTGCGCACAAGTGCATGCCTGCAGATCTTCCAGGGGCGGGCTTTCGGCTGGCGAGCTTCTCCGGTTGGTGGAGAGCCTCCACCAACCAGAAACCGCCATTTTGGATGCCAGAGCAGTGCAGAGCGACGAACTCGCACTGCTCCTCATCCCGACAGACTCACCCAGACGCTCAGGAAATCCGGTGAGTCCTGTTTTTGCGCGGTTCCCTCCCCACGTCTGGAAAGGGCCTTAGTTCTGAGTAAATATTATGAGCTAGTGTGGGGTAGTGGTTTGAGCCATTGGACTATGACACAGGAGACCAAGGTTCAATTCCCGCCCAGCCACGGAGACCCACTGGATGTTCTTGGGCATGCCATACACTCTCAGCCCCAGAAAACCCTGTGATAGGGTTGCCATAAGGTGGAAATGATTTGAAGGCACACAACAACCACAACTGTGTATGAGTAAATACATGAACCTGTGTGGTATAGTGGTTTGAGTGCTGATCTAGGATTCTGGGAGACCAGGGTTCAGATTCCTCTTGGCCATGCAAACCCACTGGGCAAATCATACTCTCTCAGCCTCAGGGGAGAGCAATGGCAAATCAATTCTGATTACATTTGGCCAAGAAAACCTTGTAATAAGGTGGTCTTAGGGTCACCCTAAGTCAGAAATTACTTGAAGGCACACAACAGAGAGACACATGTAGGCTGGCACTGGACACAATGCATTTATTATGACAAAAAAATATCTGAAGTGGGCTAGAATGGAGGAAAACAGGCTTCCCAAAACTGCAATAACCAGTTGCTGCAGTGTGAAACTAAAATGCAGGAACTGGAGCCTACAGTCAAATGCAGAAGCATCATAGAATCAACTGAGGAATTATGTGTGTGGTAATATTTGAATGAGAAAATCATTTTGATCACCTATTTAAAATAACCAGGAGCAATATGTAACAAGTAGGACATTTGTGAGTCAAATGTAATGCACTGTGAAGACATTTGTATGTACAGTACTGTTTTCATTATCATTATGACAACTTTGCCTCCCTGAAGATGGTTCCATTTCTTCAGGATTTAACTGTTTTTTCCTTTTGTACTGTCAGAATTCTGCAGTGAGCTTGTTCGTGGAAAAATAAACTTACTAGAGACAGAGTTGTACATAAGTTGGAAATGTACGTGCTGTTGCACCAAGTGAAACCAATCTGGATTAAATGAATGTTTCATTTTCACATACCCTGATTTTCCTGTAGATTCTTCATTTCTTCAAAAGGGTGTGTGCACTTGTTTCTTCCAGTGACTTGTTCACCAGTGGCTCCAGGACAATGCTAGAAGACATTGCCTGATATATGGCAATTTCCATCTAAAACTGCATTCCTTTTATGCTCTCCTGTAAATTATGGAAATATTCTGGTCTCCATCGCTCCAAAGAAGAAGGGAAGCCATGAACAGTCTGGCTGTAATTCTGTGCACGCTTACCAAGGCATGATTAGGAATACTTTTGCCCTCAGTCTAATTTCAAAATACCCTCAAAGTGAACGTTTCTGACATATGACACGAATGATCTGGCCCCTTTTGGTAGGCCATATGGGGAGTGGGCGCTGAAAGAAACAGGGAAGAGTTGGCTCCAATTGCTACCCAACGTCTGGTCCCACCCATAGATTACCTTCAAAGGAATGCATCTTTTGACAAAAAAGGGGGGAGGGGGTAAAGGAAGGGATTCCCCATTCCTGTACTCGGGAATGATGTTATCTCACTGGTAAACCCTGTCCCGGGGTCTACAATTTTGATATTAAAATATGATTCAATGTGCCTGAGAGGTCACCTGGATGGACACGTAGACAGCAATGGTCAAATGACCAAAAACCAGATCAGGCCAGTAAAATCCCCAGTCACATAGCCCCAGGAGACCTTAAGGTGTGTAACCCCCAATAAATAAAGGGTCCACAGCCCCAAGAAGCCGCCTTGAGGGGATTAGCATGTCTGCCCCAAGTTCAGCAAATGTCCTATCATGCAAGGACGATTTACATGAAGTCACACCACAAAACACAGCCAAAGATCCTGAGCCTTGTAATCCCATCACGCAAAGGAAATTACCATTGTGGAGCTTCTTTCTCATTGCAACACTCATTGTTCTCCCCGGGAAAGGATTAGCCCTCCAGGTACCTTTTCCCCTACAAATAGTCCCAGTTTTTGAGCAGTTCTTTGGATCGCTCCCGGTCATCCCAGCAGACTGTTTCTCAGTCCATTGAGTAATCCCCTCAGACCTCTCTGTGCTGAGCTCCACTTCTCTGCTGTTTTTCTCAGACCAAGGACTTCAGGAAAAGGTGCAGTATTACCCTAGGTACAACTCCTTCAATATTCCCCTATCCAGCTTCCTCTCTTTTGCTTCTTAATAGGTCTTGCGTGAGTGTGTGAGTGATTGCATTGGTGCATGAGACTTTCCTTTGATGAAATAATTTATTGGACATCTTTGTTTGGTTTTTGGCTTGGCTTGAACCTGTAAAAACTGGGTAAAAAGACCCCGCTAGGTTACCCTGCCTCTAGCATTGCTATTGCTTGTGCTCTGGCTAGTTCCCATTCCCCATCATGTGAGCACAGTGAGGTGTCCCCCGAGGGACCCCAGAAATCAGGGTAACAATGACTTCTGTCTAACTCAGTGCTGCTTACTCCTGAGTAAATCCTAGGCTCTCATTGCACTGCCATCTTTTTCTCCAGGACTGAAAAATTAGCCACTATGTGGGGCTAGAGACAAAGAAATGTGGACAATTGAAATCAGCCTAGGCTCCGTTCATAGAATCTCTATAAGTTGAAGCCACCTTGACAACAATTAACAACAATAATCTCATGGGCAATACCTCTCAGCCTTTTTTCGTGTGTATACAAAACTCAGATTCCTCAAATTCTAGAAATCTAAAAATGATACATGAACTCTTCTGACTGAAATGATGTTTTGGATGTTTTGAGAATGCCCTGAAAAACTCTTATTAGTACTTTTAAGATGGCAAAGGACTTAATTTGGCGCAACTCTTTTCTGGCTGGTTCATACATGTCCCCAGATTCACAAACCAGTAAGATCAAACTTTCATGTTGAAAAAGCTCCTACAGCTCAGTCCTGTACTAAAAAAAATCTCTGATAGCCACAAAGTAATGGGATGATTAGAAGGAAGGCACAGAAAGAGTCAAGTCAAAAGCATAGGTTTGTGAAAAGAGAAGCTTTGAAAAGCGGGGGGGGGATACTTGTATGGATGTTAAGGGAGGCGTTTGAAAGAAATGGCACAGGAGAGGAAGTGAACTCTCTGAGCACAATAAAGAGCCACCTTGAATTGCTTGCTCTGTTGTGTATCTGTCCCAGTCTTGCAGTTCTTACCAGGACTGACTCCACCACTATTCACTGTGAAGCAACTGTTTCCAACAGAAGATGCTGTGGGGTGGAGCAGCTGCTGTGGTGGTTTCCTGTCCATTTCTCCAGAGACCCCTGGCCTTTTTCCTCTGTGGAAGGACAGGACTGTGCATGTCAACTAGCCTTTCTTGCACCCCTGAAAGTGGTTTACTGCCTTTGGTGGCAATGGAGGATGCTATTGTCGTTAACACCAGCGCTGAAATCCAGTGGAAAAGGACAGTGGTTGGGGATGTCTTTGCCCTTTGTGTCTTTTGTTTCAGAAGAAAGGGTCTTCTGCTGGCCATCCTCTTGACCAAAGGTGCCCTGCTTGAGAATGCTTGTCTGGAGCTGAATGACTCATTGAGTGATCAAGTTCACCTGCAGACACTATGCTCTGCCCCTTGGCTATGGCCTCCCCTATGTTGGAACTAGGGAGACCGGTGAGATTTAAGAGGGTCCTGTCATAGAAGCCATGGGTGAGTGCAATTCTAACAGGCTGAAGCCAGCACTGGTGTCTCTTTGATAATCCCCACTAATTGGCTTCCTTCTCGTCCAGCTTCTCTGGGCAGGGGGGCAGGGTATAAGAGGATTGCTCGGGTACTTCTTCTTAAGCCCTTACATTACAAGTCTTCCAACGAGTGCCCATCTCAGAGAGACATACCTGTCCCATGCCACGCAAACAGTCTGGGGAAGTGGAGGGCCCAGCCAAGGGCAAAGCAGAGGAAAAAGAGCAGCCCCCCAAAGAAGACGGCGAATCTAAAGGCAGCAGAAGCCCTGGCTCTGAGTCACGGCGAAGCACTCAGTCTGGGCGCAAGCACAGCAAGAAGCATCAAGCTGACCCCTATGCAGCTGCTATTAAGACCTACTCACCTTTCCTCAATACCGTCTTTGGCAAGGTAAGGTCATGTCTGTAGAGCCTGGGTGAACAAAATGTGCACCATCAGGGATTGTTGCTGGACTAGCAGTCTTAGCTAGTATAGTCAGTGATTAAGAATGCTGGGAGTTCCAGTCCAACAGCATCCAGAGGGCCACATGATTCCTGTTTCTGATGTAGAGGGAGGGAAGGGAGTGGGTAGCAGTAAGCCCCAATGTCCTATATACCAATAGCAAATTCATTCTCTAAGTGTGAACGTGTATATGGCTGAAATGGTACCAGAGCATGGAACAAACAAGTTACAAGTAGCACAGCTACCTGCAACTAATTAACTTTCTTTCAGTGACAGTGTGATGAAGTTACATTTCAGAAGTTACACCTGTAAAATGGAGTTAATATACGGGAGTAGTGAGTAACTGTTTCTACTAACGTTCAAATATTACTTTTAAAGGAAGCTTTACAGGAAAGCATTTTGAGTTGAATTTTTCTAGTTTTGTCTAGCCTTATTAATCCTCTCCCTCCCTCATTCTCTCAAAAAGTAACAAAATAATGACAAAGTAACAAGCAATGTAACTAACTTTCAACCCTATAATAAGTAGCAACAATGAATTATCTCTCACACAGTGTAAACACACTGCTTTTTAAAAGTAACTTTCCGAGCTTTGAATGCAAAAACATGCTTGCATGCATGCTCATGCACACATGCAAAAACCCCTCCCCTCCCTTCAAAATTAACAAATGAGAGATGAACAAAGCAAAATAGTCCAATGAAGACTGATTGTGGACGGTTGGCACAGAATACTGACTAATTTGGGCAGTCTAGGCTAGTGTCTCCCAAATCAGGAGATGGTAAATCCCCACTGGGTTTTAATATGAACTTTAAAAAAAGAAAAAGGTGCTAAACTCTATTCCCCACATAGATTCAGAACCATGTATAGGTCCTTTACAGTTTGGACTAAAACCAAAGCTGGATTTACTGCCCCATTGACATGGAAGCCACTGAGTGGGAGACCAATGGATGGAAAGGGGTGTCCTGGAAGTGAGCACAGCTGCCTGGAACATTTAACAAGAGCACTCCACATGACGATGAATTGTTACAGGCCCACTTGTGGGATCTATGAAAGGGAATCAAGAGAGGGAAAGTAAGGAAGCTTGTAGCTTAAGTGAAGGCAATGGTGTAACTGAACAAGAATGGGTGTATGGTTATGGAGTACCAATAAATTGTTCCATAGAGTAATGGATGAGACGAACAAGATGAGGCTATGTACAGCTCAAACATTAGAACAAGAGTTAAAACAAGCTTGTATTCTTTGAAATTAATATGACATTCCCTATCAACTTGATAATGTCATGTCAGTCTTAAGTGCCCACCCTCGTGATACCTACTCAGCAATCTCCACCACCGCAACCACCACCTCATGCTTCAGACAGATATTCTAATTTGGGGAAATGGGGGTTTGGAGCATTTAGCTGTTCAGCTGTTTAAACTATTTGTGTGTGGTTTTGTTTGTTTACTATCTTATTAAAATAACTAAAGAACCGTTCATTTAAAAATAGCTTCAAATCCACTCTAGGGAAGGGAGGTAGCAGGATTTATGATATCACAAACACAAGTGCCAACCTTTTGTTGTGTGCAACTGGCGTTCACTGAAAAACATGTGGAACCAGTGTTCCATCACCTTTGGCTGTATAGAGAAAATATTTTGTCTGAGAAGAGTGTATTTCCAGGACAGCCCTATTGCTCATGTAATGTAAAGTGTACTATATGCAACCTTGGTGGTGTTGCCAAGTTTTTAGAATAGCAATAAGGGGCAGTCAAAATTCATGACAGGGACAAACAGGAAGAAGTTGTTAGCAGGTCGGTGTTCTTCCTAAATATCAAGTGAAAGTATGGATTTTGGTTAATTTGGCCACATTTTTCTCTGTGAAGTTAACATTTTGTCTACATTCATCAATTACATGATGCACCCATTTCTGTCATTATGAAGAAATTTCACTCCAAAATACAGTATTTTGTTGTTGTTGGCATCTTGTTCAGTGTATATAAAAGAAAAAGCTTTCCAACCCTCTGATAAGGGGCATCTCCTAATAATAAAGGACAGCTGGCAACCCTAAACCTTGGAGAAACAGCAGGAATAGAGAATTTATAGACCACATGTTGTGGTCAATAGCTCCCATCATCCCTGACCACTGGCCATGCTATCAGGGTTAATGCGAGTAGAAGTCCAACAACATCCTTCTCCCCACCTCCTCTCTCTCTTACTGGCCGTCCTCTGCCTTGCCCTGACTAGGGACCATCTATCTGTATAGCTAGCTCCAGCATGCCTATAGGCGGATAAAGCAAGAAGTACCTCTTCCAGGATTTGCTGTTAAGATGTGGTAAGTTTACAAAAACTTTAGGCAGAGGGTGAATGGATTTCAGGAGCCACAGTCTGCCGGAGAGGAGGTAATAAAGGGAGTGAGGTTGGGTCTACTTGGATTCTAAGCTTCTGCCGGGTGACACCGTGCCCATCAAGATTATCATTAGCCTGTATAGCATCTTCCTAGCCTTTGCTTGGCTAACTCATATAAATAGCCCAGGTCTCCTACCCTGCTGGGAGGCCAGGAAATCCCATTAGCCAGAGGAATAAGTGGGGAGAAAGGCTGGGATGGTAGTCCAGCTCTTTTCCAAGGCCTTCTCCTGTTTAGGAGTGGATTATAGAAGTTTCCATGGAGGAAAGGATGGGCAGGCAGCTCCTCAACAGCATTTCAATCTATCAGCTTTAGTCCAAAGTCCTATGAAGAGCTGCCTTCTCTTCACACAGGGGTGGCAGAGAAAGAACCTGCAGAGCTGTACTTGACCTCCAATCCACTTAATCCAACCTTCAGCAGGTTAATTTGGGAAGCGATTTCTTACCGAAGTGGAAGTGGGAAGGATTGCTATGAGCACTCTGTTGTTCATTATGCAAGCTTCTCTCTGTGTTAATCAGCTTCCTTCAAAGAGATGAGACTTCTTAGAGGACATTGTCAGGGAACTATTTCTTTCTCGACATGCAAGACGTGCAGTAAAACATTGCAATGTTGCCATCTCCTTCTAGCAGGACTGTTCTCTTCAAGATTCCAGCCAGCCAGTCAGCCATGCCCTTCTCTAGAACACTCCATTCCCTTCCATTCCACCTCCTCTCCCATACACACACACACACACACATTTCAATTTTCAGTTTTCTTTTTTGAATGCACACTTAACATCTTGTGATTCATGAATGTGCTCAGTTCTCACTAAGTTCATTTGGGGAGAGATCTTTGCCTCCTTAGGTTTTAAACATTTTTCTATCATTTTGTTTCCCGTCACTGCTGAAACTTCCATCTTGTTTTGCAATACCTCATTTTGGCACCATTTCTCACTCATCACGTGAGATCTCTATGAGAAGGATAAAGATGCTAAGAACAGATACTCTGACCACCAGGGACTGGATGGCCCAAAAGAAAACACAGCAATTCCATTTTATATTTTATGGGTTTCCTTCCTGTTTGGGTAAAGATCAGAGCCTATCCATTTTGGACAACATTTTTGCTTTTCTTGATCTTGGTCTTTGTCATTCATTTTGTTATTAAGATGCTGTTAATCAGCTCTAAAACCTACTGATGAACAGCACATGCACACAGATATGTACAGGTTCTCCCCATCCCACCCCTGGATGTGATAAAGTTGACTCTAACCTAACCTTGGAGGGGGTAGGAGATTTACCTCTAGATTTTGGTTACTTTTTAATCTTCTGTTAATGAAGTCCAAAATTATATACACTACATATATACAATGCTTTCTCTTCCTGCTGAACTGATTTTAAAAAATAAAATAAAATACGAATATTTATAATGAGGACAATCCCTTAACATTATAATAGGCTATCTTTGAGGCACTATAATATTTGTATTACATACAACTTTAATTTCACGTGGTTGCATAATCTATTCTCTCATATGCTGTTGATTAGTGCACATGTAGGTGTTGTTCATGAATGTTACCATCACCAACAAATCCAATCCTGTTATGTGTGATACAGTTTTTCATAATAATAGTAAGCTTTGCAAATTAATTATACCTCAAAAAAGGGGCCAGTCAGATTCCAGAGCTATTGATAAACATAGTTGTAAGTTTACAGAACGGAACAAAGCAATTAAAAACCCTTTATAATAGTACAGTCAGTAGTTCTTAACTTTTTCTTTACTGGGGAATCCTCTGTAAATATAATTTGTTGCTGGGGTCCCTGAAGACTTAACTCAATATTTAAATATTTAAATTTAGATTTAAATATTCATTCATTCATTTAAGGCTTTTGGAGAGTAAGTTTCAAATCCCCACTCAAACAGGTTACCTTGAGCAAGTTGCATTCTCTTAGCCTCAGAAGAAGGCAAAAGCAAACCCCCTCTGAACATATCTTGCAAAAAAACCCCAAAAACCCTGTGATAGCTTCACCTTAGGGCTGTCATAAGTCAGAAATAACTTGAAGGAGCACAACAACAGAGTGCTGCTGACAAGGGGAGGTTCTTTTTAGCCACCATGTCTGTCCCCTTTGGATACTGAGTTATGGTGACCCTAAGCCAAACCTATCATGGGAGTTTTCTTGGAAAGATTTGTTGCTATTGCCTTTGCCTTTCTCTGGGGCTGAGAGAATGTGACTTGCATGAGGTCACTCAGTGGATTTCCTTGCTTGAGTGGGGATTCAAACCCTGGTTTCCAGAGTCATGGTTTGGGCACACCATGGCGTTGTGTCTCTTTCATCAGAAATATGGCAGGAGTAGCGTGTGGGGGTGGGTGGGTGATGGTGGGTGGGTGATGAAACTGCTCCCTTGTTTGAGAGCAGTTTAGGTGCATGCACATGCCTGTTGCCATGTCCCTCAGCACCCACACCCCCTGTTGCTGTGTCCCTGATGAAAGGAACATGGTGGCAGGTATGTGCACATGCCCAAACTGCTCTCTCATTTGCAATCAAGGGAACAGTTTTGGGACCTGCACACACAGACCCGCTGCCACATCCCAGTTGCTGCCACTGCTGTTACCACTGCAGAAAGACTTTGTGGACCTCCTGTGAGGGCTCTGTAGACCCCAGATTGAAAACCACAGTAATAGTACATAAAATGCATAGAATAATTTTGAAAAGAGCATAAAAACTGAGACTGAAACTTAACGTTGAAATATAAAGGGCAAAAAGATACAGGGACAAAACAGTTGGCCTATTTATTTTTTTTTAATGGAATGTTATGCATACGAAAAGGAAGATGTGTTATTCACAACATTGATATGGTCAATTGACTAATCAGTAAAGTTACACTACTGTACTACTACTATTATGCACAAGGTGGCAACCCTACAGTGGATACTTGAAGTATTTTATTTATATGACATTGGAAGAACTTTGCACATTTTGGGAATGTTGAATAGGGAAACTGTACTGTGCAAAACTAGGTAATTTTTATTTAAGTGACAAACATGCATAGAGAGAGTTAAATTTCATTATACTAACTGTGAGTAGACAGGCTACAGATTGCACTGTCAATATCCTAAAATAATAAACATCTGGACATTTGGGCTATTCTTGCCAGTAGTGGTACAATTCAGAAGTGGAAGGATGAGTGTGGGCTTGTAATTGTAGGGAATTCGTTGCAACCACATGTGCTTTTCAGAGAAGCAAATAGTTGGTATTTATGTCTAAGCTGAAAAATTGTTCACAACAAACCTGGGCACCAAAACATTCCCAATAGGATACTGGGGTTAGAAGGATGTTGTTGAACTCTAGCTCCCATCTACTCTAACCAGTATAGCCAATTACGCTGAGAATCAAAGTTCAACCACCGAGGGAGGGACCATTTGACCACCCTTGCTATAGTATAGGAACAAACTCTCTTTATTTTATCTAGTGTGCTCTAGGGATATAAGGTCACTTAGACCAGGACACAATAGAACCAGAATACAATGCTTGCAGTGGAAGCCTTAATGGTGTCATGGAGAAGCAGAGAGGTAGGTCCACCTTCCCATCCCAAGTCCTACTGGCTTGCAGTACCCAAGGCAGAAGATGGAGCAGTGGAGTAATAGGCTGCTGGGCTTTTTCAGGCTCCCCACACACACACTGAAAGCAATGGGAAAATTAGCTATCTCAGCTTCCAGGAGGAAGACCTGAGAGATCCTCACCTCATCCCTGGAATACCTTGTCTGGGGGCCCTGCTCTTGCTACAGACTTCTCTGTGGGTGCAGAGGGGGCTTCTGTGGTGGCAGAGCCTTCTCCCACCCACTGGTAGAGTTCCTCCCCACCAACACAGGATGATGGAAGAATGCCTTCACCCAGTTCTGTGCCCTCCCCACAATGCTGGATCTGAGAAGTTTTGTTCTCCTAAAACAATGGCTGGTATCTTGTTAGTGACATACTCAGAAATAAGTTGTGCTACGCTTGCAGAGTGATAGGCACAATGGTCATACCCAGCTGATGCTGGTGAAGGCAGAGTTGCACATGTGGGATTATTGCACATGCAGTAGTACATTAAAATGGGCAGAATAGCATGTGAATGTATGTTTCCTCTAGACAGTGCTTTTGGACTTTAGGCATGGCAATGTGCATTCGTCCTTGATCCATATATTTCACACTACTCTGCTATTCAGCATAAAGAGTGTGTAACAGAGCTCCATGAACAAGGTATGTTGAAGCAACATAGGATCTTGGCCTAAGAAATATATCCATGTCTCTTAGGGAATTTCCCCTTCTGTTTCTTCATCCACCCCTTAACTCTGCCCTCTAGGGATTGTCTATAATAGAATGCAAATAAACTGGGTTCTAACCCCCTTCTCCCCACCTTTTCTTTTGCCAGGAGAGGGAGCTTTCCCCAGTAGAGCTGGATGGTGAGTAGCCCTTGCTGTTGGATGTTGGATGTTGGTAATGGGGAATTTTGGTCTTGGTCAAGGCAGCCTTCTCTTTCAGCATGTAGAGCACTGTCCTCCTCCTAAGTCTTTCTAGCCAGCACAGGGATGCAAGAGGCACTCAAACCTTGCAAGGGAGAAAGCCGAGTACCAAACTAGATGTAGTTGACTTCTCCTCTGGTGATTCCTTTGGGTCATCCTTTAGTATTTGATTTATTACTGCTGATGTTATACTTTGTCTCACTTGTCTCAGTAGCATCAGCTGTGGTTGGGTCCTGGATTGATGGAGAAGGGAAAAGGGAAATTATATAAACAATTTCTCACTGAAGTATCAGTAAAAAGGCGGTTTGCACAGCTTCATCTCCTTTTTTCCAGTATCCCTAAGACAGCTCCCCAGTGTCCATTCTGGAAGGGCTAGAGATGCTGAGGATGGCGATGAGGATGATTAAAGCAAACGAAATAGTGATTTGCCATTCTTCATAAAGTGAATCTTTTTAAAAATCACATCATTGGGTATTTGATTTATTACTGAGATCATTGAGAGGCAAGAGTGACGCTCTGAGATAATGGATGTCTGTCCTATTTCTTTCCTCTGCTTCCCCATCCTGCATATAGGCTTATCAAGTATGAAGTTTAGTATGTCAGATACTTTTTTTAAAAATCTCAAAAACCAGTTCTATTTCTCTAAAGCAAGTATAGCAAAATGCTTGCATACTACGTAATGGTTATTATTGCCACTTTTTGTACCTTACATTGAGAGCTTCTAAGTATTTTTGTGAACATTTGAATAGAAAGTCATTTTGGATTATACTTTTAATTCATAACAGCCAATGCCACATAGTCCCCAGTAAGCATTCTTCAGGTTTTATCAGATTCAAACTGAGGCTCTTCAATTAACCTATCAAGTCTCTGACTCTTCCTATAACCGTCCTTCCACCTTTTCACTTGTCCTGTGTGTTTTTCTGTTAGCATTCAGAGCTGCTAGTATCCCAATCCTAGCTGATCCAGGGTATTAGTAGCCAGTAGTGGATATCACTGGATTGGTAGGTAAAAATGGAGGCAGATCCCCTTTTGATAGCTTAACTAGGCAGGTTTCCATATAGCCTGCCTAATTGTGAACAGTTTGATCAGTGGTTAAAAGAAATGACATCATCAAAGAGCTACATAAAACAATGGTATAATCATCAGCACCTAGTCACGCATATTTAATAATTAAGATCACTATGGCCCTTTCCACACCTTACCTTCTTCTGGCGCTGGGATGCAGGGATCGTGTGAGCAGGCTCTGATGAGAGACTCTCATGTCCAGGGTCCTTTGGCTCCACATGAGCTGCCTGCTAGTGTGAGAGCCACACCTCTTCCTTCTGCAGCGCAGCCTGGGAGTTTCCCAGGCTGTGCTGGGGCAGGAAGTGCGATTGGTGCAGCTCCAGAGGCTCCGCACACCAGGTAAGTGCGTGCAGGGCCTGGGGGCAATGTGCGATCACGCACCATTTTCGGCTTCCAGCCAAAAATGAAAAGGTGCATGATTGGCACCTGCCAGCCCCTGGAGCGTCGCGCGATTGAGAGTGCATTGTGTAGATTGCTGCTCAGAATCATGCGATGCTCCAGGCCCTCTTTTGCATGGAAAATGCTGTGCTAAAAGGGCCTATGTGTTGGAAAACACATTAGCTATACCAAAATGGTCATTATAGCCTCTTATTATCCTATACAATGCAGTGAGATTGGGAAAACACAATAGCTATGAATTGAATCTCTAAAAAACTTATTTGCCTTTATTAGTATAAAGGCTAGGTTTTGGGGGGATGTCTGACAACAAGTCTCAATCGCATCAGATCCAGAGGGAACATTCCTTGTTTCCACTGTCATTTAGTCCCTTTTTCTCTTATAGCATTCCTTATTCTGACTCCTCAGTGCAAGCAGTGAGATCAACTTGGAAAATCAGCCTGGAAAAGTATATTGCACATTCTAGCTAGAGGTTCTAGGAGTCCTATACAAATGCAAACAAATAAGCAGAACGTTTTCAAGCTATGGTTAAAACCAGAATATTTATGGCATGTTCGTAAAGTGCTCTTGGATCTTTCCTGGCAGAACTACTAGAAGCCTTCAAGGAGTTTGACACTGATCAGGATGGCTACATCAGTTACAAGGACCTGGGAGAGTGCATGCGAACCATGGGCTACATGCCCACAGAGATGGAGCTTATCGAGATTTCCCAACATATCAAAATGCGCAGTAAGTTGGGTGTTTATGTTCTCCTTTCCCATACTAATGTCCATAGCAGTGAGAAGGACCTTCACCTCCAGTTCTAAGGGCAAGGGGGAGGAATCTCAGGGTGAGGTCACTACCTTGAAAGGTGTGTATGTATGTATAGGTATATATTTCCCTAATTTGTTAGACTTGGTGTTTATATTTAAATAGCATACTTAATGAAATTGTATTTGATGCTTAATAAGCCATGCTTAATGGCATAGCTAGGAGCTGCCCTTTGCAACATTATCCTTGTAACATCATGAGGGCCCCTTCCTGTGGCCTCACAAGAGATCATCCTGAGGCATCAGGTTTCGGTCCTAGAATCTCAGGGTTGGGCATAATCCTGACCTGAAATCACTAATCCGTTGGTACATCTGTTCAATTTTTAGAGAGAGGATGGAACTGGACTTTCTGTAACATTCCTTTCTATTGGTCCATGAGCACATTTCAGTACTTTACAGAAAGTTGAGGTTTATTTAATAGGGATTGCAATGTAGTTCCCTATCTCACTCAACAATACTTAGACTTAGAACTATTGTTGAGTGAGATAGGGAATTAAATTGCAATCCTTATTAAATAAACCTCAACTTTCTGTAAAGTACTGAAATGTCCTCATGGACCAATAGAAAGGAGAAAGACTAGCTTCTCCTTTCATTCTTAGGGAAGCTGACCCTTTCCCTTTCTTTTTCCTCACAGTGGGAGGGCGTGTGGACTTTGATGACTTTGTAGAGATGATGGGCCCAAAGCTGCGTGAGGAGACAGCTCACATGGTGGGAATAAGGGAACTGAAAATCGCCTTCCGTGAGGTATAGTGGTGCAAAAATAAACAGAAGGGATCCAGCAATTTGCGGTATTCCTTGCATTGTGTGTTTTGTAATGCCTTATTTACACCTCCACATTGTATTTTTGTAATCCCTGCCACTAGGCTGAATTGTAAAACATAGAGAAGAATGCCAGCTTGGGCCAGATAGATGGGTGGTGACTAGAACTGAAGCACAGGAGAGGAGGGTCAAAGCATTCAGGTCCTGTTTCTTCACTATTAGAATAGAGTTATGTCTCATAAACATTGTTGTGGCACCAAATATATAGGTAAAAAAAAAAGTAATTGATTCTCATTCAACAGTACACAACGTAGGGTTGTTAACAGAAAAATTCTCTATATGAGAAATGACCTGAGGCAGAGGAATAATGCCTTCTTATGCTTGAGCTGCCAGAGATACTTCTATACAACACAAGCACTATGATTCCTCTTCAACTGTCATGGCTGCATCCTATGGAATCCTGAAATTTGTAGTTTAGTGAGGCGCTAGAGCTCTCTAGCTGAGAATTCTAAATGTCATTTCCCAAACTGCCTACCCCAAGATTCCATAGGATGGAACCCCAACAGTTAAAAGGGAATTATAATGCTACAATTGGGTAGAGGGAAAGATCAGAAGATGGAGAGAATTGTGCTTTCCCCCTCACTGTTTGTATTTGGCCAATTAGAAAAAATCATGCTCCCTTGATAAAGAAATTGTGCCAGCCCTAAGGCTAGTGCAATGCCTCTCCCACATTCTTCCTGCCATATCAAGGAAATAGGAGGGCTTTGGATCCTGCAGGTCGACCACTTCTCTCAGCACTCCTGCTTTTAGCTTGCTCATGGCCCCCCAACATCACATTTCCAATATCAGTTTCCACCGAAGTCTATTTTGTCAGCTCTTCCTCTCTGAAGCTAGTTCTTTCTCTCCAGAAAAAGTGATGTGAAAAATCCTGAAACCCCAGCACATCCTCCCAGAAACTAACACAAAAAATTCTGGGTGGCATCCTGTTTTGAAATTATGTCATTGTAAACTGACTTACAATTGCATCAAGTAGAATTGTGCCATTGATCAATGTATGTATTCTCAGGAGAGAAGACATAACTATGCCATCGGGGCCATTGCATAGGTACAACCAGCAGTGGCCTTTGCACAACAGTCCTGACACACAACATCTCCCAATGTGCAATGTGTTGTGTTGTGTTGCTCAAAGGGAGCCCACATTGTACAACAGGACATCTTGTGTTGTGCTTCATTGTGCATTGTCACAATTTCTTATCAAGGCTGCATAACATGTCAGCAACGCAGCTCTGTCATCATAAAGTTACTCATTGTGGGCTTTCAGTCCGTGTTTCTTAACCGTGAGCTAGTTGGAAGACTAGCTATGTAACATAACACAAGAAGTTTAAGAAAGAAAATGCTACGTATTCTGCCAGGCATTTCAGGGTCCGGAAGCAACCTTGCTCTGTGTATAAAACATCTGTGTGTTTGTCGGATTCTAGTCTGAAAAATACATTAGTCATAAAATTTGGCCTCATTCTAGTTACAGTCTTTGTAGCCATTCTGCTTCTGTAGAATTAGTAATTATAGCTGGCAAAATGGTTGACTATGACAGATCTCTTGCTATGCTGAAATAATATGAAGTATTAATGCAGTGCCCTCTGGTTTTCAGACATGTGAACGGCAATTCCTTTTGGCAGCTGTGTTGATTTACTTTTGGGCAGTGTGGAGAACAGGAAAAAAACTGTCCCTGTGTCACATAAACTCCTGAGTAACCATTTAGGATCAAGTAAAATGGTACAGAGACAGCTAGCCTATATTCAAAAGTACACATTTGACCTCATTCTGTGTCTGTGTTGCTCCTTCTTAAATCTTCTATCTGCTTCTCTGAGGTTCTAAATGTAGAGGCACCTGTTAACATTTCATAGAGCTTTGACTATATGGAAGGGGACCACTTAAGATAAAGGGAAATTGTTAACCTTCTTTTAGTAGAACAGGTAGGAGATCCACTATGCCCGGCCTATAAACATGAGATACAAGCTCCTTTCATACCAGGGCTAGCCCCTCAAAACATTGCCTGAAGCAAAGGACAAGATGGCAGCCCCTTCCTGACTAGACTGGTAGTTGAATCTTACTTCCAGGGTAGCAGCCACTACAGACCTGAGGGCAGCAGGATAGCTTAGCAGGTGAGGCAACGTGATGCTCACAGCAATGTCTTCCAAGACACAGAGATGGATCAGACTTTAAGTAGAACAGTCGAGAAGTTGCTACCACTTCCCCGATATGTGCCACCTGAGATAATTGCCTCACTCTATCTAAAGCTAGGGCTAGTCCTGCTTCACATCCACACCTACAGCATTATGGGAGCTGCTTTCCCTTTGTTGCACAACCACAATGTGGAGGGTAAGAATAAAGAAACACATGAGTGGAACCAACTGCATGGGTCGAAAGACACTTGGAAACTGCATGACTCATCCCTCACCAGAGAAGAGAATAGCAGTGGAGTGGGAAAGATGCACATGCTTGTCCTAGACCACACAGTGTATGCACACAAAGAACTTGAGATTCTATCCCAGAGAAAAGTAGGCTCCCATGTTGCTGTAGGCCTCCAAAGCCAATGTCAAATAATATGTCAGAATGGGGGAAAAATAGCAGAAATAGAGTGGGTTGAAAGTAAGGCATTAGAGTTGAATGTAAAGACATGTAACCCGGCCTTCACCTATTTCCTTCTTTTTCAAGTTTGACACAGATGGAGATGGGTCCATTAGTGGGGCAGAGCTTCGCCAAGCTGTGACTGCCCTACTGGGAGAGCAACTCAAGGCTGAGGAGATAGATGAGATGCTGCAGGACGTTGATCTCAATGGGGATGGAAGTGTGGACTTTGATGGTGAGAGAACTGAGTACCTTCTTTCCTTCCCTAACTCCTGAAACTCTCCATGATTGCAGTGTCCTGCCTCTGCAATACAGGGGCTAGGGTCTGGTTCCTCACACAATGTGACTCCATTAGCAAAAGCAGGTGGACGACAGGATATGTCTATCTTTCCATCATCTTCCACTGCAGTCTATGGCTGCTGTTGATTCCCTCTGCCCCTGTTGTGTAAAGCCCATGTGTGGCCTGGATCTCTCCCTTCTCCCAGCTATCCTTACCAGAAACTGTGGCTTTTTTGCACTATTATTCCACTTTCAATATCCTGTGGAATTCTGGAGTTTGCATTTTAGGGAGGGGCCTTTAGAATTCTCAGCCAGAGAGCTCTCTGGCCTCAATAAACTAGAAACCCCAGAATTCCACAGGATGTTGAAAGTGGAATAATAGCACTATAACTGTGTAGCATGGAAATAGTCTAAGATCTGTGTCGCCTCTGTACTACCTACATACTTCTGCCTGCAGGGATGCACAGACCTGTCAGTTTTACTTTCTGTAATGCTTACATTTGTAATCACATATTTGTTCAATACTGTTTCCAGATCTACTCTTTTTAAAAGTCTGCTTTTGAGATTATGTTCTTAAAAGTCCACATTAAAATGTCAATGTACATTTTTGTGTGCATTTTGTACACATAAAAGTCATAATGCATTTTATAACCAATTTCCCCAAATGTGGTGTGTTTGTTTGTTTGTTTGTTTGTTTGAAAGCATTCCTGGTACATGTGCATTTTTACATGCCTGTTTTGACTGAATTGCAAAATTAAGTGAGGAGGGGTAACAGAAGGATAATTGAATTCTAGTTCACATATTAGTTCAAGAAGTGCAAATCAGCTCAGTTTATACGGAAAATAAACAAATGTCTCCTCCATCCCTACCTGCTGGCAGCATGAGCAGGCCCAGGGAAAGTGGGAAATGAGGCAATAAGGAGGAAGTCTAGTGACCAAATGGCAATATTACTGCCTGAGGTTCAGGGCCCCTGGAGGTGCTTAACCACCCAATCAGCACTGCCTGCTCCACTGGCACATGAAGAAAAGGTCTGGGAAGAACTTGGGGATGAGAAACTCAAAACTGGGAACTGATTTTCCTCTTCCCACTTCTTTCAGAATTTGTGATGATGCTGTCAAGCAGGTAACAAGATCTGGAAAGGAAGGGGCTGTGTCATCATTTCCAGTACCACTTATCTTTTCCAGTGATCGGAAGAGAAACAGCTGTCTCTGATGGCTCTTCACCTCCTGAGAACTGTGGAGCATCACCCCACAGAAGACCGAATTATTCTCTCTGAAGCTTCTCACAGGCTTCCCTGGAAACTATGTAAAAAGCATAATGTATAAGTTTAAGTCTAGTACCAAAGAGTGCAAAGTATCTTACAAGTGGCCAGTTGCCAGCTAGGTCCAAGAGAAGCTGTACTGCCTTGAGACAAATTGGCTAGGCTAAAGCTTGAGAATCACCCTGGGAGTCTCTTCATCCTTGAATTGGGGAGCATCCAACAGCCCACACCTATATAGCTGGGCCTGGGATATATTTCTCCAGGTATGGAAAATCACTCCCCAATTCCAACCATAGTTCAAAGGAAAAGGCCAGGGGATTCTTCTGTATTCAACTTCTTATATGATCTTAGGTTTTCTTCATGAGTGCAGAATTCTTTGAGAATTCCACTTAAATAATTAGCATTCATCACATCCTTTCCAAGAATGTCAATATTCTCCTGAACTGGGTGATGAAATATGCCTCTCTCTGGGATAAAACCAATAAATGAATGAAAGTCTTCTTTGCAGAGGCTTTGAGAAGGAAAGGAGCCCTGCAATTCATCCCATCCACTAATTGTGGACTATATTATTGTGGACTATCCACTTATTGTCCACTTATTGTGGACTATAAGGATATATGTACAAAATGAGTTGAACCAAAGTCAGACTAGTTTTCACTGGACAGAACAATCCCATTCCAAAGTAAGATTTTTTTGTGCACAACCCATTTGCTATGTATTCCAACTAAATACAAAATGCTCCCCAGAGATTTCATTCCTGAAGCTCCGACTTCGTAACTGTTGTGTACTTTAAATCATTCTTCAAATTCTGTGCTCTGGGCTCTGGGCTATAAAGCAGAAAGGGAGGAGGACCAGAGTCCTTGGCAGCAGAACATGTAGCCCTCATGTAGATGTCCCTAGACTCAGTTACCAGCATCTCCAGCCAGAAGGGTCTCAATTAGCAGGTAGGAGAGTTGGGAAATGTTCCTGTTGGAGATCCCCAGAGTACCACAAGCAGCAAGCAGAGCAGACAGCAATGGGCCTTGCTTAGATGGCCCAAGCATAGAACAGTCTCATATGTAAGCTATTGAAAGAAAGGTAAGGAACAACCATAAGTTACTTATTTTCTCTTCTTTTCATCTTTGGGGAAATATTAGGAGTGTGGGGGTGTTGCATTCACATCCATATGAACAGTCAGACCTCATCTAAACTTTTCCAAACCTGACTTAAAAATAACTCCTAGAGCCTTGGTGGCATATCTTTCTTAAATGCATGTATGTCTGTGTTTAATCAATCCCACCTTTTAAATTCATATATATTATGCAACATGGTTTATCACAGTTGATAGAGCACAATAGCAGAATATAACAACAACAGAAATGCAAAAGAGAAGCATGGAAGATAAAATACAATCTTCAACGTGGCAAATTAAAATCCTGCCAAACTCAAAATGCCTTCACAAGATGTTCCAAGGCAATCATAATAGGTCTTCAGAATATCATGGGGCAAGATGTTTCACAGCAGGTGGTACAGTCAAAGAAAAAGGTTCTGTCCTTTGTCCCTACCGAGTGTGCTCCCACCATGGATGGGATGCTCTGAAGGGCTTCCATGCTCAATCCGAACAAGCAGGCAGGCTGATACGGTGAAGGTGGAAGTTAGGCATCCTGGACTCAACCTTTAGTGGGTTTCAAAGGCCATGCCTGAGTGTCCTCTAACATCCCTGATGCTGTCCATTCTATACCAATTGAACTTTCCAAAGACTCTTCAAAGGTTACACTGTGTACAGCACATTACAACAATCTTTTCTAAATGTATCTAAGACATGCATTTACCATAGTCAGGACAGGTCTCCTGAGAAACGGGCAGAGCTGGTGCAATAGCCTAAACAGAACCCTGTCATAGGTAAAACTTGGGTGTCCATATGCAAACCAAATATGGGGAGTCCTTTCAGTCTTCAGAGCCAGCACAATGCAATGGTTTGAGTGTTGGACTACAACCCTGGAGACCAGGGTTTGAATCCCCGCTCCGGCATGAAAGCCCACTGCATAACCTTGGGCAAGTCACGTTCTCTCAGCCTCAGAGGAAAACAAACCCCATCTGAACAAATCTTGCCAAGGAACTCCCGTGATAGGTTCACCTTAGGGTTGCCATAAGTCAGAAATGACTTGAAGGCACACAATAATAACAACAACTCTCAGTCTGCATCTCTGTTTCTTGAAGAGAACTGCCACTCACAGATTGTATCCTGAGTCCATTCCATTTGTTGTGAATAGCACCTTTATCTCTTATGAATGATAGCTCCCATGTCCTGTGCTGTTGTGCTGCAAGGAACAATTCTCCAAAATGTGTAGTATTCTGTACCCATCTAGCCACTTTCATCAGGAACAGAAGACAAAGCTTATTATCAAAGTGTGGAATCCTAACCTAAAGGCACTGAAATAATAAGTGTCCAGTGCTGGAAGAATACCTCTGGGTATATTCTTCTTGTTTGTTCAACAGCCTTTCTGGAACAGAGTTAAAATAACAAATTCAGCTCAGAAGAGGCAAAAGTCTGCATAGCCTCAGAATGCTTTCTTCTTCCTGAAAATTTGAACTGCTTGAGGGAGTTTTTTGAGTCCTGGTGGGTTCAATTCTCAAGTCTTGTCTGCAGAAGCAGAGGGGAAAATTCCAGTGCAGTTAACTATGAGTCATCTAGATTCTGTCAGGATTAAAGTGCTGTTTTAGAACTGAAAGAGAATCCTCTGTCTCTTTCTCTCTCACACACATAGCACAAAAGATTATAATCTTTTCCCTCTCAACAGCCCTGTCGCTGGTAGGGAGCTATTTTGGGGAGGAAACTAAAACTAAAACCATGATTGGGTTGTAGAATGAGAATCTAGGTCCATGTAGTCAGCATTGACACTACTGGCATATAGTCATTTATCCAAATGCAACCACTTCACCCAAATGGCATCAAAACCTAGAAAATATGCTGGAGACTGTCCCAGTCCTTTGGATGAAAACTCTACAGACTAACTCTACTTTAGAGAATCAAGTATTACATGGTGTAAACATTGGATAAAGGCCATCTCCAGCATTAAACTGTGGGCTGATTAATTTGATTAATTTGAGTGACTGATTACATAGAGTTCTTGAGTAGGTCATACAACAGTGGCTTATGGAATTCATTTTTCTTCCATATGATATACTGTTTGGCAGTCCATGAGAGATTATGACATTTTAAAACTTCTTCTGCAGTGCAGGTTGGAACAGTGTCTGTTTCTCTGTCTTGAAAAAAGCTGCTTTCTTCTCATAGTAGGCTGCCTCATTGATGAAAGCTGGGTAGATGGTGTCCTCACCCTCATACAGAATATCTTCCCCATCAAGAGTCTGGAAAATGGGGTCCCCAGGCTTCAGGGGCTGGAAATCTTTATCCTAAGAGGAATGGTTTAGGTATAGGTAAAAACAAACAAACCAAAACAGCCACAAGTCCCACCCACAGCAAGCATTTCACTGTGTTTTCTCTAGCATCTCATGAAGAAGCAACAACGACTGTCAGTGGAACAAGAGTTCAGCACCATCACCACAATTAGCAGTGTCACAGCTATCATAGTTTGAGGTGATCAAATGCCACCTTTTTCAACTGCAACCAGATATTGTTAAACTATGACTCCTATCGTTGTCAGCTAGCTTAGCATCTCGTTGGGGCTGGTGATCATGGATGTCGTAGCCCAACAACATCTGGGGACCCAAAGTTGGGAATGGCTATGCAAAGAGAAGAGTTGACGTACTTTTGATAATTGTGCTGAAGGGAATTTTGACACACACAGTTTTTCTCTCTCAACATTATGCTGTATGATGTACCTACTCAATAGTTGCATTGTACAGCAGCTACAATGATATGTCTCAAATTACAGGGTTTTCCTCCTGCACAGACACACACAAGTTTTACCTCCTTTTCTTTCATTCCTTCATTTGCTATTTACCTGCAGTTTTGCATGCACCACAGCAGAAATCTCACCACTGGGATCACGAGGGAAATCCACAGATCCAACTATTTTGTATGCTTCCGTCTCAAAGGCTGGGAACAAGGTACCTGAGAAAAGGAGGTGGAAAGAGCTGACTTCCTCTTTTAGCCTTCTACTGTTGTCTTTACAGGAAGGAATACATTAGGATAGGAGTGGGAATCATGTGGCCCTCCAGATGTGGTTGGATTCCTCCTAGCATTCCTCATTATTAGCAATAGCAATAGCATGTGTATTTCTATACCACTTATCAGCTGTGCTCTCTAAGCGGTTTACAATGTGTTAGTTAATTGCCCCCAACAAGCTGGGCACTCATTTTACCAACCTGTGGAAGGATGGATGGAAGGCTGAGTCAACCTGGAGCCCGACAGGATCGAACTCACAACCTTGCGGCTGCAGTACTGGCATTTAACCACTGCACCATCAGAGGTCTATTGGCTATGCTTGCTAGCACTGCTGGAAGTTCTGCATCTGATTCCCATCCCTCCATTAGAGCAAAAGTAAGTTCTTGCCTTTTGCAATTTACAGTCACTGTGTATCTGACAAAAAGCCCTAAAGGCACCAGATCCTGTGTGATCTTGGAAGATAAATAAGGTCAGCCCTGCTTAGTACTTTAATGCGAAGCCATCAACAAATATCAGGTGCTGTGGGCTATTTTTCAGAAAAAGGATCAGGCAAAACCACCTCTAAGTATTCATCACCAAAGAAAACCCCATGAAATCCATGGGATTCCCATTAAATTGACAAGTGACTTGAAGACACACACACACACACAAACACAAGTGACTTGAAGACACACACACACACGAAACTATATCACACTAGATTTTGAAGCACGCTGGCTTCTTCATCAGCCAAAGAATCATATATGGGAAACAAAGGGACAAAATGACAGGTCTGCACCTTGCTTCAGATGTTTGCTTATGTGTTAACACAGTCTCAAGGGAGGGTTGATGCAGATGGAGGCCATACTTTTTATTGGCCTTAAAGAGATTTGAAACAAAAGTCATAAAAGAAATGTAATAAAAATTGTTTCTCCATTAGCAACATTAAAGGATAGTATTATCAGGATGTGTTTTTTGTATTTTGCTGTATAGCCAAACCTGGCTACCTAGCTTATAATTTCATGGAACTGTATGTCAGTTATTTGACTAAGTATTAATCAAGGCTTATATCAAAGTTAATACAAAATTTTGAGCCCTCTGTAGATAGAATAGCACTAGGAGGCATATTTGGTGTAATAGGACCATATGCCCAAATTAATTATGGAGTGATACATGATGGCTGAGTGGTCAATCAGTCTGTCTGGCTATCAGCCTCTGTCTTTTAGTCTGTAGGTCAAAAAACTGGGTATTTCCAGCTTTCACAAGGAAGCAACAAAAAAGCAATATGAATCACCTTCAGTGTTTCAATAGCTACCAATCAATTTAGATCAAATTCATTTAGCCCAATATTCAGCCACAAGAATCAGTACAGAATGAGGCATGATGGTATAGGTTACCTTTGTTAAACAGCTCTATGAAGTCCAGAACATAGGCCACAGTGGATCTCATCTCCGCTAGCAGGTCAGCCCGTGCCACTCCCTGGGGCTGTGGGCCCATCTCTATCACTGTAGGGGGTGACATGGAGATGGTTCTGTTGACTGAAGCATTTGCCAGAATTATCAGGCAGAGCCTTCCCCTACATAGGGCTATAAGATACTAATCATATACAGTAATACATTGACTTCTAGGGAGAATTTTACATAGAACAGCCTTTCCCAATCTGATGCCTTCAAGATATGTACAACTCCCACTGATTACCACGCTGGTTGGGGATGATGTGAGTTGTAAGTCAACACAGCTAGTGAACAACAGTTCAGGAAAGACTGGCCTAGATCACTGTGCAGACAGCAAAGCCTTGATAATGTGCATTTCGCATTCTCACCTGGCTTTCCCCAAATCTCTGACCTAAACCACATTCAACTGAACCAAATTTCTATTCTGCCTCATAATGAGAGACAGTGTGATACATGTACTTAGAGGGCTGAACTTTGAATTAGGACATCTTGTAAAATCTCAGCCCCAGTCAACATCAAAGCTTGCCAGACCACCTTAGAACAGTTACTATGGACATTTCTACACTATGCTGTTATATTGCTACTAGCATATTTACCCAGCGTTGCTCAGGATTTTATTTTCTCATAGGTAACACTTGTTAGAAATAGGAGTTCGATGCGGTTGAAATACACAGATTTGAGATCCTGTGTCTCTAATTCTCCAAAATGTGTTGTTCAGTACCTGTAACTTTTACCCATATTCCCCAATCCTGTCTGTATTCAGGGTTGTAACATACAGAGGTTGGGTTCATGAGGGGAGCTGCTGCTAGGCCTTGTCTCCACAGCAACCGGCCTATTCAGAGCTCTCTGGCTGAGAATTCTAAAGGCCCCTCCCTGAACTGCCAACCTCAGGATTCCATAGAATCTTCACAGCCAGACGATCATATGATGTCTTAGCCTTCCTGACGAAGACAAACAGACAAGATCACTCACAAACTTTGAATTTTATATAGCAGAGATTACTCCCCTTTCAAAATCCTATGGAATCCTCAGGTTTGCAGTTTAAGGAGGGACATTTAGAATTCTCAGCCAGAGAACTCTTTTGCCTCCTACAAATACAGGCAAAGCAAATCTGCCTCAAAGTATGTGCTCTCCTAAGAAGCTCCACTATGCACGCTGAACAGAGCAGGATATTTATTCATTTAGATAATGTGCTTTGTTCTTGGGCCGTGTGTATGATCTGCATTGGAGCTGTACCCTGGCATCTTCTGCAGGATTGCAAGGCATACTGGGCTACACCTCTTTCAGACAGATTGTTCATGTTTCCTGGGTATTCTGAAGGAAAGCACCATTCACTTCAAACAGCTTGGGTGCCTTGCTCAGCTGAGCTGGCCAGCTTGCAAGAATATTTGCAGAATTACAGCCAGTGTGATGTGAGGAGACCTTTCTGACATCTGGAATGTGCACTCTGAGGACTACACCTTACCCAGCCCAGCTTTGGCCACAGAAGCAACAGAATATGTCTCCTCTTGTGGTTGCAGATAGAGTAAGATGGAGGAGGGTTTCATTTTGGACTGCTTCTGTGGAGTCAAGAAGAAAGGAGATTACCTGGGACACCCCTGCCTGAGAAATGTGCAGAAATTGGCTTTTCAGGAAATCCCTAGAGTATGTTCTCACCTGAATGTAATTGTACATGTGCATGGGCAATATGTCATCCTCAGAAGCCACTATGAAGCAGGAACCCATGTTGGCAGTAGTGTTGTGTAGGTCAAGCATGAAATCATAGGCTTTTGATGAACCCTTGGGTCCAAAGGTCTGGTTGATCTCCTGAGCACGCTGACATTCATAGGAGTCTGAACCTGAGACCTTATAGCTGAGAAAGAGACACTCAAAGCAAAGGCAGTGGTCAAGATCCAACAGGACTTCTTACAGAGCATAAATCTCCCCAAGTGTTTTTATTACAGGAGGCTTTTTGGAACAGGTGAAGGCTCCTTCTTCTCTTCCCCAGCTGTGGAAGGATAGACACAAGGCTCCTGGGCACAAGTCTACTCCCATCATCAAATGCTGTCTGTAGTGAGTTAATTTGTGTTTAGTGGCTTTTTTAGAAAAGCTATGAAAGCTAGGAGCAGAGTCAAGATGTGAAGGTTCTTTTATAGCAGTCTATATGAACAGTTCTCATAGCTTTGGGCAGGGGAAATGAGTCTTGTTTGTGGGAATCCTCCTTCCACCAACATTACCAGGAGTGGTGCACCCCAGTCTGGGGGCACTGTTTAGCCAGCTGTGGAGAACTGAACTGCCACTCATGAGATAGTTGGAGTTCAATTAGTCATTTAGGGGCCCAGTTCTAAACTGACTGTGAGGGGATGCTGGACCCATCAGCAAAACAGCTGGAATCCTCCTCTGCTGGTTACCATTTGTTGCATCATTTACCACCAATAAAGCTTATATTATAGAGTTACATGGAGCAGTACCGAACACGGTCTGGGGAAGGCCAGGGACTATAGCCAGTTCCAAAACAGACCTTCAGACACAGGAATACAACCCAAGTCTTTTCTGGCTGCCCTTGAACAACCAAGAAAGAATGAGATTTTTTAATAAGAACTTATGGAACAAAGCAAAGTTTACTCCTTCTCCTCCAGGTGCCTGAAGGCACCCAAAAATCATCCAGAAGCACCTCCCTGGTCTGCTTGTCTCGGTGATGGGGGCAGGGGGACAGAGCAGTACCCAGGAGCTGTCTGGCTACCCTTTCATACCCAAGGGTAAAGGTTCTATGGAAGGAAGTGCCTTGTAATGTCCTCAGAGGTATTTTATGTTGGTGTAACCAGAGATTATGCTCACATAAGCAAACAACAGGATTCTGGCCAAGGTGAATAGATTCCCTATGCCTTTTAAGAGATTTAATCTAGCACTGCAGCAAACATGAAGACCACTCAGAGGAGGCACATCTGAGGGCTTAGCGGCCTACTCAATTGTCCACAAGACCACTGAAGCCTGATGCAGGCTAAAACAGAAGCATAGTTCTTCCCTCACCCCCTATTCTTGTGGAAGCTCCACAAATCACTACACTACAGTGTGGTCCTTACTTGAGAATATCAGCTGTGAATACACGATTAAGGTCCCTCCCTAGGTAGCGGACACACTGCTCAACTGCCAGAGGGTTGCCCAGGAAGGGTGTGGCATGGAAGGTTTCACGCTGCAGCTCGGAGGGGTTGCGCAACCAGTGCTTGGCCAAGTAAACGCCAGACATCTCATTCCCATGTGTGCCCCCACATACTGCCACACGCCTCAGGGCAGGAAATTGCTGCAGGCCTGTCATGATTGTGTTGGTTTGAGACCCTGTTGGGAGAAAGAAGTCTAGGTGAGACTGTTAGCCACCTTCTTGGAAACGTGGGGGAGACAAATGTCCACATCTGTAGCTCATCCAGTTTGCTCACTTTCAGATACCTACTCGGTACCCAGTTCTGAAAAGTAAGGGGAAGGGAGCATCTGGAGAGTGAAAACTGGAAACAGTTCCTGTACCTTTGATACAGGGTTGTGTGGAAGAGGGTATTTCAACAGATCTGTTTATCATGCAACCAGGTAATAAGTAATACCTGCTTGAAATTCCCTCTTCTTTACAACTGTCCAGTTTCCATTCTGGCAGCCCTAGGAAATAACTACAGATGTTCTTAAACTGTAGTTTTTACCAGTTGCTGGCCCCCAACTAGCATGGAGACAGTGATTGTGGGTTCCATAATCCACCATCTGTAGCCCTTTCACATTACACAGTTCTATTGTTATTCATTCATTTTAACTGCCCTGCCAGCATCCTATGGAATCTTGGGGTATGTAGTTTAGGACTTGGAACTGTCTCAACCAGAGAGCTCTTTCAGCACCTCTTATCAAACTGCAAAACCTAGGATTCCACAGGATGGAACCATGGCAGTTAAAATGGAATCACAGAGGTATAATTATGTAGTATGAAAGGGCCCCTTGGAGAGCATCAAGAGCCCTACCCTTGAATTAATAGATGAGCATAGCCTTATGTATTCTGCTTTCTCTACAGCTAGTTAATCCTTTCTTACTTGCATTTCTCTGATAATGCCTTAGCATCCCTTTTCCATTTACCTTTTTCTTTCCTGCATGAATTGTAAGCCCAAGCACCATTTAGGGAAAACATATGGAATGGGAGGACAGTGTCTCCCTTCTTGATTATTCCTTGTTGTCCTTCTGTCTTCAGATGAGGGCTTCTTAGTGCTAACTGGTCTTTGGAAACCAACAGGTTTATACAGAAAAGGCTTTTAATAGCATGGTATAAAATTTTTATTTTCTTGCCATTTTAAGGGACATGTTTTGATTGTTTTTAATTTTCATAGAAGGATTAGTTATATTTTAACTTTTTGTATGTTTTTACCAATGTGTATTTTCACATGTGGGAAGGGAAGGGAAAGTTCTCTGTTTGTACTGTCAGAACAATTGTGATTATAAACAATTAACGTGACTTTTATGGGTATTTATCCAAAGGCACAAATCTTTCATTTAAAAAAAAAAAGAGGGGCAGAAACCCAAAATGGCAGCGGTGATGACAGGTAGACAGTATGACATGCATTAATAGCTTTGCTCTAACTTATATTACAGATATTATAAATAAGAAAATAAAGAACACCTATAGTCTTAGAAGCCATTGCTTTCTTCTGTTTAACTGTGGATTTAATAAATCTAGCCACTTTAAATATAAAGAATGGTCAACTTATTAATTGATAGGGACATTATCAAAAGACCTTTTATGATCCTTAATGATAACTGGGAATTTGTAGCTTTTTGAATGCAATGCCCATTAGCATTTCAGAAGTCAACAGTATTCATGTAACTAAGGGTTGGGGCAGAAACAGTCTTGTATCACTTTTTGAAAAAGAAATACAGTAGCATTCATTTTCCAGAATCAGTAACAGAAGATTAGAAAGACAAAAAGGGAGGGTTTAGAGCTCAGATCTGGCTGTTATGAAGTGTTCCTTGGGATTTCTAGGGTTCATTTTGGGGACTCTGATGCAGAATCAGCAGATTTGTTGTCTGTTGAATAAGTTGTCCACAACACGATCTATCACTCCACAAAGAAGACTTGCTGTCTTTACTGTTCTAAATACAACAGTGATGCTTATGATCATTGTTATATATACAGTGAATTTTCAGCTTCAGGCACCAAAACTTCAGCTGTTGTCTCTGCTGCTCAAGCAGACACAAAAAGCGCTGCTGAGTTTTGTTGCAATATGGCTAGCTATCTGTCCGCAATGAAATCTTTGTGTATCTACCTAATTCTAGTTGTGAGGGTAGTCTACGTGGGAACCACGCACCTCTTTGCTTCTTGAAACAAATCTAGGACAAAACTGTAAACTTTCCAGGTGAATATTGCACAGAAGTTGAGTTTTAATCCTAATGTCCATGACATTGTACAAGACCTCATGCTCTTCACACTCACCAAGTTAAACCATTAAAAAAAAAAAAAAAACAGACAAAAGCATCAGTGGGAACTTTAATATGTCAGACCTTTCTTCCTAAAAGGTCCAAACAGTTCAACTATTTCCTAATGCTGCCTTGGTCCTATTGCTACCCATAGAGAAGGAATTGATCTAAAAGGTTAATATTGGGTAAAAGTTCTAAAATTAATCAAAAAGGAATTAGAAACCAACTTCCATCTAACCCCAATAAAATCAGATGAAGCAGAAATCCAGATCCACATTTCATTATGAAAAGTTTATGCTGGAAAATTAAAAGGGGGGATGAATAAACCATTTTTTTTTTCAGATTCAGACACATCAGCTGAAAAATTATGCAAAATATTAAAGCCCTTGAGCTTTGGAGGCTGCACTGAAGAGGGAAGTGGTGGCAGGGAAAAGGGGCTGCTCAGTCTCTTCCCTTCCTGCTATTTGTCTACTCAAAATCATGCCCTCATCCTAAAGCTGCTTTCCCACACTTGAGGGAAAGATCTTTTCTCCTGCAAGAAGAGAATGCTTTTGAATGGGCAAAACCTGGAAAGTTTGTTCCAGCAGGTGTCACCACTGTTCAGAGGAGAAAGCTCTACGTGTGTTCCAATAAGGATAAACAGTTAAAGGTAGCGAGGCTGGTCTGCTGACTCTTTTGACAGCCTTTACCCAACAAAACAGGCAGAGAGAAGATTAGTTGGGGATAATTTGCTTTTAAAGCACAGAAGAGTAGAAGACATTGGGATGAGAGCCAAACACTAGGGCTGAAGCAAAGCTGTACTTAAAATTTGTAGGAGAGGCCATGCACTATTGTCAAGAAGGAAATGGGAAAGCTAACAAGAACTCTAAGCCCGGGACCCAATGGTGGCATGGGGCTCTTGAAGTCAAGTTTATACAGGTCAAGTTGCTATGCTTTAAGAAGTACATCAAAGGTCAACTTTGCCAGTTGTGTGTCCAACTGTCACTGAAACTTTGTGACCAGGCTACCCTAAAGACAGGAGGTAAAGGGCAAACGAAGGAGGTCTGGGGCCAAGTTTTACACAGTGTTGAGAACTAGCCAATTTTTGACTACTCTCTCTACAAATTTCACATCTACTTGCAGCTAAAGAGCCCACACATGTTGTGGAGATTACACATATCTGCTTATAGACAAGGGGCAACTGCAAAGGAGCTTCAAGACAATCAGAGAAAAGTGCTTGAGAGAGGGATTGCATGCCTCCTAAGAGATGTCTGATTGGTCAAAGCTCAGGGTGAAAGAAAATAAAAAGAGCCCTGCCCTCCTATATAAGCATTCAGGCACTATGATATACAATGATGATGCATAGAAACTGCGAAAACTTACCACTAAGAACCTCCAGAAGCCTTTCAGGGGGTCCAAAACTTTCTTAGACCAGGTCAATATCTGCTGCATTCATACATTAGAGACACACACCCACAGAGCTGGGAACATGTAAGTTTAACCTTTACCTTTTGCTTTCTGGAGTTTAGTGAATGATTTTCCTGTTATGGTTCCTGAGTGACCTATGGACCACTCTGTACCCAAATGTTGGCTCTTGGCTGGGATCCAGCAGAGCTCAGAACGGTTATAGTTAAGGAGAAGCTACCTTTGTTTCCTTTGAAGAAGGGGGGTAGCACCAAAGTTAGGAAACAATTCCCAGCGTCTTGTATTTTGTGCAGAAGAAACAATTTCAGCAGGTCTTGCTTGTCATGCAACCAAGTAACCAGCCAGACCTGCTGAAACTCCTGGAAAAATTTATAGTTCTGGTAAAAGGGGAAACATTACAAGATTTTGAAAAAGAATGGGAAGTAATTACTAATATGTTACTAAAAGATGTTTAAACATCTGATAAATCAAATTATAATAATATTTGTATTTCAGCCAAAGATATTTGACTTTTGTATTGTGATAAGAGGATACATGATGAAATTCGTAAGATTAGTTATAGATGTTTTGTATGGAAATTCCCTTTTTTTAATTAAAAGAAGATGTCACTAGACACGTTTATAAATACAAATGGAACATATATGTGCAGGAAGAGGACAAAACAATGTGTAAATATTTGTATTTTGTTAAATGAAGAATGTATATATGTATTTGATTTTTTATATATAATAAAATTATTTTTAAAAAAGACAAAAAAGAAACTCCTTCTTCTATTCAACCATTAAAGGTGCAGAAACTGTCTCCTGTTTTCATACTGGCAGTCCTAGTAGATCCATTCATTCAGTGGAATTTACTTACATGTTGTTGTTGTCACTTTTGTTGTGTGCTTTAAAGTCATTTCTGACTTTATGGTGACCCTAAAGCGAACATGTCATGGAGTTTTCTGGGGGCTGAGAGTATGGCCCTTTCTGCACCAGGCAATTAGAATGGGGCAGTGCGTCGTCTCACGGAGGTCGTCTGCACCTTGGAGTGGACTGGGAGTAGACTACTTACTAGAGGTCCACATCTCAGTCCACTCCAAAGCAACTCCAAGTGGTCCTCCAGCGTGTTTTCTAAAGACTGCAAAAAACAGGTCTTTATTTTCCTGGAACATGCCATTGTGTTCCTGCTCCCTCGTGCAGATTCGCAGGCTCACAGCAATGTGAGCCTGCAATCTGCGAAGGGCAGACTTTAGACGTGGTGAGCTTCAGTGGTTGATCGGGACCCACAACCAACCAGAAGCCACCATTTTGGAAGCCGGAAGCTGCCATTTTGGATGCCGGAAGCTGCCATTTTGGAAGCTGGAAGCAGCCATTTTGGAAGCCGAAGCAGTGCAGATCTACAGACCTTGCACTGCTCCAATTCGCCCTGGACCAAGGAGGAGCCCTGCGGAAGGGCTTCAGGGACAGTCCGCATTGCTTCGGACCCCAGAAGAAGTGGTAGGTAACGGCACGGAGCGATTCCCTTGCCTTGTGCAGAAAGGGCTTATGTGACAAACCCAAGGTCATGAAGTGGGTTTCCATGGCCAACCAGAAAATCAAACCCTGATCTAGAGGATCATAGTCCAATGCTCAAGCCCCTACACCATGCTGGCTTTATATGTTGACTTCGACAGTGGATTGAATAGGCCTAGTCTAGCTGGGACCAAGCAACAGTATGCCAGCCCAGGTTTCAGACCAGTCATGATTATTCCTGAGGAATAATCTCACTTCTGCTTTTGAGGTATAAAAAGAAACACACTGGAGGACTGCACACATGGGAATGTGTTTTCGCCATTTCATTTTGTATGTATTTGAGAAATAGCTCAGCACAGGCTTCTTTTCATGTTAGTGATTTCCAGATATCTTGTCTGCTGGCCTCCTGCTCCCTGGTGGCCATGCTTCTCCCCCTCCTGACGACAGCAACCGCTCCCATCCCCAGATCTGGCTTCCCCCAGTCTCACTGCCATGGGGGCATCTTTCTCAGTTGCCCATTTATCTCCCTCTGTCACCAGCAGTGGCAGCTCTAATAACTCCTAGGCAGGTATTGAGCGGCAAGATGAGGAGGTGTGAGAAAGAAAAGGCGCAGCTGTCAATGGCTTGGCAGCAGGAGGAAGATGGATGGAGGTGAGAAAGAAAAGGCCATACCCCAGAGCCTGAAGGCTGAGCAAAGAGAAGAGGAAAGGAAGGCTGTTTTGAATATGAGAGACACCATTACACGTAGATCTCTTTAAGTGAAAGTTATTTATTAAAATCTCTTGGAACACAGAGTGCAATCCAACTTTAAGGAAGCCACAAGAAAAGAGGACCCACTACTGCCTTCCATTTTTCTCTTCCATTTTGGATGCTACCTTAGGCAGCCAGCACTGAGGCATCTGGGCCTGCCTCTTCATGGGGCAGTACAGAACAAGAGAGTTAGCATGATATAGTGGTTTCAGTGTTGAACCACAATGCTGGGGGCCAGAGTTTGATTCTCTGCTCAACTATGGAAACCCACTGGGTGACCTTGGGAGCATCACATACTCTCAGCCTCCAGAAAACCCTGTGATAGATTTACCTTATGGTTGCCATAAGTTGGAAATAACTTGAAAGCACATTGCCACCTCTACCACCACAACAGTACAAGATAGATGACTCCCACATGAGTTTATTGGCCTCCTTTATGGGCCTCCTTCATCTGAACTGGGTTGCTAGAATGAAAACTGGAGGTGGTCCCTGTATACCTGTAAGAGTTGTATAAAAAGTAAAATTTCAGCAGGTGTTGCTTATTACTTGTTTGTGCAACAAGCTGTACCTGCTGAAATTCCCTCTTCTACACAACCATTAAAGGTATTGAGACTCTCTTCTGTTCTCAGTACAGCAACCCTATGGTTTATTTCATACATGCAAGCCATCCCTTGAATTTATACTCATGTGTAGGATCCAGATTTAGGGTGGAGGTAGAGGAGTTTGGGCAAGATGGCCTTAGCAGGCATTCTTCCATAAGTGAGACCCTTTGTTCCTAAGAACTACCCATCTAGTTGCCTGCTTCATCAGGTCTTATTATTTCTTGGGGGAGGGGGATGAAGGCTACTGCTTCTACTTCTCTTTGTGGTCATCACTATGAACATGCTGAGTTTGAGAAAGTAATGTTTTGACTGCAACACCCTAGCCACTATGCTGGCCAGAATTCTGGGATGTGTCATCCCATATGTTACTATCTGAACTCTAGAAAAAGAAAGCATCAGTAGTGAGAAAGAGGAAATCCAGGAAGCTCCGAGAACTCTTGTGTATATGGATGTCACCCTGGAATGTACCTCATGGGGTATGGTAATAACCGGCTATACCTTCCAAGTCACCATTTTGCTTCTGGTTTGGCCCTGTCAACAATTAGTATTTCACATCAAGATCCATTTGGAGTGTCTAGACTGAAAAAAGAGAGAGAGAAAGAGACAAATCTGAAAGATGATTCCTACATCTAGACCAACAAAATGGGGCTCTTAACGTCGTTCATGTGAACTTAATTTCACAACAGAATGTTTGTGAGTCATATAGAATCATAGAATCATAGAGCTGGAAGAGACCACAAGGGCCATTGAGTCCAACCCCCTGCCATGTTGGAATATACCACCCAAGTGTTCTCAACAGATGGCCATCCAATCTCTGTTTAAAGACTTCCAAAGAAGGAGGGTTTAGGGAAGTGAAATGACACAAGAATAAACACACATAATTTAGTCATAATAGTGAAAAAGGCATTAAGGTGAGGCCAAGGAAAGAGATTTTGAAGAACTCAGAGCCAAAGACAAATGTAGCCATGACTCCTTTTGCTTCCAGAAAGGCTTACAAAACTATGACCCTGCACCTGGGGCTGTTCACAGCCACTTCTCATGTCATGCTTCAAGCATGTGCCTCTCTTTGTCTTCTGGAAACATAAGACTTCTAGGCTATCACCAAAGCCAGCGTGGGGTAGTGGTTTGAACACTGGACTGTAACTCTGGAGAACAAGGTTCCAATCCCTGCTTGGCCATAGAAACTCACTGGGTGACTTTGGGTAAGTCATAGGCCATTTCCGCACTAGACTTTTATAGTGCTATGATTCCACTTGAAACATCCTATGGAATCCTGGGGTTTGCAGTTTTGGGAGGGGCTGGCCCCTCCCAAAACTGCAAACCCCAAAAATCCATAGGATGTTTCAAGTGGCATCATAGTGCTATAAAAGTCTAGTGTGGAAATGGCTATACTCTCACAGCTTCAGAGAGAGGCCAAGGTAAAAACCCCTCTGAACAATTCTTACCAAGAAAACCCCATGATATGTTTAGAGTCACCATAAGTCAGAAATAATTTGAAGGCAGACAACAACACTGTTTTTCAGCAAGCCCACAGGGATCTTGGGGGGTTATTCATTACCTTAAGTAACAAAAAATAACACTGAGCCAAGTGTTAGGAAAATTATTGTTGCTGCTGGTCACATTGTAACTAAATGTGTTACTTGCTGTTTTTCATCACCTTTCCTATAATACAAATAATGTTAAGTTTGGTAAGAACATGAAGTAAAATGTATAATAGCTACAAACCTTGACAAATTCCATTCAAAATACCTTAAATCCGTGGTTCTTAACCTGGGGTTCAGGGGCCCCTGGCTGTCCCCAAAACCCTGCTGCTGGACACCACCAACAGCAGCAGCAATAGGGACATGGCAGTGGGAGTAGGGTTGTGGGTACTGAAACAGTTTACCCATTTGTAAACAAGGGAGCAGATTGAGAATGCACATGCGCGCGCACGCACGCACACACACACACACACTACTGCATTCCTGACAAAAGGGACACAGCAGCAGGCATGTGCATGAATCCAAAGTATGACTCTGGAGAAAAATATCTGAATCCCCACTTACCCATGGAAATCCACTGGATTACTTCAGGCAAGTCACATCCTCTCAGCCTCAGAGAAAAGCAAAGGCAACAAATCTTGCCAAGGAAACACTGATGATAGATTCGCCTCAGGGTTGCCATAAGTCAGTTTTCAAAGGGGAGAGACATAATGGCTAGAAAGAACCTCCCTTGACCTTGGCACTTTGTTGTTGTGTACCTTCAAGTCATTTCTGGCTTGTGACAACCCTAAACTGAACCTATCACAGGGTTGTTGTTTTGGTTTTGTGGTTTTTCTGCAAGATTGGTTCAGAGAGGGTTTGCCTTTGCTTCCTGCTCCAAGAATGTGACTTGCCCAAGGTCACCCAGTGTCTCAGCAGGGATTTGAATCCTAGCCTCCAGAAGCCTTAAATAAATGAATGAATGAATATTTGAATATTTAAATCAAAATTTAAATATTTAAAGCTTGAGTTAAATTGTGTACATCCTAAACAAAAAATTACATTTGCAAGGGGTCCCCGGTAAAGAAAAGGTTTAGATCCACTGCCTTAAAATATCCTTTTTGCATTAAAAGGTAAAAAAAGTAAAAGTGTTGCTGGTCCCCTTTAATAGCATGAATTTCACTTGTTATTTTTTAAATGTAACTTTCTTACACCCTCATTATCAAGAAAGGGGTAACTGGTTGCACATAGTTAGTTATAACTAATTACTTCCAGATTCTCTTTCTAATAATGAACATAAAGAGACTGACCTTGAAATATAGTAGGTTGAATGACAGAGCGAAGACAAGAAGGGCAGTGGGGCTCCTGTACCTTTAACAGTTATTTATGGAGAAGAAGGGATTTTTAAGGGCATCTTATCAAGTTATTAAAACTACTATGGATAATTAAAATTGGACCTGCCAAAATCCTTTCTTCTATGCAACATATAAAAGTTTTTGGAAATCCAGTGTTGAGATCTGGTATCTCTGTGTTACAGATTTGGCCTCTTCCATCGAAGCCTCCATCACCGATCTCTATAGGGATCACTTTGAAATACTAACTGGAAATTAAATCTGTTGCACCCACTGTCCCTTTTAGCCCTCCGGCTTTGGCAATATTGTCTCATCCCAGGATGCAGTCCCAGGGCTGCTGCCCCTAGTCACCTCCTCACCCTCCTCTAGATTTGTAGCATGGATATGTATGTACCCAAATGCCTCCAGCAAGTGCTGATGATCTTGCTGTATCACCCAAGCAAGTTTTTTTCCTGAATCACGCATTCCCTTGCCTTGTTTCTCATTGGAGGGTGGAGATGCCTCTCTCTCTACGTATCTACCTCTTACCCCTCAGCCCTGCTATAAAGGAAGATAAAATCACTCACGCCATCCCAGAGATCCAGTTCTGAACATTATAGAGAAGGACATAGCAAGACTGAGAGAGAGGAAAAACTGAACAACCCAGAACCTGCTAACCTTCCAGCTGGGCATAATGTCAGGTAAAGCCTGCTGGGAACTGTAGTGGGCATATGTGCTCTGGACCTGGGCAATTTTCTCTTCAGTCATTTTGTTTCTTCTATGTCGGTAATTCCATTTCTTGCTCTGGGGCAGAAACAGAACTTGGAAGAGTTATATTTTTTATTGAACTACAACTCCCAGAATCCCTAGCTTTCAGAGAGAGTACTCTTACTGTCTGGGCATTCTGGAAACTGTAGTCCAAACCAGTAAAATTTCTTCATCTCTGGTGAGAAGCTCTTACATTCAAGACTGCATGTTGTTGCACTGCCATTCAGAGCGGTGGCATGAGCTGATTGCATGGTGAGCTGGTTAATGTTATATTCACTGCTTGGATACCTGGATACTGGAGATCTGGCACTTGGACAGCTGGAGTGGGAAGATGGAGACTAATGCAGCAAAGTCTAGCATGCATGTCTGATTTGATGTTATGGCCTCATATTCAGCTGTAGTTTTCATAAATGTTTGGGATGACAAGTTTATGTAACAGGATAATCTTATTGTCTGAGAGGGCTCACCCCAATATTTTAAGGTGAGTTCCCCTCTGCTCAGACCGCAGGTCACTCTGATTTGTGATAGCTCCTGGTGAGCACTTCTAAATGATACAGAGGTTTATCACCAGATCCCAAGGCGCCTTCTGTTCATTCCTGATTCAGACCTATAAAAGTACGGAGTGACCCAGACTGGCTTTCTTCTGTGACAGCAGAAGAATGGCAGCCCGTGACATCTGTGCTACCTCACTGTGGCCCCTTTTTCAGGACTGGTAACTATCACCCTTTCCACCCAGTCTCTCTCCATCCAGCCTTTTTTGTGCCGCTCTCCAATAGCCTCATATGGTTCTTAAGAGTGTCTGATTCTTAAACCCTTTGTTTAACTTTAATTGGAGTCCTCTTTACAGTTAGTACTGGTACACATAGGTAAAAAGGTCCTGCCATTACCCTCTTCTCATAGGTCACATTTGAGCTATAATTCCCCAAAATTCTAAGGAGATGCTGGCATTGCAGGTGGACTCCAGTGTCCCCCACTTCTTAGGGTAATGTTTTCATTTCTCTTGTGAAGGAAGCATGTAGTCTTGCCATTGTTTTTGACTCTTTTATCTGTTGTTCCTCACACTGAGGCTGTAACAAAGTCATGTTGTTTTAATTTATAATATGGGCAAAATCAGAGCTTTTCCTTCTGCTTCTTCATGCCTTGGTCATTTCCTGCCCATAGTGCTATAATCTTCTTTTGAGTAGTCTTCTGTTATCTTATCTTAGCCCACTGGTTTCCATTCAACATTCTGGTTCTAAGATTATTTGACCTGTTGTTCTAATCATATTTCCTATTTCTGATGTCACTTCATTGGTTACCTATTTCTTTTAGGAATCAGAACCAGCTTCTTGTTTTAATTAACACGCTACATGACATAGCTGCCCCTCTCCATCTCTCATCTATCATTTCTTTTTACCAGCCTGCCCAGGGTCTGTGTTTTAGGAACTTCAACCTTCTCATTCAGCCAAGGGTTTCTTCTTCCTTGGCTCAGATTAATCTTTTCTCATTCCATCCTCTTGCTCCGTATTCCTGGAATTGCCTCTCTGAACATTTGCAGACTGTTCTTTCCCTGGTTATTTTTAAATCTCAGTTGAAAACCCTTTTTTGTTTTCCAAAGCTTTTGGAGTTTTAGTTAATGTTGTTTTATTAACTTGTGTATTTGTACTATTTGTATTCATCACTTAGCTTTATTTGTATTGTATTTCTTGTATTACGTCTTATATGTTTTACGATGGTATTTATATGATTTTAAATTTCCATTGCTCCATCCTTCCCCTGTGTGTGTGCATGTGTGCATACACATCCTTGGAAAGGCTGGCTGTTCTTTGTTGCGCTTTCATTTGTTGTTGTTACTGATGATGATGGTTATTGGTTATTATTATTTACTGTGCAGTTCTCTTTTTCAGCCCACTCCTGAGGAAGGAGTCAAGGATCTCTCTATAAATGCCTGGGGAGTAGATAAATTAATCAAGGGGTAGCTACACTTGTCCCCTAGACCAGGGCTTCTCTGTCTATTTTATTTGGGCACAGCAATCGTGAATCTCTTTGGTATTACACCCTTGAGCCAGTTCCCCAAACACACCAAACAGGGACTTCAAGGACCTAGGCACTCATTTTGTTCCCAGATCAGAGCTGGCCCAAGATTTGTTCTGTTTGAGTCATAGCAATCAGTGGCATCCCTGAAGCTTGGTATGCAAGGCTGGTCAGCTTATTTTGGTGCCAGAGTCAGAACATTCAGCAAATGCCTCATCCTTTCCTCTCCTTGGCAGTAAGAATAAAAATATAATGAAAATTAAAAGCTAATATTTGGGGGGGGGTATGACACCCCAAATCAGCTTTCTGAAGTAACTACTTCATTCCACCAAATAGCAAGAGGACCGGAAGAGATTTTAAAATAAGTAATCTACATTCATGTGTTGCCTTCTGTTCCGTTTCTCTCTCCACAATGGTCACTTCAGGTCTAGAGAGAGGAGTTAGCCTTTCCATCATGCCTCAAAGAACTAGAAATTTTAACCTCTGTCATGTCTAATACTATGTGCTTTATATTATATCCTTCAAAATATTGGGTATGGTGGTAGTAGCTTCCTAAGTGCATTGACAGAGCTTAGAAAAGTTTCTTCTTTGGACTACAAATGGTAGCTGGAGGATTTTGCAAGTTGTAGTAAAAAACGTAATTTGTCCACATTCTGAGGGAATGGTCCTATAGATTGTCCAAGCTAGATGTGTCTAATTTGGTCTGGTCAAGTTGAAATATGGAACTCCTATATGGAGCTCCTTTATGCCTTTAGGAGAAAAAAAATCTTTAACTGCAAAACAAATATAGAACAACAATAAATATGAGATGGGAGTTAAAGCAGATTCTGCCTGTTTTGCAGATACAAAGGCCAAGCTTCAAAAGTGGTATTTACTATTACCCAGTCAGCTGAGCCAGAAGGAAGCCTCCCCGTGACTGCAGTTTCTCCTTTCAGACTTGCAGGGCATTTCCAGACTGGGGACTAGTTCTAGCATTACCCACTAATTGGTCTTCCATTGTAAACTACAGACGTAATTGCAGCTGGTACTGGGAAAGGCAACTCCAAAGAATCTGGGTACCAATTTTCCCTTCCTTATGGTTCCACCCATGCCTGTCAATTTGACATAGCTGTGCAGGCAGGGGAGGAATGTCTATATTTTAGTAACCTGCTTATTTCTGTGTAAACTTTTAGATTAGCCCCAGGATGCTTTTTTTCCTCCTTCAGTGGATTGTACAAATATGTTAAGGCTTTAGAGGAAGGGTACATGTGCCAGAATGTAGACACATGGTGGTTTGAGGCTTGTCTGCCTCAAACAAAATGATAGAGGAGTAAGAATAAGGTGGTCTACACTTGAAAGTCTTGTGCTGCCCCTAGAATTCTGGTCCCTGGGTTGGCTTGGGGTCAACAATGCCAGTTTCTTTTCTTTCCTTTCTTAGCCTTCATTGCAGCCAGCCTCAGTGTATTGACATCTGATGGCTGCCCCTTCTCATCCAGCCCTGTGAGGACACCATGTCTCCTGGGGACAACACCAGAGTTTGAGCAGTATGAAGCTGAGGGAGCAATGAAGCAAGGAGGCGGCACTCTTTTGACCAGGAAAAACCAGTGTGTCTCTGGTGTTACTGTGCAACTGGAGATGAGAAGCCTGTGGGAGGAGTTCAACAGCCTTGGCACTGAAATGATTGTCACCAAGGCAGGGCGGTAGGTATAATATTCCAAGGTCCATAAATATAGAGAAATAGGTCATGAAGACTGGGAAAGGAAGCTTTAATCCAGAGAGTGACAAAATAAGGACTACAAGAATCCTTAGCTCCTTCCAATCTAACAATCCACTGTGAAGATTAGGGCATTAACTCTACTTTTGTTATAGTGTTGTTGACTCTGACTTATGGTGACCCTCTAGCAAGGTTTTCTTGGCAAGACTTATTTGGAGAGGGTTTGCCACTGCCTTCCTCTGAGGCTGGGAAATGGTGACCTGCTCAAGGTCACGCAGTAGGTTTCCATGGTCTCCTAGAGTCCTATTCCAACACTCAGAGCAGTACACTACGCAATCTCCTAACACCACTTTACAATTTTCTTAATGCTTCCATAAGAAGACACTAGCTCAGTATGTATGCTACTACTATCAGAAGACACCACAGCTTGACACAGTGCCTGCAAAACTTTGGCTGTATGTGTGTGTTGGTCTGGGACAACTCTGTCTTTGACAACTGAAGGGCAGCCCTCCAGATGTTGCTGGACTCCATCATAACTCACATTTGGATGTGCCAGTTTAGGCTGATACAGGTTACAGTCCAACAACATTTGGAGGGCCTGAGATTACTAACCTCCTTTCTTCCTGTTCCAGGAGAATGTTCCCCACTTTCCAGGTGAAGATATCAGGCATGGACCCCTTGGCTGACTATGTGCTGCTCATGGACTTTGTGCCTTTGGATGACAAAAGATACCGGTATGGGCCCAGTTCTGGAAGTGTGAAGTTAAAGTTGTATCTCCTGCCTTCAGTTTAGTGCAATAGGCCCCAGAAGGACTCAGAGGTCAAAAAAGACTCAGATGGCAATAGCCTCAGAAAGACTCAGAAGGCAGAACCTAGCAATAACTAACTTACACACAATAGTTACTTGAAAGTAATTTCTCTACCAATAACAGGCGTATACAGTGGGTCCTCAGTATCCACTGGGACTTAGTTCCAGGATTTCCTTTGGATACCAAAACCCATGGATGCTCAAGTCCCGTTATATACGGTGGTGTAGTAAAATGACACCCCTTACATAAAATGGTGAACAATGCAAAAGTTTGCTTTTTGGATTTTTTAAAAATGTATTTGAACCATGGTCGGTTGAATCCATGGATGCAGAACTGTGGATACAGATGGCTGACCGCAACTTAGTAACCTCATAATTGCAACTTAATGAGAATTTAACTTCTTCTCAAGCGTAACCATAATTTTCAAGTTACTATTTCAGTTCTGGGGGTGACCTCACTGCATTGTAGTGAGAGAATATAACATATCTCAAGTGTTGACTTGTCTTCTGATGTGGGGATTGAGATGACCAAAAGGCTTACAGAGGACTGAAGATAAATTAATTAGTGGTTGCCAAATTGATCATTAGATCTGGTGAACAGGTAAAATTTGATATAGTCTATTAAACAGAGCAGTGCAGTGCAGTGCCCTTCTCTTATTGTACCTACTTTTTTGCACTCTTTGAAATTAGTTCTTGTAGTGTTCTATAGAGAAACACAAATGAGTCTACTGTTTTCTCTACTAATGATTATGGTTTTGAAGACCCTTGATCTGGATTGTTTTCAGTGCATAAATCCTATCTCTAACCTTATCTTCTTGGTGACAGCTCCTTAAAATATACTTAAAAGATATATGCATGAAAAAGTCAAATAAATTTTAAAACTAAAATTATTAATTATTTGTATATCTACTGTATAAAAGTCAAAGTTTGTCCTATGTCAGGTGAAGAGCTCATATGATTGGCTGCGTCAGGCGAAGAGCACATATGATTGGCTGCCTGGGAAGATTCTATAGAATCCTGGGGTTTACAGTTTAGGGAGGGAGGCCTTTAGAATTCTCAGCCATAGAATAGGCCGGTTGCTATCGAGATGAGGCTTAGCAGCAAGGAGGAGGGCAGTGTATTCCCTTAGGACCCCAACCTCTGCATGTTAATAATTCTGAATACATATTGGATTGGGGAATATGGGAGAAAGTTACAGGTACTGGACAAGACAGTTTGGAGAATTAGAAACATAGGATCTCAAATCTGTGTATTTCAACTGCATCTAATTCCTAAAGTAAGATAAGGTAATTCCTAAAGTATTTGTAACAAGTATTACCTATGAGAAAATGAAATCCTGGGCAACACCAGGTATATACACTAGTTTTATATAAATCTTATTTATATTTCATTTTTTATTATTAAAAAAACTAAGGCCATTTCCGCATGGGGTATTTAAAACAGTGCAGTCTGTCCTCCGGGGAGGATGTCTGCACCTGGCATGGACTGGGACCAGACTACTTAATGTAGATCTGCACCTCAGCCCGCTCCGGAACGACCTCAAGTGGTCGTCCAGCATGCTTTTGAAAGACCAGAAAAATCAGGTCTTTCAAAAGCACGGAGTGCACCACTGCGAGCCTGCTCCCTTGTGCAGATTTGCAGGCTCATACCAATGCGAGCCTGCGATCTGCCAGGGGTGGGTTTTAGACTGGTGAGCTTCAGCCGTTGGTCGAGACCAACTGGAAGCCGCCATTTTCGACGCCGGAGCAGTGCGGAGTGACGAGCACACACTGCTCCGGAGCAGCCTGGACCGGACCGGGGAGCCAGAAGATCCGATAAGTAGCGGCGCAGGGCGATTCCCTTGCCCTGTGCAGAAAGGGTCTAAATTTATGTATTTATTTTCTGAAGGTGACTAGCTCTGCAGTCCTAGGGCAGCAGTCACTTTGGAGCTGAGTGTTCTTTCTTTGGCCAAGTGCAGAACCAAGTCCTGTATCTGCTTTTCTCTGCCCAGTGGATGGGGAAAGAATAGGTGGCTAGAGGTGCATTGGGGCCTATATGTCTATCTGAAACTGTGCAACTGTTTCTCAAATTTATTTACTCACAAGTGTTCTGTCAAGAAAGATAGGAAGGGAACTGACTCAGCAAAGAAATTTTCTGCACTGCAGGTATGCATTTCACAGCTCTGCTTGGTTGGTAGCTGGCAAGGCGGATCCTGCTACACCTGGTCGAGTTCATTTCCATCCTGACTCTCCAGCCAAGGGAGGCCAGTGGATGAGGCAAATTGTCTCCTTTGACAAGCTCAAGCTCACCAACAACTTGATGGATGACAATGGTCATGTAAGTCACTGTAGGGCTGCTCTGTGGACAGCGTCATTTTGTTGTCTAGCCACAAGGTGAGACTAGATGTTGAGTTTTTCCTTACTGTCTTGTTCTTGTCTATCACTTCTAGAGTGACACCTTCTTTATGTATTTCAAGACATCAGGTAGCAATGGCTTTTATCACAGTGACATAAGGAGCCTAGAGGGCTTGAATTATAAAATGCAGCCGCTGAAAGATGACTAAAACCTTTGGTATCTGAGAAACAGAAAATAATAATATCCAAAAGAACAAAGCAAATTTTTAGCCAAACAATCTTTCTTCTAGGTCAAAACTCTTTCACATAATCTCTTACTGCAAGAGTCAGAGGAAAGGAGAGGGTTTCTTGCTGGAATGCAACTTCCATTAACAGCCCATAATTTAACCGACTGAAACAGCTTCTGTAAATGGTTAATGGAACAAGAGAGACAACAGGTCTCTGGCTGAAGAACTCATAATCTTGATCCACACAAATTGCTATGCTGGTACATGGAGAGAGTCTGGGATAATGAATCCTTATGTAAACTATTGAAATGAGCAGAGAATATATGGCCTCTAGATGTTTATGTAGGCTTGCTGGGTTTTCAGAATACTAAGAAGGAACAATCAAAATTTATGATCTGGGGGCTGATAATTTTCTGTCTATATGAAAATTTATATCTGGTTGCTTTTTTAGCATGCGTCTCCAGTCCTGAAGCCATTATCATATCATAACTATTGGTATCAGCAGTGATCTTCAGAAAGACTCACTTGCTACTACAACCTTATCTTTTCTCAAAATGCCCACACCCGCTGATAATGGATTTTTGGCATCCCATTCAGTCTACATAAAAGGACATATTTTCCAGCCTTCATATAAGGGGTATTCCTTATAACAAGGAACACCTGGCAGCCCTAAGTGTTCACAAACTACAACTCTCATCAGAGGCTCAGCTGTGCAACAACCTCTGGAGGGGCACATGTTCCTCGGCCTTATACTAAATGATATATCACATATGAAACATAAAATGTAATGTAGTTGAAATTTATACAATGGTTTTTTAATGTATAGCCATATAGTGCTTGTGAAAAAACTTAATATAATTATGGGGTTTCTACTGATCAGTGGGCCCAGGACCTCAGGATTTGTTAATTTAAGGTTGTACAATAATGTATGGGACAGTGAGGGGATGGAGGTGATTTCATGCCACTGAGTGACTAAATGGAAGTGGTTAAGCAGGTGCCAATATCCGTAGACCCTTCTGAAAAGATCTCTCCTCTTGATCAAACAGATCATCCTGAATTCCATGCACAGATACCAGCCCCGATTTCACGTGGTGGTGGTCGATCCACGTCCAGACAGTGAGCGTTATGCCCAGGAGAATTTCAAATCCTTCATTTTCACTGAAACGCAGTTCATGGCAGTGACCGCTTATCAAAACCATCGGGTGAGAACAATATTGTAAGAACAATCATCAATATATTACCAAGAGGGCTGACCCATAGGAAAGCGGGCAAGGTTGCTGCAATACAGATCTGACTAGAAGGTGGCAAATTAATTCATACAGTCATCATGCCTTCTGCTGTGCAGTCTTCTTTTCCTAATGCATTTTTAATGGCACTGAGCTAAGTAAAAAATTTTAGTTACTATATGGCCAGAATTCACTTGGGCAGTTATGAAAGCATAACCTAGAGTGACTGTTTCGTATTCACAATCCCAATGTATACCCTCATTTAGGGGATACATAAGGACTATGAAAGTCCCCCAACCCTACTTACAGGACAGCAGCTGCTTATGTCACTAAGGTTCTGTTCCCCTGTCAGTTAGGAAGCATAAGCCTGGTGTTTCCATCATCTCTTGTGCCCGTGAACTCTGGTGTGAAGGTAATTGTAACAGGTGCCCTGCTTCTGACTGTTGCAACAGAGATCATTCATGGGAAGGGAAGGCAATCTCAGCTAACTGCTTCCTAATGGCTGCTTCCTGAATGACAGGGGAACAGACCCCTGTGGATTGCAGCAGCTGCTGCTCAGTAAGTGTGGATTTGGGTTGAGGTCAGACTGGTAATAACTGTGTTGCTATGTAACTATGGTAGCCATTTGTAACTGCCTAAGTGAATTCCAGCCAGTATATTTATGGGCTGTAGTGGGAAAGGACTGACATATATTCTGAGTGCCTAATTCCAAATTCCTGTCCAGGAACTTAAGTTCAAATTCCCATCCAGGAATTTAAGTTCATTGTATGGCCATATCTCCTCTCCTAATCTACCCCAGAGACTTGCTGCAAGCATCAAACAGGACAAGACCTAGGTACACCATCCTCAGTAAAAGGTTGGAATAAAATATACTAAAATAAATGTTCTTAAAAGTGTGTTGCACCTTTCTTTCAAAACACAATGTGCTTTTGGCTCCACAAAGTAGTGATGTATATCAGGATGATTTTCACTGGGTACAGTGCCACATGCTTTCACTGGATCTGGTGTTGTCCTCTCAGGGATTAATATAAAAGCACCATAACCAGAATAGCAAAGGAGAGGGTGATAGGAAAGATGCTACGTGCTTAACAAACTCATCACTCTCTTGGCAGATCACGCAGCTGAAAATTGCTAGTAATCCATTTGCAAAAGGGTTCCGGGAGTGTGAACCAGATGAGTGGTAAGTCTCCTCTTCCCTACCACTGTCAAATATGAGTGGAAGGATCAGTCTCTCAAGTAATATGTCTGCAGCCAGAACAACTACTGTTCTCACAGTGCAACCCTATATAGGCCTATTCAGATGCAAGTACCATTGAGTTTAACAAGTAACTGTGGGTACAGATCACACCTTTAGATATACTGAGGCAGAAGTTAGGTATTTATTAATAACTTTTATCCAATGTGCTGCCAAAGCTGCAACTGAATATAGACTGACCTTGTATCAGTAGAAACTATTTTTATATGGATGTCTCTCACATCCTGCTGTGCTCAAAGATAAGACTTCTTAGTGTTTCAGTCTCTTATATTTTTATAATTATCTACAGCAGTGGTTTTCAATCCACATCCTACAGATGCTTTGGACTTCAGCTCTCAGAATCCCTGACGTTTTGCCTGAATGGGGATTTGAGAGCTGAACTCGAAAACACTTGGGAGGACCAGTTAGAAAATTACTGATCTACACTTTGCTGGCCTTTCATTCCCAATGAAACAAACAAGAAAATGCTCAGAGTATTACCAGTTCTCTTTGCCCACCCCAATAATTCTCAGCCTTCTATTGTAAAGTTGTCAGAAAACTTTCATTTTCCAGTAAGTGCTGGATGGGTGTGTGTGTGTGTGTTAGCAGCCTCTGTACTTTTTGAACAATCAAAAAAGGAAAAACTGATGGTAGTAAATGGGAACAGGAGGTGGAAGATTTGGGGCTACAGCAGATTTGAGGAACCTTTAACTCCCAGGATGTTTTGGACAACTTCCACAGTCTTACCATTGGTGATGTACAGAGAGGCTGACAGGACTCCTACATCAAAGCATCTGGAAGGTCAAAGTTTCCATACTTTTGGTTAAAGGACAAATCCACAGCTTTTCTTCATGAACTCCATCACCAATTAGTTTTTGCATCTTAACTGTCTTTTTCTTTGTAAATGTAGGCCAGGTTCTCCAGGGCAACTACTAGGCTGCTTATCTCGGAATGGCAGTGCAACTACCTTAGCCCAGATGCAGGAGATTCCAGAGAAAGGTAAGATGGAAGAAGAAATGATAGTCATTGTGCACAGTGATCTTTTCTGGAAAGCAGAGTCCCTTATTCAGCGTGTGTGCGGAAAAAAACAAGAGTCATGTGCTTGTGAACGACTATTAATACTTGAACAAGGGCATAAGGTATCACACTGGGCCATGAGGATGTGGTACACGCTCCCAGATCACAATTTGTAGCATTTATCTGAATAATTGCCTCCTCCTCATGTTGCAATGCTGGTAAATTGTAGTCACCAAACCTGTCTATCTACTACTTGCCTCTTGCTTACTACCTCTTACAGCCTGGTTTCTCAAGTTGATCATCAGGATTGTTTGCATTCCAGATTCCCCCTTGGACAACAACAGAATTTAATTTTGGGTGCAGAATTCAGCTGTGATTATTAGTTTGCCTCCCCCCCCAATTTTTTTAGCCCTTACGGATGCAATACAATTTGTAAACATACCGTTAATAACATCTGAACAAATTAAATGTAAAAGAAGGTGCTACCAAGTAAGAGCTTCCATTGTTTAATAACCAGTATCTCATGAGTGCACAACTCATTTGCCCACATGTGATTACTACTAGCAGTATACTTTATCTAAATTTGAATAAATGGGCTTTTCTTCATGGATAACATGCTATTTCCTTTTTCAAACTGTAGCGCATAATCAACACTGATTATAACTATGTGATGTTGAGCTAGGTAGGCCCAATTATCTTGCCAGCTTAGTGCCTGGCAAAACACTGTGATCTACCCAGGGCTTTCTGGCACAGTAGTAAGTCATCCAAATAAGCAGCATGCAGTTCAGGCAGAGGGCATTGATCATGTTCTATACTAGTGCTGTGATTAGCTATGAGTGTAGGACCTAGTTGGAGAATCAGGTAAGCAGTAGTGTTACAATGCACATGGACAGACTCGGGCTATCAGGAAAAAGCGTCTGTGCTCTACATCTAACTTTTTTGCTTTCTAGGATTTACCAGCAGCCAGCATCTCCCCCCTTCCCTCCTCAGAGAAACCTCTCGGCTTCAGCACCCACCTCTGGTGACACCTGCCAGCCTCCAGGATATGTGCATTGCTCGACGGCCCTTGAATGAAGCCTCTGGGGCCCTGCCCTACAAGCACCTCTCCTATCACAGCATCTATGTGGGGGCCCGCTCGCGCGCAGCACCATATGCACTCCCCAGTGGCCGGGCCACCAGCTTCCACGCTCTCAACATCTACACAGCTGGTGGCTATAAACAATGAAGGAAAACAGAGGTGGTGGGCAGGTCCCCAGATTGAACGTAACCATCAGAAGTCAAAACTGTGTGCCCACTTTCCCCCTCATGTTGTCCAGATCACTGCACTGCCTGCCTAAAGAGGCCGCTCCATTCCACAGCTTATACTCCACTGAAAGTATGTGAGGATGTTACCTTCAAAGCATCCTGAAAGATGTGCCCACCATTCTGCCCAAGACAAACAGTGTTGTTCTCAGTAGTTGTTCCTTAGTCTATAGATGTTGTTCTGTGCCTTCATGTTGACTCTGACTTTTGGCATCCTTACTATAGGGTTTTCTGGGCAAGAGTTATTCCAAGTGACTTTGCCATTTCCTTCCTCTCAGCTGAGAGAGCATGATTTGCCCAAGTTGCTCAGAGAGTTTCCATGGCTGAGTGGTGATCTGAACCCGGCAGTCCCAGGCCGACACTCAAACTGCTACACCATGTTGGACTAGGGCTCCTGAAGACCAGGGTTTAGATTCCTGCTGGGTCATGGAAACCCTCTGGGAGATCTGCACAAGCCACGCTCTCTCAGCCTTACAGGAAAGCAATGGAAAGAATAAATCTTACCAAGAAACTCCTAAGATAAAGATACCATAAGCTGGAGTCAACCTGAAGGTACATAACACAGACAATAATCAGAGCACAGGATCTGATGCATTCTTAGTCTCCTTCTGAGATGAGAGAGAGCCCAGGGAAGCAGGAAACCTATTTCACCAACATCCTGGTCTTCAGCTCCCAAATGATATGCTTTGTCTCTTTACAATATTCTACACTGTAGAGTCTACAATTATGAAGAAATTCAACTCCATGTTCCCAACCTGATGCACTAGCAAATGAGGTTCCAATGCAAGTCCCACTTAATGTCAACTCTCCCCCGCAAGCTTTACAACACAAATAAACTTGACAGGCAAATATTTTAAAAATAATGCAGGGAGAAGTATATTTTATTGTAGAATTTGGTGGCTGCAGTGATTGAAGGGTTTTGGAACAAAAATTCTGGACCGCTTGCTTATAAAAGCTTTCCTTTTCTTAAAAAGAAGGACTCAGCAGGGTAAACCCAGAGTGCTGCTATGAACCCTTTGTCCTCAGTACAAGGGAACCTCTATTTTATAGTTCAAGGCAGGAGGAGTACCTCTCTTGTCTTTGGAAAAACTGACTGCAAGTTTCGCCTACACAAGACTCCTGGTGCTTATCATTTGCTCATCTTGCTAGCAATTGGCAACAAGAGGCACAAGGCAAGCACTGCCATACTTTACATCCGCCATGAATTAGGCACCAGAATTTCAACTGTTTTGTTAGCACAGGCAGATGCAGTGTTAAGTCCAAAGAAACAAGTTCTTTGGGACAGACTCGGAAATGGCTGGTATGGAAATCAACACCAACTGAATTATCTAGTGTAAATTCCCAAAATGCTGCTTTCTCTCTGGGCATGTTAGAAGCCTGGGTTACAGCTCTTGTCTCCTAATGTGATAGGCAAGAATGTACTCTGATGAACAGGGATGGGCAACAAAGACCAACAGGGCCACTTGTCACACCTGCAAAAACCACACAGCTAGTGCTGCCCCTATACTGGTGTTCCTTAATGTCAGGTACATCTTTCCCAGAAGCATCTCTATGGCTACACAGATGTGTACAAGGCAGTCTCGTTCAGGTGCAAATCCTATGGATCAAGAATGGCACAAAGCAGGAGGCAGTTTCCTGTAAAAATTTTCCTTACTTTTGGAATTTCTCCCTCAATACTGGTATCCTTGCAGTGAAGCAGTGCAAGACCTTATCTTCGTTGTCACAGACAGTTGGAGACCAGGAAGGCAGATCCTTCTCCAAAGAAGGGAAAAGGGGTAAAGAACTCTGTCGCACCATCTGGTAAGACAGGAGGCACAATTGGCAGAAAGGGAGAAGCAAGAGACAGTTGCTCAAGTAAGAAAATGCAGCATAAGCCAATTAATCTGTCCCCACTGGCTCATGAGGGCACACACAGTACATCTGCTCTCTGGGGAGAAGCTGTCCTCTTTTTCTTAGTCCCAGATGTTGGCAGTGAAAGTGAATGGGTTGAACCGGTACCCAGCACCCGCATAGAATTTGTTCTGGAATTCCACCCTAAAAAAAATACAAGAGCAATCACAGATTTAACTTACAGCTTGTAATGCCATCCTACCTCAACACACAGATCCAAGATCCACAACCCATTTGAGAGTAGGCATGAGAGAAGGGGTTGTGTTGTCATTGCTGTTATGTGCCTTTGTAAATTCTGACTAACTGCAACCCTGTCCTAGGGTTTCCTTGGCAAGATCTATTCAAAGGAGTTTTGCCACTGCCTTCCTTTACAGCTGAGAGAATGTGACTTGCCCAAGGTCATCCAGTAGATTTTCATCCAAAAGATTCAAACCTTGGTCTCCTGGAGTTCTAGTTCAACCCTCAAACTACTACACCACACTAGCTCTTTATAGGGGGATTGTCCTTTTTCATTCCAGGTCCCTCCCTCTCACCATGAGAAGAGGACCTCTTTTCTGTCTCCATCAGAGTCTCACAGAACAGGCACCAGGCAATCCAAGTCAAATCAGGTAGTAGCAGTTTTCACATAGGGCATAATTATACAATATGACAGCAGTCAATATTCTAGGAAGAGGGTTGACACATGCTTAAGGTTCTTACCAGTGCAGACGCAGGGCATGCAGGAAAGCTGACAAACCCTCCATCACGAGCAGGATAGAAACAGTCAGTACCGCAAAGAAAGCAAAGACTGGTACAAGGATGACACCACCCTTGTAGCCTGTCATCCACAAGCCGTTCCTCATCACCATGGTCCAGAGGACCTCTGAAAGTTCTGTGGATAGAAATGAGTAGAGGGATTGTCAGGGAATCAGTGGTGCAATCCAACAGCCATCCTGCCCTCCAATATTCCACACCAGAAACCTCTGGGGGCAAAACCAGCAGTTAAAGGCCAAGCAGAGATAGCAAAGTATGCACGTGAGCTCTCTCTCTTTTACACATACACGCACCCCACTACCACTTAGCCTTCTCCAACACGCCAAAACATTTGCTTCCCACTCAGGAACAAATGTTCATGGCCAAAGTTCTTGCCACATCTCGTGTGTGCTGCCCCCTCATCCCCCACTTCTAGGAACTCACGTGCATGGGCCAAGCTGAGAGCCCAGAGACGCAGGTAGGAAGCTGTGTTTGAGATACATCCCAAGCAATATTCGATCGTGTGGATTGCTTGATGCATGAACACTTCAGAGAACTCAAACTGAAGGAGAGACAAGCAAAAGTAAGGGTACTGGCAAGCATTAGTTCGATGCTGTAAATGGCTGTCACAGCAGGAAATCCAGTCATGGTCCAGGGTCCCAAATAAAAGTTCTTTGAAGCTGTTTCCAGAGATTAAAGGGCTTACCACAGGCTTAGCAATGACCCCATGTCCAAGGGCTGCACACATGCACACACACTGATCTAGCAAGACTGCAGCTTCTTACAAATACCCATTTTAAAAATAACAACAACAACAGAAAAATCCCCCCTGCCAGTCCATTTTGCTAGTTTTAGAAGTCTTCCTGATTTCTCTTAGGCTCAAGAAAGGCCTTTTTCCAATCAGGAAATGACTGTAATTCACTTCTAGTTTTAGGATAAGGACTTGTAAACGTGGTCAAGTTCCACCCAGCCCACAGGGGTCACAGAGGGCAGAGATTGCTCAGGAAAAGGATAAATAAAAAATTAGAGGAGTTGCACGGGTGGTGATGAGGCATGCCAGAGCTCCTGGAGGTGCTGAATATGGCCTAAAGGCCTCACTTTACCTACTCTGGCTTAGAATATTAGAGGCATCTCCAGGAATTTTCTCCAAAGGACTAGAGTCCTTTGGCCCAAACACATTCCTATAGAAAACTGAACATAGCCAAACACTGAGCCAGATTCTGAGATTTTTGTGTGCATGCATGCATTTATAGCAGCCTCTGCCTCATTGTACCTTCTCTATGCACAATCACAGCACCTGCACATGGCACTAAAAGAGGGAACTCTATTCTACCTTCTCAACAAACCCTCCCAACTCAAGTACTTCAGACTGTATTTTTTAAAAAAAAGCTAGAATCTGTCAGCCATGCTTAGTTATTCAGCACCCTACAAACAGCAAGGAAAGGAAACCACTTTGATCACAATCCATAAAGCTTGACCTATTTGCTCAGAATCACACTAAGAGGATATCCTGCAGCAGCTGCCTTGGTGCATCATCCAAACAGGTTCCCATAAATTGTCTTAGAAGAGTGTGGCCTCTCCTGATTACAGGGTCCCTGAGAATATGCACTTGCAGTGGCTTCTCTTCAGTAGCTTTTGCAGAGTCATAAATTCTTACCACATTTCCAGACCCCATTTTTACAAAGAACAAACTTATCTGCCTCTGAATGCAGCCTGGAATTCAGCACATCTGTATGTGTTTTCAAGAAGAAAAGTACTGGACCTAATCTACTTAATCCTTTCCCTACCAGTCCACTGCACATCTTTTTGTAAGGAATTACTCATTGCTTAGATCTTGTCTCATTTCTCACTCAGTCCTCAGAAGGTACAATGCAATTTAAAATGGGTGAGGGCTCTCGGGCATGTGAAGAGTACATTCTCTTCACTGTCAATTAACTCCAGCCTTTGTGTGTCTGTTTGTGGGAAGTACATCTTTCAGATCAGAAAATGTAGCTTCTAGGTACTCTTAAACCCCTGCATCTCTTTTTAGAAGCTAATTTTAATGTTCCCCACAATAAATTAAGTTTATTGTCTTAATTATGCCATTCATTTCAAACTTGCATCTATCTTCATACTGGTTTTAAAGAAACCATTAAAGAAAGCATTCAGGCCACATGGAAAATTTGCACAGTAAGTTGTTTTTAAGGGTCCAAAGGGAAGAAAGGGTGGGTTTGGGTGGGTCTTACAATTCTGGTGTTACCTCTGGCTCTTGCTTGGGCTGTGCACGCTCCACATCTTCTTCAGCAACATTCACTGATCTGCTTGGCCCCGAGTCTACCAGAGACTGGCACTCTTCTGCACTGGAGGGTTCGTGCTGCAACATCCCAGAATTTATCTCCCATAAGGAAAAAAGGGATCTCAGACAGAGAAAAGCTCTATCTCATAGATACACATCACATTGCCATGCTCTGTTTCAGTCCCGACTCCACACCTCAGAAACCTAAAGCTTGAATGACTCACGAATAACCATAGCCCTCACCCCTGGCATGTGTCATGTGGTCCTCCAGTTATTGTTGGGAGTGCAGTTCCACCGTCCTAGGCAGCACAGCCAGAGGGGAAGAGTGATAGGAGATGCAGTCCGGCAACATTTGGGGGCTACAGGTTTCCCAGGTCTGTCTTCCCCCTCCCCCTGGCCACATGTTCCCCAGCCCTGACAGACACCTTCAGCTAGGATGTCACTGCAGGACAAACTCAGAAACAGTCCTTGACCCTTTCTAGGACTGGGGCCATTTCCAAACTAGCCTGTTTTAGCGCGATGATTCCACTTTCAACATCCTCTGGAATCCTGGGGTTTGCCATTTCGGGAAGGACTGGCCCCTCCCGAAACTGCAAACCCCAGGATTTCAGAGGATGTTGAAAGTGGAATCATCACGCTATAACAGGCTAGTGTGGAAATGGAGTCAATGTCAGTGAATCCACACAGCAACACCAACTCTGCCCTGGCAAGTAGGTCTGGGAGGGAGCCAGATTTGGATAGCAGCCCCAGCTCAGACAATAAAATAGGTTCTCACCCGGGACTGGGAGGCCTTTCTCCGCGAATGCTGGCACCAGAGGTATAAGGGTGAGCCCAGCAGTAAGACAGGCACAGAAGCAATGGCCACCACCATCAACACTGTTTGCACCGTCACCTGCCAAGAAAAGTTGTTGCAAGCCTTTCAGTCCTGAGAACAGCAATAGTCAAAGTGTGGTACAAAAATGAGTGCAAACCTATCTCACAAGGCTGAACAGAAACCATTGTTTTGGGTAGGATTGTAGGTCCAATCTTAAAGGAAGACTTTTATGGAAGACTATGGGCAGTGTCAAATCATTGTGGTTCCTGACCTTGGTTTCCTTTTTTATGAGAATGAGAATTTTTTGTCTTCTTGACACTATGGAAGAGGAGATTTTCTCTGTTTTACTCATGTTGATGGATTCTTTTGTTTTTGATGCTTTTTGCCTGCCGTTAATAAACTGGCAAAACCAAAGAAGTCTGGGACATTATGGAATATGTAATAAAAAGTTTAAAAGGGAAACCCAGACTGTAATTATTATTTGAATAAACTGCTTTTAAGTACAGTTATATCTCAGTTAACAAAGTAGAAGTATAGCTGGGCTTTACTTCTTTAACAGAAAGTTTGGTACCAGAGGTAGAAATAGCACAGAAAGAATAGAGATAGGTTCCTATTCGACAAAAAAGAATAGTTCAACATGTTTCAGCAAGCTTATTCAAAACTAACATTATTCACATGTGAATTGAAAAAACCAATCAGGTAAGCTTTGCATAACTAAATCATCTGCTGCTGCTGCTTCTTCTAGAGACCACTTGAAAGCTTCTTCCAAAAGGCATCCTAGGATGATTTTTCCCCCTAAGAGCCTCCACTCTTCTTAGGATTTCCCGCTTGGGTGTTTTCCAGCTTGGGTGTTCTCCTGGACTCAGCTCTGAGCCCGGATGCCCATGAGAGCATTTGCACAACAAAAACTTGTGTGTCAGATGTGTTCATTCCTTGAGATGTCAGATCTGGCTACAGTGACAAATGCCTAGATTATATCTTGGTTGGACTAGTGTAACACACTCTACCTGGGACTGCCTTTGGAAACTTCAGTAGGTTCAAAATGCTGCAGCCAGAATGCTGACTGGGGCCAGTTACAGGGAGCATGTAACTCCCTTGTTAAAACAGCTCCACTGGCTACTAGTTCATTTCTGGGCACAATTCTAAGTACTGGTCATGACTTATAAAGCCCTATATGGTTTTGGTCTAGACCATTTGAAAGATTGTATCTCCCCATATGAACCTGCCAGAGTTTTAAGATCTGCAGGGGAAGGATTTCTCCTAGTCCCACTATCATCAAAGGCTCACTTGGTGAGGAAAGGAGACAGAGCCTTCTCAATGGCTGCTCCCACCCTCTGGAACTCTCTTTCACAGAAACCTAGGCTGGCCCCCTCCCTATTTTCCTTTTGCCAGCAGGCAGAGATATTTTTGTTTAAGCAGACTATTAGTGTGTAAGCAGGAGACCTTCTTAGTGGATTGTTTTATCTTTTTAAACTTTTTTTCTGGGGTGATTCTTATTGTTTTAAAATTTTACTATGAACGCTTTTTAATTGACTGCCTCTGGGAGCCACCTCAGGTCCTACTCTGGGAGAAAGATGGCATATAAATGAAATAAACAAATAAATACATTTTGGTGACAGGACTTCTAAATCTATGCTTTTTCAACATGTCAGGGGAGTTGGTAAGGCAGGTCAATCTGCCTTCCACTTTTCTTTCTCTTTTGCTCTTTAGACATGCTCAGTAAGTAATCCTGGAGGCAGCTGTTTACCTTGCCTGCTGTGAACAAATACATGCAGCTATAGCCACATCACCTAAAGCAGAATCCCACTCTTTCCCTTGTTAAGCTTTATTGCATTGTTTACTGCAAGCACGATGCTGCAATCCTACACTGAAGGTCTGTCTTCCTCCAGCCTTCCTTCACCACCCTCCCAGTGCCAATGCTGTACGAAAAGCTTCCAGCTGGACAGAAGACAAAAAAAAGGGAGGAGGCTGGGCTAGGTTTAGTCCCATAAAAAGATATTGTAAAAAAGAACTCCTTTGTCAGAGGCTTTGTTAATAAGGTATGCCTGTATACCAAACAAGATGATTTTTGTATTTTTTCAATTTTTCTAAAAATACTTGTTTTCAGGAAAAAAATGTGTTTTTTCCCCCATAGCCTCAAAATTTCTGGGAATTTTATATCTCTAGTAAAAGACAAGAATGTCTTCATAACAATGTAAAAGGTAATGGACATAATATTTGTGGTTGTGTTATTTAATTACTTGCATTGATAAAAGGAAAAAGGTTAGAGCAAAAGCAACAATAAATATCTAAAGTGATTACTGAAAACTACCTTATGCAAGAAAGTGTAAATGAACTTCAGAATTTTGGACAAAGGAAATTTGGGGGGAGTTTTGTGCAGGTGGAGTTTGTTTTTGGATTTCAGGATCTTAACTGACTACTTTGTTCGAAATCTGAGAGGAATTTTATCTCAAACACGGCCATTTTGATGGCCTTATGATTTCATGCTAAGGACCAATTCCCACATCACTTAACAGCAACTATACTGAACAATGATGGATCCATGTGTCACAGGCATGACCTGCCTCATCATATTGGAGTTCTTGGAAACTCTAGTTTCAATCTTGAAAACTCATTTCACAAAATACAAGCCATTTGAAATCCAGCAACATGCTGCTGCATTTGTAGACAGCATTCTCTCTTTTTTTTAAATGGCAGGTTGTCACAGAATCATGAAATCACAGAATTGGGAGGGATCCTAACAGTTATCTAGTTCAATGCTACTCAAAGGAGCGGTCCATGGAGCTGTACCAGCCCATGAGCCATCAGCTGCCAGTCTGTGGCAAATTTCCAGGAAACTATGTGATTCAGATAATAATATGGTACTGGTCTGTGGCACATTAGGGAGAATAGCTGAGTCTGCCACATTACATAACTTGGCAAACACTGTTTATACTGCTGCCAGTGTGGGAATCCAAAGTAAAACCATCCATGACAAATGGCCACTCAACCTCACTTTAAGAGCCACAAGCAAAGGCTGATCTTCGAACACTGAACACATCTAAGTAATCCAAACCAAATCTGTCTCAACTGACCAATTCTTTTTCTATCAATATCTCTTGCAAGAGTCTCACAAATTCCTGCATTACTCTGCTGTTTGGGATAAAGGGTAAACTAGATAACATGGATAACCTGGCTTGGGATATATGGATATACCATTTCGGTTTATTCAATCCATATCACTGCTCTGTCCGTGCTGCCTTATACATTCTCAATGAAATTCTTTTCATGCTGAACTGGGGTAAAGGGGGAGGCACAACTGGCAGAGCTGCTGAGGAGGAAATACTACCTAAATAAGAAGTTGAAGAGACATAGTATGGTACCCCAAGCTATTACCTGGTGTTCATAGAGCAGAACATTAGCAGGATTCTCTGCAAACAGAAACATGTCGATGAAGTGGATGAGAATGCTTGGTGCCCATCGAGAAACAGAAGCATTGTATGCTATCCACTTGTAAAAAATCAGGGCTACAAGATAGCCAAAGAGGGCCAGCAGGAAGATGATCTCCGGAAGGAAAACCAGCAGAATCTTGTACCTGTGTTTGAAGTGGCTGCAAGCCAGACAGAGGAGAGTAACCATCAGCAATAGGGAGTTCTAGAAAATCATTAGGAAAAGCCTAGCTGAATCAGATCAAAGACATATCTAGTTCAACATCTTATCTTCCACAGTGGCTAACCAGATGCCTTACAGACACAAGCAGCACATTAGTACAAAAGAAACTTCTTGTATTCTACCAGCAATGGTTATCAGAAGCATGATCTCTAAAGACTAATGGCCCCTCACATTTTATCCTCCATGGAGTTACCAAATCCCCCTTCAGTGCTCTTTTTGCCAACATCAAGTGAGATGGGATTACCACAATAGAATATAACAAAGGTGGAATGGAATCTGAAGATTTCCTAACCCTTTTGACTGGAAAAAAAGTGGTGTGGGAGGAGTCATGGACTTACATGTGGTTGAAGATGCCAAGAAACACTCCGAAGCTCATGTGCACAATACCCAAGATCACAGACATCTTCATCTTGAAGGAGTTCAAGAAGGTGAGACGGTTGACAGCCAGACTCCAAATCTGGCTCATCAAAGTGGAGAGGAGAAGAATCACATACACAAAATAAAGAAAGAGCATGACCCTCTTTTGGAAGCAGAATACAACAAAAGTAGGAACAAAGGAGAAGTCCAGTTACTTTAATTCTGGTGGCACAAGGAGTCTTGCCCTAATATACATCTGGACTTCAAAGTAATTAAGTGAGCTGGAAAATTTTCTATTTGGAAAAACCCCATAATTTCATGACATCCTTTAGGAACAATGGATGGTAGGTAACACAATATTAGGCAGGCTTGGCTGTTTTAACATTGCAGTTTAATATTTTCAGATGATTAGCCCTAGAAAATATGTGACAGTATATATTTAATTGATTCGTAAAAAGGCCAGTAAAACAAAGCCACAACTAGACACCATAATTCAGAATTTAAAAACTGAGTTATGAATTCACCTCACCAACTGTGTGGATCAAATCAAAACTCAAAGTGAAAATTCTTACTTGATCCTTGATTGTCAGTGAAACCTAAGCTGTGATTTAATTTATTGTTCTGCTTTCAGCAGCTGGGTTTGGTTTTTCTTGCTGTGTTTTGTTTTGTCTTGAGTGAGAGAAATTGCAAATCATTGCACAAGGTCTATCTGCTTTTTAGTGCTCAGAGCAAAGACACTCTTTAACAGTGGCAGAGTTCATCTCACCTTCACACAAGATGACACTTTCTCACAGTGTGTTACCCTGACTTGCCACCATAACGATCCTAAGCATTCTGACAAAAGCAGCTTCTTGTGAGCAAAATTGGAAGCATTTCAGCTCAAACAAAATCAAAGGAGAGAAGGGAGGGAACCATCTTTTAGTCCAAGCCAGCATGGCTGATGTTGAGGAATGATGGGAGCTGCAGTACTACAACATCTGAAGAATTACATGTTCCCCATAGCTGTTTGAGTGAAAGTACAAATTATTCAAGCAGTTCAGAATCTGGTTGGCCTCAGTGTGAAATGGGAAAAGCAAACAGTGTTTGTGGCTTTTGCAGACATAGAAAGTGAAACTGCAGTTGCCTCAGTAATCTCATGTTAGCCTGCAGTATAACATGTGCTAAAATTTGCACATTAACAATGCACAAAAATTTCATTTTTTTCTTTTTTTAAAATCTGAGAGGAAATTGCACTGTATTACCATGCAAGGGAAGTAAACACTATTGCTTTTCAATTTTTACAGTAAAAACAACCACCATGTAAAGCTTTGAATTTGCTTGAACTAATCCACATTAAAATGTAATTTGTTCATTTTTCTCCACAACAAGTTTTTCAATTCATTTACTGGGGCATAAAATTAACATGGGGTATTTGAAAGCCCATGCTGCTGCTTTTCAGCTTACTGCACGATAGTGGCTTCTAGAAAAAACCCGAGCAACTATAATCTTGCTCAGAACTAAATATGCCTAGACATTCTTCACTATATCCTTGTCTGACTTTGTTGACCAAGGTCTCTTGACATTTTTTCACACTGATTTGATCTTTCAATACTTACCGGATCAATGCCAAAAGGGTAGGGACCATTGAAGACTCCAGTGACATTAGGATCCAAGGCAAGAATGGGGTTTTGAGTGATGTACTCCCAGCTGAAAAAAACAGCCACATGTGTTATTTGGCACAGAAAAAGAACAGAAAGAAGAAGAGGTTGGCGCTGGTTTGATTCACAAGCTGGCTAGTACCTCCATTCCGATTGGTTAGCCATGGCAGCAACACTCCAGGCAGATGGAAAGATGGTGGTAGCCTTGCTGAAGCATTCATTGTAGATGAAGCCAGTATACACGGAGAAGGCACCCATCAGGAGGATGAGGTAGCGGCCCTCAAAGAATGTTTGCCAGATCTGGAGAGAAAGCAATGCAATTTTAATATTGAATTTAATAGATAACGCACTGTAGTGGTTAAAAAGCAAGGATGGGAGACCTCTGGTGGAAGGAAAGTTGTCAAGATCTGGGTTCCTCCTTTTCCACATGAAGTATCTTTCCCCAGAATTGCCTCTTCCTCAATCTGGGGCTTACCTCATTTTCCACCTTCTTCAGGCCAGGACTGTTCTCAGCCAGCACCATCCACAGGGCAAAGAGAAACATCAGCAGACCATGGCCGACGTCCCCAAACATGACAGCAAAAAGGAATGGGAAAGTGATGATGGTGTAGGGAGCTGCAAAACAGACCTAGTGTCAGATGTGGAGCTCAAGGAAACCTCCTACGCCAGATACACATGGCTATCCCCCTTCACCTAATCCACTTCAAATCATACTGTATTTATTCCTTCTTCGTCTTTTTAATTGAAAACTATCTGGCATGTTACTGATCAGGCAGGATAAAAATGCAAGACAATATCATCACTGGCCCCTCTCAGTGAACACAACTGCATCCATAATAAACAGTGCATATTTTCTTCTTCTCTCTTCATACCAATCAGCCAATCCACAAAGCCTACCCTTTCCTGCAGTGAGGCATCAACGCATCCAGCATCAATTGCTGATACTCCATTGTCCTATTCCTGCTGTTAAGTAGGTGTGCCACTAAGCTTCAGGCAGGGATGTGTCCACTGAAAGCTAGACAAGATGGACCTTGCAAATCTCCTCACCTGGGTTCACCTCCTGATAGCTGGCTACCCCATAGGCATCAACAATGTTCTGGAAGCCAGCTGTGAACTTGTTGGTTCGGATGAGAGTAGGGGGGTTCTCAGTGCAGGAGATCCGATGGGCAAAGGATTCTACTGTAGAACCACTGAGGCGCTGCAAGGGCACAAGGGGAAAAGGCAAAGGACGTGAAAAGTCCAGACCGAACTGAGAAGCTCAGGAGCTCTTAAAAAGCAGGCATGAAATATGTCAATCACCAACTTCTCTCTCCATCTGAAAAGAGTATACTATATGTGAAGCTCACCTTCCAAGATATAGTGTAGTTTACCATTCAACTGCCTCCCCAGAGGAGAAGGTTGGAGTAAAAGAAAGATGCACTGTGATTCTAGACCTATGTGACATACAAGTTAGACTATACCTTTTAAAAGGCCTCAGATCAGCACCTCTGCCTGAAATAAAATTTGTAGTGTTCATGACTACAGAACAACAGTGAAATGCAGCTGTGGATCTGAGGTCAGAAACAGAGGTATCACCTTGTACAACTCCAGCCCACTTCCATAATAACTCTTTGCTGTGTCAAATATATAACTATCTATCTGATTTTGCATGATATAATTCTGGTTGCTGCTAGCCACCAAGAAAGTTGAGGAGAAGGAGCTGCGCATGATACTTAAGACACATTTCACAACAGTTGGAAATCTGCAAATTCAGCACACACTGCTCCATCTCTCTCACACACAAATCAATCATGAGGGTTCGGTGCTTTGGAATCTTCGTTGAACTGATAAAGGATGTGAGGAGAAGCAACAGTCTATACTGTTATATCTTTCAATATGTTCCCTTCAATTTGGCTGTACCCACGCAGGTGAACAAAAGAAATGCAAAGTCATGCACATGGAAGGAATTCCTTTTCTCAACAATGGTGTGACATAGTGAAACAGAACTACCATGTGCAAGAGGGGAGTATAAGAAGACTTGGGCAACATCTAAAGTTTACAGTAGAACACAAACAGCATTTGAAAAAAATATCTAAAGTGCAAGGACCTCAAATAGCTCAATGAGGACTGAGTGCTTGGTAGCCACAGAATGCTGATTAGAGGCAGCAGTGGAGGAAGTAATGAAATATTATGGAAAAGGGCAAGAATCAAACCAGCCAAGAACAGAAATGTCCCATGTGGCAGAATTTTGCTTCAGGTCTCACTTGTTAAACTCTGATTCACAATCTGCCTGAGATAAATAGGCAAGATCTGTTATATAGGATCAGAGGGGGAAAAGCAGCACTTGAGAGTACGTCAAAAGAACTAACAGAAAGCACCAACCCCCAGCCCATGGTTTCCCAAGCAGAGCAGAATGCTAGAATGGAGAAAGGGATGGATAAGGGGCAGATATGTGATGGCACCTACCGATCCCTCTCTCAGGGCTTGCTGTACGGCCGGAAGATCATGTACAGGGCACCACACTTCACCAATAAGGCACTTGTCAGTGATGTTGAAGCTGCACTGGTTGAGAATGAAGTAGATGGCCTTCATCTTCTGGATCCGCACTTGCCATGCAGGAAGCAGCAGCAGCACCTTCTGTAGTACCTGGTCCAAATATTGCTCTGTCTGGCCCAAGACCTATTTGCCAAAGGAATATGGGCAGAACTAAGATCACAAACTTCAAAGCGTAAGGGAGAATTGTTATCAAGTATTCTTGGTTTACCCATGGAATGAGCTGTTCAGAACACTAGCCCTCTAAGCAGACTGTAGATACTGCATTACCTAAGGCCATGGAATATGCACTAAGCTTGTAAATTTTGAAATCTGAAATTTCTGTGTGATCACATTTAACAGTCTGCATCAGTATCTGCATCAAGATCCTACAGGTTCTTTTTCTCTGACACTTCCTCTTCTTCTCCCATATGTCAAAAGCACAGGTTCCAGGGTGGGGTGGTAATTGTTACACCTCAAAATGCCCTGATAGCACAATGGCACTTTCTACAGGCTAGTGGAACACATGTACTCCATTCAGTAGTTCAGGAAAAAGGAATGGGACTGCTAAACAGAAACACTAGGTGAGACAAATAAGGAGAACAGACTGGAAGTTCTAGCCCAAAAACTTAGAATGGGAGTAAGGACAGATGGCAATCAAAATGCAAATATTGGACATTTTTTTTTTTTACTTTTTAACTTGAAAGAAAAATATAACAATGGTAACAAGGCAACACTGGATCTCTCAGTGCCTTTCTTCTGCCTTCCCTGAGACTTGCATTTCTACTACAAACCACCCCAAACAGGCCCCAGCCACTTACAATGGTCAAATCTTCTATTTGGGTGCGCAACCGACGCAGGGTCTCCCCACGCTCGGCCTCATCGTCGGCATATGGATACAGATGGCAATGAAAGCTAGAGAGAGAGATGGTACAGGGTGAGCAAGAGGATGCATATGCACATCTATACAACATATGGCAGGTGGCATAGGGGAAGGCAGAGGCTCAGAAAGTGAGTTGTCTTGAAAAAGAGTTGACAGCTGCGTTAGTTGAATGAAGATAAGCAGGCCTATGGAAGATGCTCTAAGGCTTATGGAAGACGTACGACACCTCACCGCCCGTTGAGGCTTATGGCCTGTCGTACTGCAAAGGAATGAGAACATATTAGAGGGAGAACTTTGGAATATACACGTATGTGGGCAAGGGGGAACAAATCGCTGAACACCAGCACCTGGGACACACATCATGTGTCAAACAAGAACAAAGAATATCATGTGATGATGAGGAAGTGGGGGGAACTTTGGAAAGAGACAGCACCAAATCAAACGGGTAAGCACTGCGCACAGGAAAGAAAAGCAACACACAAAAGGAGATCATAGTAGAAGGTAATCATCAGTAGCAGTGAGCAGAATACACATGCATTGCCCCAGCACTCACCAGTTGGCGATCTTTCGGATTTTCTGTCCAATTTGTTCACCCCAGTAGGAGATGATGAAGATGACCCAGGTGACACTCTCACCCTACACATGAGAGGAGAGGTTGCCCAAAAGCCTCTACACTGAGGGGATCAGGAGATGTACCTTGGGGGCCTTCATCCCGGGCTAGACTACAGAAGATACCTGTGGCCTCCTCATCTGTGCCCTCTCCCTGCTTCATCCATGCTCAGTCTTCAGTTTAACCCACACCCAGGGTGTAACCTGTCCATGTTCACTATGTAAACTCACAGGGTCAGTCATATTAACTCCCCACACTTAACAATATCTACTGTCTCTGCTCCAACTCACCGTGGCTGGATTTATGACAGGCTCTGGCATCTCTGTGAAATGAGCAACTAGGTAGCCACGGCACGCACGCCACAACAGTCGTTCAAAGGAACTGACTCGCCACGGGTGGATCACACCTGCCACAAAGCTTGGGGGATGAGAGGAAGAAAATACAAAGTGCATATTTAGATTATATGTGCCAGGCTGGGTGCAATGTACCCAAGGGCAACATAACAGACTCTTTCAATTTGTACAGTACATTTTCAAGGTTACCAAAATGCTTCGTATATAATATCAGAGTAACCCTTAGAACACGGTGGAGAAAATGCAGCCCACACTTGTCATCCTGGGGTCTGTTTTGTGACCTCCAAAGTCTGCATTTTTCAGCTGAAAAACAACCGAAACCATCCAAACTGTCACAAAAACATGGAGTTTGAGGTGCCTTCTCTCTACACTATCCCCCACTACTTCCAGCTCCTGATACCTGGAAAATTAACCATTTAACCAGAAGTTAAGTCATTTCTAGTTGTGTACAGAGCAACACCCAGGCTGACAGAGGTGGGGGTAACTGCCTGAGGGAAAACTGGCTCCCACTTCCTTCTCAGTTGTCCATCTCTGCCTTAGGACAGCCCCATAACAGCACTTTGGCTATGTCCACCTAGAATGTTCAGGTCTAGAGTTAAACTAAGGACTTATCACCTCACAATTTTAATCATTTCGCTACACAAGCTCTCAACCGGAGGCAATGGCCTTTGTCTGCACACCCAGCTCTGTCCCCCACACAGAAATGTTTCCCTGCCCAGTATAATAATCCCACCCTCATGGCTCACTTTATTCTGAGGTCAATCCGCTGTGCCATAGATGGATCAAGCAGAGGCTCTCTATCAGAGAAGGCGCGTCCACGGAATGGGGATCCCAGAGGTACCTGCTAACAGGAAAAGAGTCTGTCAGGGTAGCACTAAATAACAGAGGAGCACGGCAACGACAGTAAAGGGCCTGGAAGCCACATTGTATGAGGAATAGTCAAGGGAGTTGGGCATGTTTAGCCTGGAGAAGAAGCTTATGAAGATATCCTTTGGATATGATATTCCAAGAATATGAACAGAGTCCTCCCTCCACATTTGCAAAGGTTTGGAGCATAGAACCCTCATGAAAGTGGGAAAATTGCAAATAACCCCATCTGCTCCCCCTCCCATTCCCTGCTGGGGCTCCCTCCCTTCCCATTCCCATGCAAAGGGAAGGGGAATGGGGTGGAGTGGAGTGGAGTGGAGGTTCCCAAGAGTCTTCCATTCATTCTCTGGAGTTCCCCCTCTTTACATGCATTTTGCCTCAGCAAAGAGAAAACGGATGGGAAGGGGGGATGCTGGAGGAGGAAAGGAAGGCTCTTTGGAGTCTCCCTCCACCCATTCCCTTCCATTTTGTGTCAGTGCTAGTTCTCTGTGCTGGGGCAAAATGCATGGCAAGGGGAGAGGGGAACTCTGGAGGAGGAAGGGAAGGCTTTTTGGAGCCCCAACCCACCCCATTCCCATCCGTTTTTGTCTCAGCGCAAAACCTCCATACCGGGGCAAAATGCATGGTAAGGGGAAGAGAATTGGGGGAAGCATGCATGCTCATGAATAATCAAATTCATGAATGTCAAACCCACAAATGTGGAGGGCAGACTGTATATGATGTCCTGTAGAAAGCAGCAAACTTATTTTCTTTTGCTCTGGAAGATAAGACATGAGCCAATAGGATCAAGTTACAAGAAAGAGCAAAATATTAGAAAGCGCTTCCTGACCATACCAGTTGTTCAGCAATGGAACAGACTGCCTTGGAAGGAAGTAGAATCTTTTCCACCAGAGGTTTTTAAGCAGAGGTTGGTCATCTCCTGGGGACACTTTAGCTGCAGATTTCCAACACTGGCAAAGGATTAGACTAGATGACATTAAAAGCCCCATCCAGCTCTATAACTCTATGAGCCTACCACCACAGAGCTCATAAATTCTTGTATGTAATTCTCATAGCTATCCAGCTCCATTCAGAGGTATATGTTTAAGGCTGTCAGCCTGCAATACTTAAAATTCAGGGTAAAAGAATTTCCCAGGGCCAAACAAGTGCAACTGAAACAGCTACATTTATTCTTAATGTATTTGCCCCACTCAGGCGTGAAACATGAAAAAGTGAGAAAATGAATGCACCATGTACGGAGAGGTGAATACTGTCCCCTAGTCCCCTGCCTTATACGGCTGCCCTCTGCCACTTGAAGCCCTTTTCTGTTCTACGGAGCTCAGTTCTGGTACCAGACGCAGGCTGGTACAGCTAACAGACCACAAGGAGATACACTGCAGGAAGAGCACTGGTTTGAGCATTTGATGGGCCAAGTAAAATCTGTCGATCATTTAACATCTGGAGAGGCACACAAAGGTCCACCATCAATGAGTTTGATACTTGGGCTAATAATTTAAAAACTCAAATCAGATCGCTGTCGTTGTGAAACAATGATACTATCACTGGTAACAAACTGTTGTGTTACATTTTTATTCCACATTGTTACCAGGTTCCTCACAGCGATACACACTGCACGCACGCATGCGCACACACACTTTTTATCCTATGAGGCAGATGAGACAGAATTTGTGCAACACTGGTCCACCTTCAAGGAGAAGTAGAGTTTTGAACCTAGATCTCTTTCATGCTAACTTGGTCCGCCATGCACTTTGCTATAGACGACTGCTTGCTCTCCTGTTTGAAAGACGACTGCAATTATACCAGGGAACAAAGCTGCCTCTATTCCTCTCCTTTCTAACCAAACAACACCTTTATAGGGAGAAAAGGGGAATCTGCCATCTTAACAATATCAAGCAGTACGTGATCAGCTGAAAAATCTGACTGATCAGTTTGTCAGCCGTTAATTTGGAAACAAAAAATTCTGATACACTGATTCAGCTACACTGATGGAGAGAAGCCAGGAGGAGGGGCAACAAGATACACATCTTGTTATAGCTTAACATTAAATTATGGTTCAGTGTGGTGTCTAAATGTGGCCAGTGCTAATATATATAAGAAAGAGATTAGGATATTCAAAACAGAAAACTGAAACTAAGATAGTCAAAACAGTAGGACATTAGAAGTTACTTCCTTCACAAATATCTATCCAGCCATATTTCTTTGCAGAGAGACCAGGATGGATATCAGTAATGCTGCTTTGTGTTCCAGCTTGGCAGATGTCTAAGCAAGCAACAATTTATCTGTTAAATTCTAGAAACATAAAGGACTCATTCTGGAAGTGTTACACACCCTAAGACTGTTCCAACAATTGCATGTGGTAAACAGAAATGCTTACCCTCCATAGTGCTTTCATTCTCTTCCCCTACTCCCCACAGTGCCTCCTTTTACCACATCACCTCTTTGTCTCACACCTCTTCCTCCCTAGACACTCAAGCACCAGCGTGTATACCGCTCTCCAAATTTCATTTATTAAAAGGACCATCCTTCATCCACAATTGCATCCTTTTTTCTTAATCTCTGGCTAGCCAAAGAAGCAGGCATGGAAAAGGAAGTCTGTGTGCACAGAGGGCAGGGAAATCACTTACCAGCTGACCAGTGAAGTGCTGTCCTTCCTGCAACACTTGAACATGCTCTCGCATCTCCTGCAGCCGACTGAGCAGTGCCTCACGGTTGTGACTGACCTCTCTCAGCTCCTGTGCCAGTGTCTCTGACTCATCTTGGATCTGCAGGGCATCGCGGGACTGTGGAGCTGGCAAGTTCTCCTCAGGGGGTGTCAGTGACAGCCCAGCCTTCCGTACTTCTTGCGTTAAGAAAGCTGAGAAGGAGAAGTGGGACGTGAGGAACACCAGCACCTGGGACACCCATTTCCATTCAGGATCCTGGAAAACCAAGCTCAGATACATTGAGATCTACAGCATTAAACACAGCTCACCAGACAACCCACTAGGCGAATAGTTGAGAACCCGTGTCCCTCCAAGTATTGAACTATAGCAACCCTCACCCCTAACCACTGGCCATGCTGGTTAGGGGTGAGGGGATCTGAAGTCCAACATCATGTGGAAGGGCCACAACTTCCTCACACCTGCACAAGGAACTTTGCAAAGTTCCTGTTTCTGTTGGGTGCCTGGACCTAGAGAAACAGAAGAAGCTGTTAAGTGCTATGTAACTGGTGGCGTACATTTGGCCTGGCTGGTTACAAGTTGAGAAACTGTCAAAGACATGACTAGAATAATTTTCACCTATTGTTAAGGAGCCTTGTGAAAGTGAGAAATTTCATAAAACTACAAGCTGCTAAAAGTTACATCAGCATGAAATTACGAAAGCCTCCATGTACAAAAGACAATTGAATTTCAAGCCCTTCCTGCTACAAATTAAGCAGCAAATTAATGAAGAAGGACCATCATGCTGAGGAGGGAGCAGGCTTGTTTCCGCTGCTCTAGAGACTAGGACAAGGAGCAACAGATTCAAACTGCAGGAAAAGAGATTCCACCTAAACTTCAGGAAGAACTTCCTGATGGTCAGAGCTGTTTGGCAGTGGAATATGCTGCCTTGGAATGTGGTGGAGTCTCCTTCTTTGGAGGCTTTTAAGCAGAAGCTGGATTGCCATCTGTTGGGAATGCTTTGATGTGAGTTTCTGCAGGGCAGGAGGTTGGACTGGATGACCCCTGTGGTCTCTTCCAGTTCTATGGTTCTATGATTCTAAGAATCACTGTTTCTTTCTGTTGCTTGCAACTCAATGTAGAAGCCCCCACAAGGCCCACAAAATCTGCTCTTCACAGGACAGAGAAGTAGTGTATTTTGCTATACCCAATAATGTGGTATAGAATATTTTCATAAAACAAAAACCTTCCACTACTGTGTTTTCCAATAGAAAACTTCATGATTTAAAATGGACTGCTTCCCCAGATTAAAACAGTATTGGGGAAGAAAACACATTTTGAGTTATGTAGACACATGTAAAATTTATGTACCATGCTTTTTTTTTTTAAAAAAAAGCCTTGATAATTAAATATACGTTATATATAGTAAAATAAGTTCTCATCAATTTAGGGCATTAGGATACTTTTCCCTACAAAACACCCATAAGATCACTGACAGTGCCTTCAAAAGCTGTGGTCTCATGATAAGGAAAGAGGAAACAACGAATTACAACAGGCAGGGGAATGCCAGGAAGCATACATTACAGCAGTCAGTAACCTAGACAGCTAACATACCAATTGCCCAACCACATTCATATTCATGAAGATACTTAAGGTTGAACAAGCAGCAAAAAACAGGCTGTGTGCAAATGTGTAACTACCACTAGTCAGAAACCAGAAATTACATTAAGACCTATAAAGCATGGCTTTGTTTATCAAAAAAGCAAGTCTCATGATTTGCTAATTCAATTTTTTTTATGATGGAGGGCCTGACACAAAGTTTCAAACTGCCAAGTTCTGGAAGCCTTGCCCAGCTCTCTGGCTGCTCTTGGATGGCCAGGCAACTTATATCCACAGGCTTGGCAAGTTGTCTTGGGAAGACTTCATCGTCACACCTGTACTGGGAGACTCACCGTTCTTGTCACCACAGAGGACTGACAGACCCCCACCCAGCTCCCTCAGGCACAAGGGCCACTTACTGAAGGTTTTTTCCATATCTTCACATCGCCGGACCTCTCCCACATAACGTCGCTGGAAGGCATTGACGTGGGGGTTCAACTGAAAATCAAAGAAGCACATTGCTAGTGAAGAACACACTATGGACAGAACAAAGAAGATGTTGGGGCCTTAGCAGACATCACTGTACAATAGTCAGCTATCTTAAGAAATGTGGAGGGATTTATGTCTCTGTATACAGCCAAAATGTTCTTTGCTCATGAACAAAGAACATTAGTCATTTCTCCCCCACCAACATGCATTGTCATGTGAAAAAAATATTACTAGTTCTCATGATTGTATTGGGAAAATATACATAAAATTTAAAAAGCTGTCACAGGTACAACCACATACCAACTGCCACTACATATAAAATCATGTATCCAATGTTTTGGATAAACTGTTTCTCTACAAAGGCTCCCACAAGAGCTCAGCTTTTGTTTCTATGGTCTTCCCACGAAGGTTTCCCTCAAGCCCTCTTGCACCTACATCACGGAATTCCACAAGTCCCCGTTCTCCCAGCTCACTGACGCAAGCGTACGCTGAACCTGACTGCAAGAAGAGCTGGGCCAGGCAGATCTCTTCGCTGCGGAACATGGAGCCCATGTTGCTAGAAGAGACCAAAAGAGAAAAGCAGCTGATGAGACAACCAAGGCCTAAAGGGTACTAACAGGCACCAACTCCCTAACAGTCCAGCTATGATTTACATTTGAGACGGGTGCAGCCTGAGGGTTGTTGCTGATTCTTCAATGACTATCTAACTAGGATAAACTAGTGACAGGAGGGTAGCAATGGGAATTAGAATGGGCAGGGGAAAGGCACTGGCAACAGAGCAGTAGAGAGGATGGACTATTAGGGGGAAATCACAAGGATGGTTTCTATATTCAGTTCTGCCCAGAATTTGGAAATGTTACTCTTCTGGATGTGTAGAATCTGCCAGCCAGAATGTCCACTGCCGGCTGGAGGATACCGGAGCCTGTAGTCCAAAAAAGCAATGTTTGCAATCTCTGGTCTCGCCAATATGGAAAGTTCATTACTAAGAAAGATCTCTGGGCAATAATGACTGAAGACATCTCACCAAAAGGAAACTCCCCAATGCATGACATTAAAGATATACAACCTGACATTCAGCAGTTGCACTAGTCTATTATGTTTTGTCAATAACTTACCTTCAAGCACTCCACAAAGAAGCTGAAAATAGGGGTTATCCTCCAGCTGCTGTCTCTTTGAAGCTCCAGGGCCTTGTTGCTTCTACCACCTAAGCTCTGGCTACTGACTCACGTGGGTACTTTCCCCCTTCTTAGCTCTGGAATTACAACAGAGTTTCCAAGCCAAACCACAACCATCAGTTTCACAACGTGTGCCTGAGTCAGGGCTTTGTGTTGCTCACATGGGATTAAAAAATGTCCTGCGATGGCAGATCTGGGACTCAAGTTGAAGAAAACAGCAAAGAAATCCTTGCAAGTATTAGCTTGACATGTCAGATGAGGCAGAGTATGTTGTCCTTGTAGCGAGAGAGAAGAGACAGACAAGAGGCAAGAGTCAACTATTAGCCAAGAAGCAGAATCTTCTCAAGTTGTCTTTCCAAGAGCTCCTCTCTACCTTGTGAGAGGTGAATCAGTTGCAACCAGAATTTGAAACCTTTTTTTTTTGAACTGCAGCTCTGATAATCCCCTAGCCAGCATGGCAAGTACCCACACTGCCTGAGAATTCTGGGAGCTGCAGTCCAAAAAGCAATTTCTTCCAACCTTTGGCTGCACCTCAATGGGAAGTCATTTGCCATGGGCATAAAGTGATAATGACAGCCAACGCTGACCAAAGAGATTTTGCTGTCTGAGGCAGCCATCAAGTGACACTTCCTTCTCACACACCCAAGTCAAGATTGTTTTGTCAGCCATGTTGTTTTGCCACATGAGGTGGGGTAAAAATCCAACATTAGAAGAGAAAAAACAGTCTGATTTCCTCTTAAGACATCCCAAATCTACTGCCTGAGGCAATAACAGCACCCTGGTTATAGCTGAATAAGGACCCTCTCACAACTCCATGGTAGACTTGGAAACCACAGAACCTCTGCAATAGCCACAGGAACCACACACAGAGCAAGTAACTAGATCAGATACTCATTGTTGAAAGATTAGTCTTAACATAACTGATATTCCAGACCATAACAGCTCCTCAGGCCACTTCCTGTGGTAGAAACTGCACACAGAAAGATCACACTCTGCCACCCTATCAAAGCATCTCTTTCAACATGTATGAACTAGGCATACCTGCTACTCTGAGAATTGTCCTGACTCCAAAATTATTCTGAGTTGGATTCTCCTGAACAGAATATCCATCCCATTCCATTCGGAAGAGGGCTTTTGTTCCTCTGTCTGATCAATGCTGAAGTACCAAAGGTGCAACTTCTCCCAACCCAATTTTGCAGTGACAGGAAGGAACCCATTAGGGTGTAGCAAACACTGCCTTGTTGCTGAGCTCCCCAAATTACAGAAACTCTATCCCCAAAGGTGATCTATCTACCAGCAGAGGAACTGAAGATTCTTCACTGTGGATCACACATTGCAAGAGGTCTTGTACTTTTTTCCCTCTTAAGTTCTAAGATCTCACATTGCTTTGAAAAAGAGAAATCCAACCCTATGACACTTCAGTGAGGGGTAAGAAAAAGCAAAGAAACAACTCACAATTGTCTGCTACAGAAAGCTCTTCAACATGCAGCAACATGAGTACTGACATCAACACTGCAATACCACCATATGTTGAAAGTCTGATGGGGACTCCTGGATCCTGATTCCTGGATCTAGGCCAGTTTCAGCTAGGCTGTGCTCTGCTTCAACTACAAACAAATTTCCTTTGGCTTTTGAATGAAAGTTTTTGAACTAGCAAATCTGGTTGTAGCACTCTTAAAGTGAAGTCTGCAGAGACTCTGGACTATGTTTTAATACAACATTAAAAAAAAAACCCTTCCCGAATCTTGGGAAATTTTTCTTAAAAATAAAAAACAGAAACAAGACTCAGGTGTGGGTAAACTGCAGCCCTCTAGGTGTTTGTTGAACTGCAATTCTCATGAGCCTCAGCTAGCATAGCCGCTTGTCCTATCCCTGGTGTATTGGGTAAAGAAAAAAAATTGCTTTTTTTTTTTTTAAGCAAAGGACTAATCTGGAATCATCCTCCATTAGTGGAAACATAGACTCCTGGAAGAAACAGTTCTTCAGACTTTGTGGCTGAAGTTAATTACTAGTGGCTCCTAGCCCAAAGAACTTCCTTTCTTCAGTACTGCAGTACATTTGTATTCTTCCACATTTTTTTTTCAGATTAAGACACACATACATGTGGCATTTAATGGGAAATGAAAAATGCCTAGCCATATCTTTGAAGAGCACTGTGCTTGTCTAAGAAAATTAATACTAGTAGTAGTAGTAGTAATAATAAAGAAGTGTACAAGGGTTCCCACACTCTCAACCTGCATTGCACCCAATGCAATCAACAGTTGCACTACCACCAGAAAATTCGGGAGATAAAACACACGCACACGTTATTATGTTACAGAAAAGTAGGGAAGCTCTGCAAAGCTACCACCACTTCAGAAGTGGCATGGAAACACACCCTTACCGCTGGCAGAAATTAGTCTTCAGGAAACACACCACTCTGGGTTTTATTTTTCCTTATGGGGAGGTGCCGCAGTTCCAGCTGCATTTGGAAACAAAAGCCTTGCTTTCTGACCTCCCTGGGCTGCGCTTCTAGCCCAAACTGATCCTGAAACATTATCAGTGCAGATGATCCTCCAGGTTCAAAATCCACAAGCAATGGATGGAGCGTCTGTGTAAACTCCCAAAATAGGGACATCTAATCTCTTTAGTGACGGAAGTGGGAGAGGGGGATGGCCCACTCCTCACGTGAGCAACATCCTCCACCACCACCCCGCACAAGTACGGCCATTGTGAAGGCAAGATGGAGGCCACTTCCGCACTAGATTGTTATAGCGCGATTATTCCACTTGCAACATCCTACGGAATTCCTGGGGTTTGCAGTTTAGGGAGGGTCTCCTCCCTAAACTGCAAACCCTAGGAATTCCGCAGGATGTTACAAGTGGAATAATCGCGCTATAACAGTCTAGTGCGGAAGTGGCCGGATACAACCCCTTTCTAGGCTTGCAAAGAGGCACGTGAGCTGGGCGGTCGGGAAAGCCCCTTGCAGGAAACGGAGCAGGGCAGTGGGGAACCGGGGGTCGGCGGAACCAGAACCGAACTCCAAAGAGCGCCCCCAGCAGTATCTATGAGCCTTTGCGTCCGCAGCCAGCATTCTCGCCCCCCACCCCCGCCATAGCGCCAGTCGCAACCAATCCACGCGCACCCCTAGCCGCCTCCTCTCCATCCCCCTCCCCAGCAATCTCCGCTCGGAAAAGCCAGCGGCAGCACCCGGGGCTCCGCAGAAGGGATTGGGAGGCACGCTTGGGGACGATCTATACGGGGAGTCCGCGAAAGCGATCGCCCCCGCCATCCCCACTGTTAACCCGGAGAAAAGAGGTGCAATTGGAAAGGGAGGCGAGAAGCCCCAACCCTGATTCTCTGTCCCGCTGCAGCCATGCGGAAAAAGGAAGGAAGGAAAGAAGGGCAGAGATTTGCCCCAAAGAAACCGAAAGAAGGGGAGCAGAGCAGAGGAGCGGCTACTGGAGGAAGGCAGAGAGAGCCGGGGGACTTGGGAGGACCCGGGTCAGGAGGAGAAAGCGCCGAGGCCGGGAACGCGAGGCGGGATGGAGGGGCTGGGGCGCGGGTGAGATAAACGCCTACCCTCCTTGCAGGGATCCAGCGGCAGCGGCAGCAACAACAACCGTCCGTCGCCGAGCGGGCTGCGAGCGCCGAAGAGCGGCTTCCTGCTCTGTGCCAGGAAGGGCCAAACCGAAAGGAGGGCTGAGCTGGCCCGCCCTGAGAGAATTCCCCGCACGCCGCCCGGAGGCACTTCCTGCCGCTGCCCCATCGAGGCCGGCGGGCTGGGAGGGCCGGCGGGGGAAGGGAGCAGGCGGCCGGAGGGGGGCTCGCTTCCACCCCCTCAGAAAGGATGGCCATTTCCGCGCTAGACCGTTGTAGTGCTATGACTCCGCTTTCAACGTCCTCTGGAATCCTGGGGCTTGCCGTTTAGGGAGGGTCCGGCTGGCTAGTGCGGAAATGGCCTGTGTTTCCTCGCTCTCAGAAGAATGGAGGCCGGGGTCTCCTCAGACTACCAGGCTTACAAGCGGCCAGGCCGTATGTAGGGTTAGTCAGAAGCAAGTCGCATTGACTACGTTTACTCCGGAGTAAGCGTGCACAAGGGGACTCCGTTACACGGTGTGTAAATGTATGGAGGTCCCGGAGTGAGGGGCGGGGGGTCTGGGCATCCCACCCCAACTGAGGGCAGATGCCAGCGGCCAAATGGTCTTGCCTCACGGATGTTCCCTCAGAAACCACGGGGCCACTCGCGGCGCGAGAATGGACGGGCCTGGCTCAGCGGAAATGGCCCCGGGCCTTTCCGTGACCAAGGCTGCGGCCTATGCCTTTTATTTGTTTTTATTTTTCCGTCCCTTCCTCGTCAGAACCCGGAGGGTGCTTCTTCTGCGCTGGTGGCGCCGCTTCCCGCCTAAACCGAAGGTTTTGAGAACTAGCAGCAGGACAAGCACAAAAGCCTACTGCACTTCCGCACTAGATTGTTATGGCGCTATGATTCCACTTGCAACATCCTCTGGAATCCTGGAGTTTGCAGTTTCGGGAGGGGCCGCTCGGCCCCTCCCGAAACTGCAAACCCCAGGATTCCAGAGGGTGTTGCAAGTGGAATCATAGTGCCATAACAGTCTAGTCCAGAAATGGCACTAGAGGGAGATGGTGTTCTGGGTGTCTACAGTACTGCACGCTGGAAGGGCACTACCAGATTTTACTATCACTCCTAGTGAGCGCCCCGAAAGTTGCCCGCTGTTGTCATAGATCGGGGTAGGAATCAGGCAACGTTCCAAATGTTGGACTACAACTCCCAGAGCCACAGCTAGCATAGCCAGCGGTGAGGAATGCTGGGAGTTGCAGTCTGTTAACATCTTAAGGCGGTGGTTCTCAGCCTTCCTAATGCCGCGACTCTTTAATGCAGTTTCTCATGTTGTGGTGACCCCCAACCATAAAATTTATTTACAATGCCTCCCCCCCCCCCGGCAAAGGCCACCTCGCCAGCCAGGAACAGGGGGGCAGGCAGGGAGGGAAGAGGAGCCGCACGTCTCCCCCGGGAAAAAACTCCGAGAACCCCCCCGGGCTCTCCTTCTGCTTCACTCTCGTTTCTGCTGGGAGGGGGGCAGTGTGGGAAAAGTTTCCAGAGTGTCAACCCTGGCTGGGGGGGGGAGGAATCCCAGCGCCTTTGTCTTTTGCATCGGGCGCAGCTCGCCCCCCCCAGAAAAGTGGCGCCTTGCGGCCCCCCAGCCCTTCCGCAGCATCCCCCTCCGTGGCGAGTGGGGCAGGGGTCGTGGCAAGGAGGGGGCCTGCCTCCTGTGCTGCCACCGCCCCCCCTAAGCTGGCCCATCAGACGAGAGGTTCTCCCGGTAGTGGAGAAGAGGAGCAATTTCAGTCCCTTCTGAACAGGGGCCAGGAGGACACGAGCACGTGGCTTGCGCTTGCGCACCACCACCAAGGAGGGAATGGAGCCTAAGACCATCGGAAATACATATTTTCTGATGGTCTTAGGCGACCCCTGTGAAAGGGTCATTTGACCCCCCCCAAAGGGGTCGCGACCCACAGGTTGAGAACCGCTGTCTTAAGGGCTGCATGTCCTCCACCTCTCGCCCGTGGGAACCCTGAGCTAGTTCCAGCCTGTTCCTTAAAACACAATACCCAATTTTCCACATTTCGACTTAGAACATCTGGTAACAACTCCATTTCTTTCACTTAGGGTTCCTCTTTCCACTTCCACTCCTTCATTTTACTGCCCAACTGTCTGTTTTTGAGCCCCTGAAGAGGCAAAGAGAGGAGGAATCCTTGGCTATAGTGTCTCATTCCCAAGACTTCCTGTTTTGGAATGTCTTATGAGAACTCTTTTATTCATGTGTGGGATGGACAACTTAGTCTGAAGTTCCTGTGATTCCTCCTAACCATGTTGAGGGGAACTGCAGTCCATCAGTATCTGCAGGGCCACACACATTCATGCATTCTCAAAGGGGTTCGACCTGCCCAAATTCTCACTTCCACTCACTGTTCATTCTTTGAATGAAGCTCTGCAGGAGCCTTCTCTGACCAAAGACCCCCCCCTTCCCACTTCCAGGAGAAGCAGGGGAGACCTTTTCACCAAATTGACAGAGGGAGAGGGAGGAAGCCAGCCAGCAATATAGATGATAAATCTGGCAAAGAGCTTCATTTCACATGAACACAAGGAAGCATTTCTGCCTCAGTGGCATAGCACCCAGCAGTTAAACAGACATGTAAGCTGGTCAACAGAGCAAGGAAACTAGGTCAATTAAGCCTCCCCCTTTATTTACTCTTCCATAACTTAACTTTCCAAATGAATAAACCCAATAAACAAAACAGTCATGGAAAGCAGAAAGCCAGCAAGGCTGTGAGATTCAGGATGTTGTACACAGCGTCATGTACTACTGGCAACTGAAAAGAAGTCACAGGTATTGCATTCAGTATAATGAGCTTTCTTGGGCTTGAGACTTCAATGACCTGAAGAAGCTGAAAAATCTTGTGTAGGAGGCATTCAGGGCATCTCATTCCCATCAACAATTACAAAAGAAATGTTTAACAGTGTCCTGGAGAGAATTTTGCACATTTTGTCACTAGTTTATACATGTTGTCTATAGTGGATTTTTCCACACAAACTGTAGTGACAAAAAGAACAGCATCACTTTGAGAAGAGGATGCCATTACTTCTAGCACAAAACAATACACTGTTGCTCAAGGGTACATTCATAAGGGTAAGATGCTGCTAATAAACAAGAGATGGAGATGTGACAAACCTGTAAACCAAATGATGAATTGTTTCTGGGGTGCAAAAGTTGTGCATGCCACACCTTGTGTAGATATACTTGTACACAGTCACTTGGATATGTTGGCACCAATGACTTGCAGAATGTAATAATGCAGTCCTCGGAACTAAATTTTGTTTGCTATGTAGAAAATTAAAATTCAGAACTTCCAAGGATATTTTTTTATACCTGCCTAGACAGGTAAAGCTGAGGGAATTCAGTACATGGATGAGATGTGGGTGGCAGGAAGAGTTTGAATTTGTCAAGTCAATGGGGAACATTTTGAGATGATCTTACGGGGCGGGGGGCAAGCTGCACCTAAATGGAAAAGGAGTGCTGGCACTTAGTATCAAGAAGTTTGCGGAGCAGTTTTTAAACTGACCCTTGGGAGAAGGCCAACAAGAACTAAAGAGAATCCAGTTTGAAATTAATCATCTCTATGTGATGAGGCTAAGATGAAGTAGAATTAGGCAGCAGCTGTACAGTAAAACACAATAGTTGGCCAAAAGGCTGCAGGAAACATACACCAGAGACATTAGGAGAACAGTGATATGTATGTATTTATGTATAAACCAATGCTACCAGCCTCCAAGCCAAGACGTGGAAATTCTTCTGTTTTAAAAGAGAACAGAGATATAATGAGCATAGTGGAAATTTGGCAGAATGGAGAAAAACAGTGGTTCACTCTGGATTCAGGGAAAGCCAGGGAAGACACTACCAGGGCAGTATAAATCAGAGGGGGCACAGAATTAAACAACTAAGAAATCCCAACAGGGTAGGCCCACTGCAGACAGTCGTTAACAACACTAGGCTCCCAAGGCATTTTAACAACAGGAACATATTCTACCCATCTGGATGAAAATTATTGGGGCTATCACAATTCAAGAATGGTATCAGAGAAGCATCCAAGGATGAAAGTTATAGTGATGAAGCAACCTTAACTATCTTTGCACAAACTGTTTTGTTTACCACAAAGAAGTAAAAATTTCTAGATATAATAAAACAATTGTTCACATGTGGGTGAAAAATTTATGATACAGATTAAAGCGCTGTATGACGTACAAGAGGTGAGAATAATTATCAGTAGTATCAAGGAAGAACCTATTATAATAACTAAAGGAAAAAGACAAGGTTGTCCATTATTGCTACTATTACGTGGACAATTTGATGATATTTCTGGAAGAACCTCAAGAAAATATAAAATGGCTGATTGAGATTCTTGAAAACTACAGTGTGGTCATTACTATTAACATGCTGAAAACAGAAAAGGAATTAAAAATATTTTAGAATTTAAGGTGAAAAAGAGTGAAATATTTAGATATAACCATTATGAAAAAGAACTCCGAACTTTTTGACAGCAATTATCAAAAGACATCGACTAAAATTAAGGAAGATTTGGAAAATAGAACAAACTGAAATTATCACTAATGAGTAGAATTGCTATACTTCCTAAAATAATGTATGTATTTCAAAATATACCAGTCATTATGAATAACACTCCTTTCAACAATGGGACAAGGACATTTCTAAATTTATATGGGGAGGGAAAAAACCCAGTCAGGCAGAAGATACTGAAAGATGCAAAAGAAAGCAGTGGATTAGGACTCCCAGATCTTAAATTATACCATTATGCTTATGGATTAGATTGAGTAAGGGACTGGATTAATATGAAAGATAAACCATTATTGCAATGAGAAGGATTCAACCTAAATTTTGGATGGCATGCCTATCTCTGGTATAGAAAGGATATTGATAGAGAATTTCAGACTCATTCCATGAAAAAGCCTCTAATTAAAATTTGGATAATTTGTAAAAGTAAATCTTATAGAAAAAATCCCTATGTGGACCTTGAGCTTGTTTGGAGGTTCTAGCAGGGGAGTGCAGCTATCATATACCCTTGACCGAAGAATGGTACACTCCTATCTGAGATGGTCGTCCTCTTCCACCAAGCGCGCAGCTTTGGGAGGGACACACATGGAGCGGTGAGGGAGGGAGGGGACAACCGCCTAGCCAGCCAGATCAGCCGAATCAACCCTGGCGATCAATGGGGTGACAGATGTCGCAGCAAAAAGAATATAATGAATTGGATGATATAGTGCTTTTAAAAAAAAACAGGAATGATTGCTAATTAATATAAAATATTGCTGAAAACAGAAAATGAAAGTGAGCAGATTAAAAAAGGGTATGATAGATTGGATGCAAAATCTTCAGCATCCAATAGAATATGATTAGTGGCAGAAACTGCGGACATCAAGATTTGAAATTTACATTAAGTACTGAAAGAGAACCACTATAAAATGTTTCATCACTGGTACATAATCCCTTCTCAATTGTGTAAAATTAATAAAAATGGCCAAGGGAAGTGTTGGAAACGTGGAGAAGAGAAGAGTTCCTTTTATCATATGGAGTGGAAGCAGCTAAGCAATACTGTAAAGCAGCTAAGAAATACTTGAAGCATATTCATATTATTATTATAGAAATTTGGGGAATTTCTTCTGAAATGAAATCCAAAAGGTATTTGTTCAATATAATTGAATAATCTAACTGAGAAATGAAGATAAATACTAAATTGTTATTTTATATGATAAGCATAGTGAGAATTCAGTATGCACAAAAATGGAAAGAACCAGAGATACTTCAACTTAAAGATTGGTCATTAAGGTTATTGGATATAATCAAAATGGAAAAACTTATGATCTTGTTAACGGTGAGGATGATAAAAGATTTTGAGAAAGAGTGGGAAATAATTAATACTTATATTTCAAAAAGTTGTTTGAATAGGTGATATGTTTATGGCTAAGTTATAAATTATAAAATATCATAAGGGTGAATTTTGAAGAATAGTGAGGCAAGCAATTTGATTATACATATTTAACTTTTGTATTAAGACAAGAGGGTATTTAAATATCCTCTATTTAAGTTGTACAAGTTTCTTTTTATAAGAAATGTCTTCTCATTTGTGTAAATGGAAAGAAGAAGAAATGGAACATAAATAGGAGAAAGAAATGAAGTGTAAATTTTGTATTTTGTATTGTGCAATTTGGAAATGGTGAATATTTGATTTTTTTAAAAAAATGTAATTAAAAAAACTGTTTGCCCAGAAGAGGTGGTCACAGAACTGATTACATGAGAGAGATGCAGAAACACAATCAAAAGCAGCACCACAGGCCTAGTGAGAGATGTGTTACTAAAGAGAATAGAAGCAGTGACTACAATGCTATCAATTCAACGTACAAAATACTCATCAGGCAACAATTGCCAATTAAGTCCAGCACTTCCCTAAACTGAAGAGAGTGGTAAAAAGAAATGCGAAAAAGCCAAGCTGTCGAGAATGCTGGGGGAGGGGGGTCAGTCAAACCACAATAATAGAAGCTTCGATATAATGGACATACTACTGGAAAGGTACCATAAAGTCCAAGAGGTCATCAATATGGCCAATAGTCAATGCCAGTGGACCAATCAGTGGGGGGAAAGGCACCTACCATTAATCCTTTTCTCCTCCTCTTTTATATAGAATTATTTTATACACATCAAAACCAACATAGTTCACCTGGACTTCACTATACTATATATGGCAGTTTTAATTTGAAAAGTTAAATGTGTGGAAAAACCAGCTGGCATGGGAGACTGACTCAGCATCAACTATCTGCTTTGTTTCATTTTCCATCCAAAAACATCTCACATGATTTTACTTCCTATTTTCCTACATAGGAATTTTAGTTGACCTGATTATACTAATTCATTCCGAGTAAGAATATGAGTAGGAAAGGGAACATATGCTTAACAACAGTCCCTACTAAGACTTCCCATATTTCTGGAGGGACATAATCACCATCTTAAATGCTGCTGTGTGCCTGGACCATGGTAGTGGCTTACTTTCCTGCACTTGCAGCCTTTTCTCTGCCTTTCAGTCTTTTCCCTTACCCTTGTGCAGCTCCCTTTAACTTTAGTTTACCTCAAGTGACATGCATACTAAGCAGAGACAGAAATCATTCAGAGGAAGAATCAGAAAGTTTTACAAATTACCACAGTTTGTAAGCTAATGGATCATACAGACTTGATTGGACATCCCATAAAACTTTCATAACCCTTAACAGCCACCGTCCCTCCTGCCCCTAAGTTGTCAATCAGCAGGACCTGGCACTGTGGAAAAAATCCCTATTGTAAGTGTATCCGATTTGTACTTGTAAGAAATTATTGTTGAGCGCCAATGTGGTGTATTGTTTTCAGTACTCGACTATGACCCTGGAGACCAGGGTTTGATTCCCCACTCAGCCATGGAAACCCACTGGGTGATCTTGGGTGCATCACACACTCTCAGTTGCAGAAAATCTCATGATATGGTGACACTAAGCTGGAAACAACTTGAAGGCACAGAACAACAATATACTAAGTGATAACAATCAAGTACACTGAGACATGCAAATCTTTGTTTTTCTCTGAATCATAACTGCTTTATTCTGATCTTCTCCTTATCCAGCTTTTGTTTTCTAAGTGCAGATGGCTTTAAAGGTCTTCCCAGAAGGAAGAGACTTATAAGCACTACAGCTGCACAGAGTGAATGACCCTTAAACTTCCACAGAGCAAAGGAGGTGCTCTGCTACAACATCTATTTGACATGAGAATCAGGTATACTGTAAGAAAGGCTGACCCTCACTGGTTTCAAGATGCAGCACAGTTACTCTGACTCCCTTCAACAGCAGAAGAAATCAACACCATGTCCTTTAACAATGGAGTTCTTTATCTGTTAAGGCTGCTTAAACTATCAGAATTCAGAGACAATGCAATCTGTCTCTCAAGAGATCTATTGGTACCACCAGTACAGTACAACTCCATTGTGTCACACACCAGCACGAATAAAGAGAATCCTCACCCTCTGACTCAATACCTGGATTTTTATAATCAACATGAGTGGCTAAAACAGCTGAAGAATGGAGGCGGGGGGGACTGTGCTCATTTCTCAAAAGACCAAAAGCTTATGCAAACTCCCTTCTTTATCCACTCAGGTCTATCTTACACAAACACATTCCTGGCAAAACTTTCATTGCAGAGTACACAAGACTCTTATCTTGGTTCTAAGGGATACTTATCTTTAAGCAGACCCTTCTATTCCATTCAAAGCTGATTTAAACATTCAGAAAAAAGCATATGGCATAGGCTTCTTGCAACTGTACAAGTAGGAGAAAAAGTGAGTTACAGTTCTGAATTCTTGTTGTTAACAACAAACTGTATAAAGAATATTATAATACATGAAGAAAGATCAGGTTTATCCACGCTGGGCAAGTTCTCTACCTGCAGCATATTTATGATTCAACAGATGTTACTAATATCAGGAACACTAAGATTTCTCTGATCTTTGAATGACTTGGAAATAGAGGGCAGCAAAGAGAATATTAGTTCTGCAACAGTGCCTTCAAACAAAAAAACCTATTCAGCAGGGAGAATATAGAAGAACATGTGTTCTCATGGTTCTCTCTCTAACCACCCCCTTTCCCGACCAACGTCCTTATGTTACACTTTAATTTTGCCCTTTGCTAGAGGTCTTGCCTTAAAGGGAAAGACAGGTTGTGGGAGCTGCTTTCTTTTCCCCAGCCCCACAAGCAAGACTGTGCATTCTACAATATCCCCAGAAAATTTTGTCTCCTACTCCCTCAAAACACAAGAGAATGAACAACAGGTGCATGTCCTTTATTGCAGATGTGGCTTCAGTTCAGTGGCTGGTTGGGATGAGTGAAGGTTAAGTTTAAGTGCTCCATCACCGGTACAAATAGTCAGCTTGGATGTTAGCAGCAATCTCAGCTTCCCACTTGTCGCCATTGTTGAGCAGCTTCTCTTTGTTGTACAGAAGCTCTTCATGTGTCTCAGTGGAGAACTCAAAGTTAGGGCCCTGCAGATCACAGGAAAAAAATGTCCTCAGATCACCCCACAAAAGCAGGAGGCAGTGTTTATTCTCTGAGTAGCTCCACCTTCCAGATACAAACCCAGTGTAGGTAACCTCAAAATATGAATCTCAACACATTCATCTCAGCCCGCTCACCTCCACAATGGCATCAACAGGACAGGCCTCCTGGCAGAATCCACAATAAATGCACTTGGTCATGTCAATATCATAGCGTGTAGTTCTTCGGCTACCATCAGCACGAGGTTCTGCCTCAATTGTTATTGCCTGTGAAGAAGAAAGAGGCACAATTCACTAGCAGATGGCTCAAAGAGGAGGAGATGAGGGAACAGCCTGACAGAAAATAGAATTCAGGTTATTCACGCTATGAATGAGAAGGGATTAAGGTCCGTAGAGAAGTCTCAAATGAAAGTATGTTAGAAAACGAAGAGAGTTGTTCAGCAAGGACATAAACCCCTACCCCAAAAGAAAAGTACTATTTCAAACACCATCTCCAAAATGGATATTACTAAGAGATACAATCAAGGGATTGTCATTTTAGTAGCAGGGAAAATATTTCACAGATCAATCAGGCAGACACACATTCTCATGGCAGAAAAGGAAAGTCCCACAAAGGTCACAGGGACTATGTACAAGCAGATTTGCAGATCCAGCTGATATCAGTAACGCCTACCTGACTCCTGTATGTGCCTCCCTGGTAAATTGCAAGTTTCCAGCTGCTTATACCTTTCACCTCCCAAATGCAGCTGGTAGCCAGAAATGAATTTTAATTTTTGTACTGAAAACCTGTGTTATGTATAGATATCTCTAACAGATCCGGAAAGAAAGAAAGACGGGACAACAGGACTCTCACCTGAGCAGGGCATACAGCCTCACAGAGCTTGCATGCAATACATCTCTCTTCTCCAGATGGATATCTGCGGAGGGCATGCTCCCCTCGGAAACGGGGGCTCAACGGACCCTTCTCAAAGGGATAGTTGATGGTGGCAGGTTCCCTAAATAAATAGCTCAAGGTCATAGCCAAGCCTGAGAAGAACAGCAAAACAAAATACACAGTTTATTTAAATGCTGTTTTCATTTCACAACAAAGTTTGGGGCAGATCAGCTACAGAGGTAAATTATTAAAAAGACTACTTTGCTAATGTCCAAATGTGCTAGAATTGGAAAGATTTAATATTACAGCTGTTTCCTAGAGTGCTATAATTGGCTGCTTGCCTGCTCACCTTGGGTTAAACTGTAATTATCACCAGGGGGCATGCTCTGTCATAAATTGCATCCAGCATGAACCTCCTTTCTATCCACTGCTGCTGTCATTTCCAATGGCATCAGCCCACAAACACCAGAACTATCACAGTTGCCCTCACAGTATTTATTTCCTTTTTTTTTTTAAATGGAGTGCCAGTGAAGAAATTCAGCTAAGATAACATAGCACTCTATCACAGCTGCCAGTTCAGGGTCTTCTATCAGAAAGCAGAAAAGAAGCACTGAGGATTGTCATCACAATGCTGACCAGTACTTCCCCTGCTGCAGCGGCACACACCACTGAGATAAAACAATACTGTGTTTAGTGTTGAAAGGCTAAGCCAGAATCCTCAAATGCTTCTGCAGTAACAGAAATACAACAGAAGTAACAAAGAACTGTAGTTAGTCTTGAGTTAAAATAAAATCTAAAAAATCCAGCAGCAACAGGAAGGGGTAGCAGGTAATGAAGGCTGTCTGCATTATTACAGAAAACAGTAAGCTACCTGCAGCATTATTTCCAAAGCTGTTCAAACACAGATCAAACTGGTACGGAACAATTATTAGTTGCAGTAAGCCATGGCAAGGACACAGTCTCATTCTTAGTCCCTTCATGACAGAATTTCTGAAAGGTGCAGGGAGAGGTGGAGACAGACAGTAATATCTATGTATTAGATTTTTCCTCTTCATGCCTACACAGTCAGTCTACTCAATGCCACAAGACAGAATGTCTTTTCCTTAACCTCAAGTAGGCCTACCATTGCCCTCACCTCGGATAAGTTCTGTCCACAGGAGAGTCTGTGCAGCCTTGTCAGTGGCTGATTTCATGTCTGTTGGCTCCTCTCTTGCATTCACATATTCTGTTGGGGAAAGAGAGAAGCCTTGGGCTGTTGCTGCACAGAAGTCTCAAACACTGAAATGTACAACATGGGCCCATGCCATTGTTAACAAAAAAGATCTCCTACATAAAGTGTGTAGACAAGGACATTACACAGTAATGTTCCTGGAAACAAAAATCCATTTCACTTCATTTCTACGCTTCTTTTCCCCTGGAATGGAACCCAAGGCAGCTCACAAAAAAACCAATGAACTAAAATCTAACAATAAATTTTTAAAAACAATTAAAAATCATCACATCAAACCAGTATAAAAATAATTTTTAAAGCATGCAAATGTTAAAAATAAAGCATGGCCCCACAAGAAGCCTTCCTGTGTGCTATTACACATTAAAAGCCTGATACCTATTCACACAGAGATCAATGAGTTTCATAGGAAGAGCATCCTGACATGTTATGCTTGCACAGTGTTCCATCCTGAAAGACACAGAAGGAGGGCGCTGAAAGTAGGAGCACAGATTGAATTCTGTGCCTTCAGGAAGAACCTCTAAGGAGCTCTTGTGTAACTAAAAAATGAACCAAACAGTTTCCTCTATGACAACTGCTGCTACACTTCTAGAAAAGACTCTTGCCTATGGCTCAGTAAGAGAAGATGGACTTGATTATGTACTTACTGTAGGAAGTTCTGGGGGCTGTGCTGCTGAGGTGTCGGACAAGGCTCAGACACACTGGAGTGCCTAAGAAGCAACAGAAGAACAAGGCTACATACTAGAGAGAAACAGAGATGCTAATTCCAAACACCCAAAACACTACAGTGAACATAGGAATGGTTCAACACATGGCTTCTGCCAATACATCTGAAATCCTGACCCACATTCATTCTATAACAGTGTCATATTTAAGTGCTGGTCTTCTGGCCCAAGGCAACAAGAAATTGCATGCAGTTGAGTGAATAGAACAGGAGTGGGGAACTCTTTTACCCTCTAGACTTTTTTTAGCTACCGCTCCTGTCAGCCACAGCCCATGTAGCCAGTGGTAAGGGATGGGGGAGTTATAATCCAAAACATCTCAAGGGCTAACTAATCTTTAGCATAGAATTTGATGCAGATGATTAAGAAGCCTGGCAACATAGAACCAAAACTGCTGTCCATGAAGAAAAATCCCCTCTTAATGGACAACCCTTTTGGGAAAAATGTAAAGAGCACTAGTTCTCCATCCCTATTTTACCAGTTCCCAGCAGTTTAAAAAAATGATATGGTTTTCAAAATACTCCTATACTTGTTTAGAGGAACACTGTCAAACAATCAGCAGAACAGCCAAAGTGCTCACAGTGAAAGATGATCAAAAATATCAGAAGACAGAAACTGTAGCAGGAGCTTGATTGTGACATTAGCCATGTAGAGGAGATAACAAACACAAGAGGAAATGTGCTGGATGAAATCAGAGCCCCATCTAGTCCACCAATTTGTTTCCACAGTGGTTAGCCTAATGCCTATGGAAAAACCTACACATAAGACATAAGCATAATAGCTGTCTCTTATTCTCCAGCGACTCAAGATTATCAGACACAATATACAGCCATCGTGACTATCAAACCATTGATGCCTCCATTTTCCATTAATCTATCCATTCTCATTTTAAAGCTGTCCAGCATGATGGACATCATGACAATCTAAGAGCAAATTCCAATTTGACTATATGAAGCAGCATTCCCTTTTAACTGTCCTGAACCTCACAGGATCTAGTCATGGTCTTTTGTCATCTTCTTCTTCATCACCATCATCCTCATCTCCTCCTCTTCTTCTTTCTCTACATTGTGTGTAGTTTTATACATCTCTGTCAAGTCAGCAGATTCACACTTTTTGGAATAAATCTATGACATTAATCCCCTAGAGAAGTCTTCTATGTGTACTTTCAAAACTATGCTCTACCATCATTTTTTTCTATTATTTATTGAAACATTTTTAAACCACCCTACATTTTTATGGATATTAGTACATATATTAACATAACTAAAACAATGAGAACATGCCATTATAAGAGGCACAAACAGGGGCCTTTATATACAACTAAGTCAATAAACTGGGCAGAGCATTTGAGTGGGGACTATAAGGACACTCTTCGGAAAACATTACAAACAACTCAATTGTCATTTCATTTTCTTCCAAACTTGCACAAAGATGGCAGCCTTCATCATGCATAGATATGTACAAAATCTGATATTGTTCTTACCACCTATAACACTTAGGATAGTGGAGGACTACCCTAAAATTCACTTTCAAAACAGACAAAGCTATTATTATAGGATGCTTCAGAGAGGCTACCCAAAATTCTACCCACTTTTACCACTCACTGACATACCTAGTTGTCTTTTCCCTTCTAGCATGATTGTATCTATATGCATCTGATGATGTAGACTTTAGTCCATGAAAGCTTATACTACCAATTTCTTTCCCTCAGTCTCAAAGATGCTACAAGATTCCTTTGCATACTGATCCGGGCTAACACAGCTAAGTCTTTGAATTCTACATGCAGACTGTTCTCTAACAAACAAATATTAAACAAATATTCATTTCTTCTTGGATCCAGGTAATAGCTTTTCCATCATGAGGGAGAAACACAGAAAAAAGCTTGCAAAGGAGAAAGATGCACTATTAATACTCCGCACACTAAATCAACATAACATATAGCATGGCTGCATCAGTTCTTTCTGTTAGACTGAGACAGATGCTGACATGGAGTTAAAAGTAGACATTCCACTCTGATGGAAGGCAACACACTGGCTAGTTACAAGGCCTCTGTGTATAGATGCTACAAAGAGTCCAAGTATCTTCACCAATTGTCTCTGCTTCACAGTAAGGCCTAACAATGGCTTTATACCTTGCCTGATACAAGTCTTCTAATTGGCATTACCTTCTGATTAGAAATAGAATATACCTTGGCTTCACATATAGAACCGAGGTATGAAATAAACGTCGCTTGGTTCAACAGATTTTCTCCCCAAATAAGTAGGTACAGGCTTGAAACCTTGTTACTTTGCCATCCAACATTTCTGTAGCGCCTGAAAATAGTACTGTATAATGTATTTTACAATTCTTCTTTATTCACACATCACAGATATTAATTACTTGCACATAATGCCACTGTAAATTTTGTAGATAGAAAGTTAAAATGCAATTTTCCACATGAAAATGTCATACTCTATGCTACCACAATTACCATTTGCAAAGGTGTCTCAGTATAAACTACATTTAAAAACCTTACTCTTAAACTCTGGCAATATAGTTCAGAAATATTCTCATTTTACAAATGGGAAACTACAACCAATAACTAATTACCAGGCCTAAGTTTTGAACCTAGGTCAAGGCCAACATCAAACCCAGGTGTCTTTCTGCTGTGGACTACCTGTTTGGGAAGCTTGGCGCATCATTCGCAGTGCAGACATTTTCAGCTTAAATCTGGGATCCCTCTGAAAAAGAAAGGAAATGAGTTGGATCTATTTTCTTCTTTAAATCCAGGAGCACTGTACAGCATGAATCTTCTTGGTTACCCAAACTAAAGTAGACCCACAGAATCAGCTACTGAATGGTGAGTCAGCAGTTAATGTAAATTCCACAGATTCAAGAGATCTATTCTAGTTGGGACTGAAAACAGGATTCCAGCTAATGTGTTTCAATATGACCAACTTTTGAGTTCACCAAAATTCAAACAAGCTGGATATTAAGCAAAGAAGAGTACAAAAAGGAGGAGGCAGGCAAGGGCAAATGGTCCTCAGTATGATGAAAAAACCCTCATCTGTAGTTTGTAATCATCTTGCACCAGAGTGGAAGAAACATTCCGTGAACATCACATGCAAACTAACTTACCTGGAAGAGAACTACTGGGAACTGCATACATGCATAGCATTGCACTGCATAAGGCTACAATCCTATTCCTTGCTCACCCAAGCTTTAGAAAGCAGTGCAACCTGATTCCCATTACGACTAGGCATTCATTAACGCTGGTGCCCTGGTGCCACCAGGGAGCCGTGGTGGCGCAGTGGTTAAATGCCAGTACTGCAAGCCACAAGGTTGTGAGTTCGATCCTGCCCGGCTCCAAGGCTGACTCAGCCTTCCGTCCTTTCGCAGGTCAGTAAAATGAGTACCCAGCTTGTTGGGGGCATGTATAGAAATGTTTCAAAATACATGCTATTTGTAAGTTGTTCGCTGCCTTGATCCATGTGGAGAGGCGGGATACAAATAAATAAATAAAATAATAATAATAATAATGTATTTCATGCTGTTCAGCGCCTCGATCCATGTGGAGAGGCGGATACAAATAAATAATAATAATAATAAAACGCTGCACCTTCGATAAGGTCACTTAAGAACGAGAACACCATCTAACCCTTAGACAGGGCTACGGCGCAAAGGAAATTCCAGGTTGACCCTATGGTTTCTAAACCAAAACAGCTTATGGCTGCTTTTCCTTTTAAAAATCAGAAATCATAGAATCATAGAAATGCAGAGTTGGAGGAGACCCCAGGGGCCATCCAGTCCAACCCCCTGCCACGCAATCAACCATTAAGTTGGTTCTTCTAGCAACCCGTTTACCTTAGGCCTAGAGCAGCCTACTCTTTCTACATGAGTCTATTAAAATGTATGTGTGGGGATGTCCTAAAGACCACTTTAAACGGCGCCGCTTACGTTCAGCCGGACAGGCAAGTGCACAGGATGAAATGAGGACCTTTAGGAGAAGAGAGAGAACTTTGAAGGGCAGCCCTGACCTGGGCGGAGCTAATGGCGTCTCCGACCAACGGTGACGCCAAGGCGCATGCGCACGGCCCTCTCCCTTTTTCCAATCAACTCTCAAAACCCCAGCGCGCGCTTGCGCCGTTACCAGCCGAGCCGGCACGACGCATGCGCAGTCCAGTGTCCTCTGCAGCCCCCCGACGAAGGTCCCGGTAACTAGATGCGACAGGAACTTCCTGCCTCGTTTCCCCGCTCGTGAAGGACTTCCAGGCGTCTGGAAGAGCAAGCACGTGACCGGCGTCGCGCGACACGTAGAGTTAAAAGAGGGGAAAAAGGACTCACCCGCGAAAACGCCGACAGCCGCGCGCGCTGCCCCGACCTTCCGGCGAGCAGGAGCGACAAGTGCGAACCAATCGCTGCGAGGCTGAGCGTTCATTGGTTGAAAGCGCCCAGTGGTAGGCGGGACTTTCTTTGTGGTTCGGTAGAACGATAAGAAAGGGCGGAATGTTTTGAAGGGAAAAGGTTGGACAAGGATAGTTGGCGTCTGCAGTAGCGGTCGTTGATTGGCTGTGCGGGAGCGGAAAGCCCACGTGGGTTGGCGTAGATAATTCTTTGTAGAGTTCGGCCTCTGGGGCCGTTTCCGCACTAGAGTGTTATAGCGCGATGATTCCACTTTCAACCTCCTCTGGAATCCTGGGGTTTGCAGCCCCTCCGGAAACTGCAAACCCCAGGATTCCAGAGGAGGTTGAAAGTGGAATCATCGCGCTATAACACTCTAGTGCGGAAACGGCCTGGGTCGGGGGAGTGGCTTGCGGCGTCGTTCTTTCTTCTCGTGCCGCGTCTCTGTTGCCTGTAAGACAGTCGTTGGTAGTGAGAAGAACATAAGTCCCAGCAAGATTGTTAGGTACTAGCAACCGGTGTTAAGACCTGATAAAGCCACCGAGTGAGGTGACAGAATCACCGAGTTGGAAGAGACCACAAGGGCCATCGAGTCCAACCCCCTGCAATGCAGGAACACACGCACACAAACCGCCCCCCCCCCCACAAATGGCCATCCAGACCCTGTTAAAAAGAAAAAAAGAAGGTGACTCCACCACACTCCGAAGCAGCATATTCCACTGTTGAAGGGCTCTTACCATCGGGAAGTTCTTCCTGATGTTCAGGCAGAATCTCTTTTCCTGTAGCTTGAATCCATTGCTCCGTGTCCTAGTCTCTGGAGCAGCAGAAAACAAGCTTGCGCCGTCGTCAGGCTTAACACACCGAGCTCCCTAAGCCACTCCTCATAGGGCGTGGTTGCACATCAGCATTTTGATCGCCCTCCTCTGGACACGTTCGAGCTTGTCAATATCTTCCTCAGATTGTCCTGCCCAAAACTGGACACAATATTCCAGGTGAGGCCTAACCAAAGCAGAATAGAGTCCAGTTCTGGGCACAACAGTTCAGCTCTCTAATTTGTCAAGGTCACTTTGAATTCTTACCCTGTCCTCTGGGGGTATTAGCTATCCCTCCTAGTTTGGTGATCTGCAGATTTGATGAGTACGCCCCCTATTCCATCATACAAGTCGTTGATAAAGATGTTATGGTGGGCGTGCAGTTTCGGGTCAGTCTAGATGACCTCTGGGTGTGAGGGAAAAGCAGTTAATTTCCTCTGCAATTGAAGTTCCTCTGTGCTTAAAGGAGACAAGGGAACTTCGTGTAATAGAATGTTATCAGTTTGGTTTGACGTGCTAGCTCTTGGCAGCGTTACAGAAGACTCGCAGCATTTTGTAGCCACTCACTGGTGGGAACCTTAGTACGTACCCATCAGTTTCTTTTCTTGAACATGTGATGTAGTTGTACTGGAGATGTATAAATTGCTTTGAATGTAAAGAGGTGGGGCCCAGACTTTTGAGAAGGATCTCACTGGGACATTGTGCACAAATAAATCTTTTTTTAAAAAACTGTGCGTCTCAGTTCTGCTACAGTGTTACATAGCACTGGGCCTAGGACAGAACCTTGTGGCACCCCACTGGTGACCTCTTTCCAGGATGAAGAGAAGCCATCGATGAGCACCCTTTTTGTTCAGCTGGTCAACCAATTACAAACCCATCTAACAATTGCATTGTCTAACCCACATTTTACTGCCTTGTTTGCGAGAATATCGTCGGGAACTGTGTCAAAGGCCTTACTGAAATCAAGTTACGCTGCATCCTCAGTATTCTCTTCATCCACCAAGCTTGTAACTCTATCAAGAAAAGGGGATCAGATTAGTCTGGCATGACCTGTTTTTAAGAAACTCATGTTGACTTTTAGTGATCATGGCATTCCTTTCTAAGTGCTTACAGATTGTTTAATTATCTGCTCTAGGATCTTCCTTGGTATTGATGTCAGGCTGACTGGGCAGCAATTGGGTCCTCTTTTCCCCCGCTTTTTGAAGATGGGGACAACATTTGCCCTTCTCCAGTCTGCTGGCACTTCTTCTCCTGACCTCCAAGAACTTTCAGGAATTATTGTCAGTGGTTCTAAAAGTACTTCTGCCCGTTCTTTTAATACCCTTGGATGTAGTTAATCTAGCCTGGTGACTTGAATTCCTTAAAAGTAGCAAGGTGTTACTATACTACTACTTTACCTATTCTGTGCTGCCTTTCCCCTATTACATCGTGTGTTTCATTTTCTCCAGGTGGAACAATGTCCTGATTGCTTGAATAGTTAAGTGCTTTGATTCCTGCAGCACTAAATGGTAGCTTGGATGTATGAGATCATGGACCTAATAGCAGTTTTTAGCTTGGCACCAAATCCTGTTTTTAGCTTGGCACAAAAATGGAGTCAACCTATGCTGAAGCCTCCGTGCAAAGGACCAAGACAGAGCAGACCCCCTACCCAGTATCTCAGTGTAAAATGTTCTCCAGCAGGTCACGGTGTTCAGGCAGCTATACATAAGAAGAGGCACTTTTTGAAGTATTAAGGGCTTTAATGGCCTGGAAATGCTTTAGCAGAATGGCATACTTTAAAAACCAATATTGTTTCAAGAGATTGAGGAATTGTTGTTGTGTGTCTTCGAGTCGTTTCCTGCTTATGGTGACTCTGAGTTAAACCTGTTAAAGAGTTTTCTTGGCAAGATTTGGTCTGAGGGAAAATTCTTCAAATATTTTTAACTTATCTTTCATTATCCTACATATCTGGCCAACATTTTAGAGTTCTTATTACTATATTCAAAAAATTCTCTTCTCAAATATGTTAGATTCCTCTGAACCTCATCAATTTCTATTTTTTTCCAATTCATTCCTTTTTGCTTGTAGTTCTATATAAATTTGTTTTCTTCTATTATATATTTATTCTCTAATTCTTTTATTTCCTTTTCTAACTTTAATTTCTTCTCTCCTTGTTGTCTTTTTAAATTACATGATTACCTAATACAAATCCCTCTGACAACTGCTTTCATGGTATCTCATAACATCGCTTGAGAAACCTCCCTATTGTTAATGTCCCAAATATCTTGCCATTCCTTCTCTATCTTTTTTATATATATATATATATAATTTTATTATAATTCCACCGTAGAAAACATACATTTCTCACTGTACATTTACCGAATTGTTACAGTTGTCTTCCACTCCTCTCTGGATTACATAAAATGTTGTATCATTGACATATTATCCTTATGCATCGCACTAAATTTGTTACAGTATCAAGATAGTTCCTGCATTTCAACCCAACTTTACATGTTCCATGATATTTCTCTGATTTTCTACTTCTAATAAAAATGCTACCATGAATTAAGAATTGTTACCTGTCAAAACCTCTTCCATATCCAGCACAATTTGCCATTCATTATTGATATCATCATCTGATTTTCCTTTTAATCTCTGAGAGACTATATCTGCATTCCGATTTTCAATAAAAGTTGCCCCCATTGCTCTATTGTAGGTATTTGGTCAATTTTCCATAACCTCGCATACTCAATACGAGCTGTCGTAATCATATACCGTAATATTCGCCAATATTTCTTTGCAACAGTTCCATCTAACATATATGTCATATTTAACAGATACAATTCAGGTATCTTATCAAGTCGAACCCTTAGTATTGTACATATCATATTATGAATATCATTCCAGTACTTTTTAGCCTTAGGGCATGAAATAGTGTACCAGCATTCTCCTGACACTTCCAACATTGCCCTGTTCCCGTATTGTATATTTTCTTTAATTTTTCTGGTGTCATGTACCATCTGTGAAAAAGCTTATAGTAATTCTCTTTTAGGTTCTGAGCTGCAGTAAATTTCTGTGTCCGTTGCCAACAGTGTTCCCAATGCGCTAACTGAATTGAGTGACCAACATTTTGAGCCCACAGTATCATTGTCAATTTAACTGTTTCCTCTTCCTTTTCTTGATGTAAGATCTCTTGATATAACTGTGCTAGTAAATGAGGCGGGTTTTTGCACAATAGCTTGATTAATCCTTGCTCCTTTTGTTCTATTCCATAAGTTTTAATATCCATCTGAAATCTCTCAGTTAATTGTCTATAAGGAAACCAGTTTAATTTTATTCCTTCTGCTTCCAATTTTTCTCTTGATTTTATCTTAAAAGCATTCAGGTTTGTCTTTTCCAATATATCATCATATCTCAGCCACTTATCTGATTCAGTCCATCTTCCAAAGAAAGCTTCTTGAGGGGAAACCCACATAGGTAACTGCCTAATGTTCTTATTCTTATAGTCAGTCCATATTTTAAGTAATGATTTTCTTACGTAATGATGCGCAAAATCTTTGTCCACTGCCGCTTTCCCATAAAATATATAGGCGTGCCAACCCATCCTGTAAGTCTCTCAGTTCCAAACAGAATTAAATCCATTGTTGAAAACCATTAAAATCCTTGCCTTCCCATATCCAACCAAGTCCAGTCCCCAGGAAGCTTTTTAATCAAAATTCCATCAGTTATAGGTCAATATTTATCGCACACTATTTTAGATCCAAAAGAAAAGTCAGCAACGTTCCAACCGAAAAAAGGAAAGTTTCAATTGCACACTCACCATGCAGGTTACTGTCACTTTAAATTATTAGCCATTAATCCAACTCACCAGCCTAAGGGTTTCTTCAAATAGCAGCCCATTATCACTGCTTGCAGGTGTGTCCTTCTTACGATCTTAAAATTATTATAATCCAGATCGGGTTGCTCACTGCACTTTCAAAAACATGCCTTCTTAAAGTTGTCGTCGGCACTTGTGCCGCTAATACAGCAATCCTGGAGGTTCCATTGCGGTCCTGCGATCCTTCACAGTACCTCCGCTCTTTCCTTACGGAAAGGGCTCGGCACCGGAATTAGGGATCCCCTTCGGACTTCTTCCACATCCCCCTTAACGAGGAGATGACTAGCTGGTTCCGATGACTCTCAAACCGGCTGGAAAACCTTCAGGTGGAAGTTCGGAGTTGCGGAGCACTACCCCGAATGACCGCTCACGCACGCCATGCGGCCGCCTTCTCTATCTTCTTCACTACCTCCTTATAATTATTCTGGTGTCTAACCTCCATCTTTTCACTTCTCTGTAATCCTTCCTAAATGCAAAATCCATATTTACCAAAGCATGGTCTGTGACTTTTATCACTCCTGTTTCTGTATTTAATAACCTCACTATCATATTCTTTGAGACAAATATAAAATCTATTCTAGAATAATTTTTATGAACCGATGAGTAATAAGTAAACTTCTTTTCATCCCTCTTTATCAACCTCCAAACATCTTTTAATCCATTTCTATTCATCACTTTATTCAAAACTGTCATATTATTAAATCTATCCCTTGTCGTTGGGCCAGATTTATCTTTCTACTTATCCATAACCATATTAAAATCCCCCACCATTATTATAAAATCTTTCTGTATATCCTTCAGCTCCTTAAATATTTTTTCATAAAATTCTTTCTGTCTCTCATTTGGAACACATACATTAACCAGTACATACATTTCTCCCTCCATTTCTCCTTGTATAATTAAAAATCTACCTTTTTCATATTTTTTAACACTTAGTACATTAAAATTACATCTTTTAGATATTATAGTTGCTACTCCTCTTGCTTTGGATGTACTATATGCTATAGCCCAATTCAGTGTAAGTTGATTAATCCCATCTCATACTTGATGTATTTCTTGTAAAAAAAATATATATCTGCTTTATCTTTTTCCAACAATTACTCTATCCTTTTCCTTTTTATCACAGACCCCAAACCTTTCACATTCAGCGTTGTTATCTTCAACTTATTAGTCATTTTACATATTTCAAAAATCCTTCCTCAGCTCTTAATTGGCTCTTTTGTGGCCAAGAAGGGATTCAAACCCTACTCTCCAGGATTGTAGTCCAACACTCAAACCACTACAACACACTGGTTCTAGACAGGAGTACTGCCAGGGTGTGTACCTGTTCTTTTAAATGCAGTTCAATTCTGTTCAGCACAGATCACTCACATGGTTTCTGCACCTGGGAACTACAGCCCATTGCAGCATCCAGACATCAAGCAGCCCCAGAAGAAAGGAAAAACAGCACTGACATGTCACATGATAGCTTCATATAGATTCAGGGTAGGAACCATTCCTTCTTTGGATCACTCAAAATATTTTCATTTAAAAAAAAAAAGCCTAAGCTGCTAAAAAGCTGCTTTAAAAAGTACCTTTTTGGTTAGTGTTGGACCTGGGCCCAAACTGCAATGCTTATGTTTATTGCTAACAGTAGAAAGAATATCATTGCCTCAGAAACAATATACTGTATTATAGTTTGAACACCTGAGAGAATTTAATAAATACATAATGTGAACAAGTCTTTGAAGGAACACGTATGATTCCTGTGCCACAACTGTTGCAACTGGGATTTAGGATTGGTCACAGAATTATATGATTGGTGCTGCAAGGATTCTGTGTGATAAACTGTGGATATCACTTACAGTCTCCCAGACTGGGATGGGTTTTTAAAAAAAAATTTAAACTGCCTTGCTTCCACAAGTCCTTAGCTAGTTAAAAAGCCTGCATACAGCATATATTTTCTATTGTACTTGTATATGGAGCCAAGAAGAATCTTTCTCTTATTCTCTTGTCTTTCAGCTTTTGTGGTCCTCAGTTCTGAAAAAGAATGGACAACATCCTGTGCACTGCATGTGAGGGCTCAGTCCTTCTGCAAAGTAAAGGACAAGGCTTTCAAGAAGAAACCTAGAATTCAGCTCACCATTAGAACTGTAGACTACAACTGTGGATTGCTAAGTAAGATCTTGACTGTGAAATCTGAGGGCCTGTAAAAAGACCCAAGAATATTGTTATTTTTAAAAGGCAGTTTTGGTCACTATGGTTTGTAACTGTTTCTGCTTTGTGTTTTCCTTTTGCAAGTACATTCTGGGTGAATATACCTATTGGGGCAGCTAGTTGTGGTATCAGGCACTGCTGTATCTGGTCTCTCTTCTGGACCCAGTCCTGTCTCCCTTTAAATAGGTGTTGCCTTTAGGCCCAACAGCAGGTTTTTTAGATATCTCAGCCTTTATTATGCTATTCTTAAAAAAAAAAAACCCTTCCACATTCTTTAAAAGGGAAGAAATGCAGCTTGTATATTCTAATCACTTCACAGACAAAAAATGCAGTCAGTGTTCAATTGCAACACACAGAATACACTCCAAAAGACAGGATACTTTTCCTATCTCTATCAGTCATTTTGAAATGGAATGAGTATGTATTTCATCAAGAACTCTTCTAGTTTAAGAAACAGGTGTGTCTGAAAATGAAGCTGGCAAAGTCCCATGTTAACATCACCTCTAATGTTCTATGTATAGTAGATACTTCAAGGGAGTTCAGAGTAGGTAGGGATTAGTATTTGGCTTCTTTTACTAAGTAATACTTTGTCAGCTAATGGCAGTAAGTAAATAATACAAGTCCAGTCAAATTTGATTCAAGATCTTTATAGCAGAAGCAAAAATTTTATTGCAAAACACAGTACCGTGCAAGGAATGCAAGTCTGTAATTATAAACAATAACTGCAAGAAAATAAGTTCCTTAAAACTCATCAGACTTACTTCTAAGTAAACATGCTGTGGATTGCCTAGGGTGGATATTATTGCTTGGATGAAATTTCTGAGTTAAAGATAACTGGTGTCCAGGAAGAAATGTGGAAAGAATTGTTGCTCACTCAAAGGGGGTGGGCATGCCTATAGCTGCATAACAGTGTTAGAGAATTTGTATATAAACAATTTATATAGAAGCATCTCTTTTGAATTAAACTCATTTAAGGTCCCAGCCTCAAGACACTGACTTACTGTTGCTGCTCATTAGAAAGCATCAATAGTAATCTTTCAAGAAGGATCCAGACTTTTATTTTTATTGTACGGATACACATGTCATGAAGGTGATTATAGGTAGAGCAACTTTAGTCAGTCTTTACAAAAATTTGGTACTCAAGACAGTGTATCAGAATTAGCACCATAAAACTGTTTTAAAAGAGAAATTAGGCTTGATCCTAGTGCAAACATGTTGCACATGCTCATCCTCAGTCAATTGGTGACCCTAATGAAAGAGAATTTAGTGTAGGAATAGTGAGTGCAGTGAGGCTGGGGAAGATGTGTCCCTCCAGATGTTTCTGGACTGCAACGCCCACCAGCCCTAGACAGAAAAACACTAATGAAGAGAGTTCAGTTGTCATTCAACATCTTAGGAAGACCATGTGTTCCTCACCTCTGACCTAAATGTTGAATGTAGGCTCCTAGTGGGCTATATAAGAAACCAAGATGAGGAAGCAGCACTCTTGCAGAAGGGAATGTTCTTGCATGGTCCATCCAGGGAATGAAGTGAAAGTGCAGGGTCTGAAGGAATAATCCTTCCTTTTCGCTTTGTAGCTCCTGGTGCACAAATTCTGTACTGTTCAAGATTGCTCACAGCAGAGTGCATATGCCCTTGCGCTTGATCTCAGTGGTGGAGAGCACTAACCCCAAGCTGCGGTCAGCATATGGTGGGTAGCGCATTGTGTTGATGGCCTCTAGTCCCATGGAGCGCAAGAGGGAGGCACGATGGTGAGTGAACGTGTCAAAACTGAACTTGCCATGGTACTTGCCAAAACCACTGCATCCTACAACACAAGAAGAAGAAAGCACACCAGTTAAAACCTGCTCACTGGCAGAAATTTCCAATTTGATCCACAGCAGTTCTTTGATCTGTTCTTTTTCATCCAGACAAGGCTGCAGGTGTGTTTATATGCAGCAGCTTCTCCACAGGCTTTTGATGCTTACTAGTGAGACTATTTTTAGGATTCTATACCACATGGGCACTACAACAGTACCTCTAAGCTAATGGTGAGCAACTTCAGCGGTCCCAGGGTCCAATTTTTTGATTCTGGGTCCTGTGGAGGCTGCATAGACTGCCAAAAAAATTAGGACAAAACTGGAAGTGAACAGAAGTTCACTTCTGGGTTTGAAAATTGGATATGAATACTGCTGTCCTATGCAAAGGTTAAAGTGTGCAGAGAAGCCCTCATACTTATACAAAAATAAATCACTCTTCAAGGTTTCTGGGAGAGTCGTTTTTTTTTTAAAGAGTGTAAGAAAATGGGCAGTATGGGGGAATGGAAGGTCATGCATGCAGGAGGGGGTACTGAGGGCAATACTTCACCCACTCTCCTGTAAACACTGACGAAAAATAATCTAGTAGAAGCAAGGCAGACTGCTGGATAGTAAGAACAACAACCTACCTCAAGCAAAAGCCATATGTGGCCCATGTGCTTGGGCATTTTACTCTGGCATTGGAACAGTGAAACTGATTTTTATTCCAAACATGAGATACAATAATGAGAGATGGAAGTTAAAAAAAATTCTGCAGTCCTATACACACCTATTGGGTAATAGGCCTACCGAATAAACTAGGCACTACTTCTAATTAAATGACTTGGTCTGTGTAGGACATCTGACATCCACTGATTAAGTGTGTCATAGAAATATGGGGAGGGAAGCAGAGATTACATTCTGTCACACCTGAACAGATAGTCTAATTTTTTCAGCATACCAGTAGGTCTGTGTGGGTCTCATGGGCTAAATGCAGAGGTCAGTAATGATAGGTTTTTGGACTGCAACTCCTAGGATCCCCTCCAATAGATAGCTAGTAGTCATGCTTGCTGCGGGATTTTCGTAGTTGTTGTCCAATAAAGTGGTTTTTCTAGACTCTGGTCAGCAGTCAGCATGCCATGTCAAGTGGTAAATCAGTTGAAACCTTCCCACAACCATGGATGTATTGTGGTAAAAACAGATTCTTACTACCAAGACCATAACTCTTCCTTCTCAGCAACTTATGATTTAGGTGGTGCCACTTTTAAGCTCAAGAACATTCAATCTCTCCCCCACCCTCTTCTTAATGATAAAGTTACTTGGACAGAAGATTGCAGGAAACACTCTGAGCCTGCCATGGCAAGTGGTGTAGTTCACCCTGCCACAGATCTACTCATAAATAAGCTTAACAGCCTGCAGGTTGACATAGCACAATGGGTTGGTTGCAGTTAATCCCTTTGCTGCATTTTTTGCCTGCGATCTGCATATGTGGGCATGGGTGATATGGAAACCTCTTTGTCCCGGAAACAAATATGACAAGTAGAAAGACCATCCACACTCATAAATTACCAGATTGGAAATAAGGATTAAAGCAAAGGCAGGGAATAGAATTATTGTGGGATGGAGAAGTAGTTATACCAATGCCGCCAAATGGTAAGGAGACCAATGTTGTATGCATCAAGATATCATTGCCGCAAAAGCCACCACTGCTGGTACGAAGCAATACTTCATTCACAACCTATATGGAATTAAAAAGACCACAGCTGTATTAGGAGTCCTGTCCTTGCTCTTCCAAGCAAAGGAAATAAGAGTTTTCAGTTTAGTAGAAAGAGACAACTTACAACCAATGAGGAAACATACATAAAACTAAAGATAACATTTTAAATTTCAAAATCCATTCAGAACTTCAGTAAAAAAAAATTCCACTATTTCAGAAGTCTAGCCCAAACCATAAATAATCCACTACTAAATGAGGCAAAAATTTATTATTTTTTTAATCAATAGATTATTCCTGTGTAGCTTTCCTGGATATTTTCTGGATATTTTATTACTGTTATTTCTAAAAGCTGTAGTATGCATTGCAGTTGTCACAGGGATGTTCTTGTTGGTGCTGTGTTTCTGGTGAAACTGCAGGACAAGGCAAGACTCACTACATTAAATGAGCTATGTGTTGATTCTCCACACCGAATCTCTGCAGTCTAAGCACCCAACGGGAAGAGGAGGCACATGAAAAGATGCCTCGAAGCCATAATATAGGTACCCCTGATATTATGACCAGACCCAGGCTATGCACAAGGTGATGTACAGTAGTATCCCTGTGGCAATCAGAACACTGACTGTCTCTAAAACCTCAAGAATATGAGATTAAATATGGAAGATACTGTATGGATATTTTGGCTAAATCTAAAAGAGCCACTGAAGATGTGTGTAGGGTTGATGTTCTGTATAGAACTGAAGTCCCCTTCCAACCTATAAAACATCTCAGATTCAAAATCTGCATTCTTAGAAAGTTACATGAACACAGGCCTCTGACTGATAACTGGAAAAGCCTGTGGGACAACTGGGTTATTGAAGTCACTTTCACAAATAGATTGGTGCTACACTGGCACCATCTTCTGGCCACTGACAAATGAAGCAGAGACTTCTTAAATTTTGGAGGTGATCCCATCAATCTACACATAGGAATGGTGGTCTTCTGGATGTTGTTGGATTGCAAGTCCCACCAGCCTCACCCAGCATAGCTAATAGTGAGGAATACTGGGAAATGCAGTCCAGCAATATTTAGAAGGTCATATGATTACCATTCTTGTTCTAAAAGAAAAGTACATAGGCCAGAAGTTAAAAGTAACACTAAAGGTAATGATAAGGTAATAATAATGGATACTAAAATATTATTTCAGAATCTAGCACTTTTATTCATTTTTTTTAAATAACCAAAATATAAGCTAGTGTCAATGCATCAGTAATAGAGATGGCAAATCTCAATTTCTCCAAGTCCTGAGAGATGTGAAGAATAATGAAGCAGTTTTTTTGTCCTGTAACTTTGAGACACACAGGAATATTTTCCCTGCAATAATGGAAAACTGCACAGCTTTTCTACAAAAGCTGTGCAGCTTCCCAGAAAATGCAGTTTTCCAGAAGGTCCACAGCTGCTCCTGAGAATTGTGCAGCTTTGTCCTGAAAACTGTTCAGCTTTCAATATAGAGAGGACTGCTTTCCGGCAGTTGTGTGTGTGTGTTGTACAAAATTGCTTTTCTACATAGTAAACAGCAATGCTGCCCAACAATGTTGCACAAAATAAACACTTTCCCCAAGAATATAGTAAAAAAACAATGTAAGAGGGTGAGAGATTTCTCCCCTCCCAGGAAGCTGCGTAGTTCTCTGTTCATAGTAAAAAAGACTGTGAGTGTAGATTTTGACAGCAAAGCTACACATTTTCTCAAACTCTTGAGCAGTTGTCAGAAACTGTGTATTTTATGTTGTGCTGAGAACAAAGAAAAATTTTCACAGTTTGTGGGACAGGCCATTTCCACACGGGGGTAAAACTCCGCCTCCAGACGATGGGAGACGGAGGTCGTTCACACCGCCGGGCGATCTAGTGCGGTTGGAAAAGGTGAGACTCCACACCTCCAACTGCTCTAGTGCTGCTCGAGTGCCGCCGCAAGGGTGGCGCTGCGAGTTTTTTAAAAATCACCTTCCCAGGTGGTTTTTATGAAACTCGCTCGCACTAATCCGCAGCTGCTCCCGGTGTGAATCTGCAGAGACGCATTAGTGCATCTCTGCAGATCTGCCTGGGGGCGGGCTTCCGGCTGGCGCGCTGCCCTGATTGGCAGAGTGCCGCCGGAAGCCGCCAGCCACCATTTTGGGCGCTGCCGAACGCCGCCGAAATTCGGCGGCGTGTGGAGCGGCGGAGCTGCGCTCCCCGCAGGGACAGAGCAGGGGCGGAGAAAACCGCACACAGGTAATCTCCGCCCCTGTGTGCGCCGCCCCATTTTGGCTCCCCACGTGTGAAAAGGGCCACAGTTAGACATGCAGGTTTTTCTTTCCACTGAAATTTCTCAAGGGTTTAGGAACTCCAAATTTGACCCCAGTCTGGAAGTTCATGAATTTCCATTCCATCCCTAGTCAATAATAAACAGTTAAAGTTACTTTTACTTATGATCAGTGGTAATGGATTTTTTATAAAGAAGTTATGAGCAAGAAATAACAAATTACTTTTCGAAACATTCTAAGCTCTGAGATAGATTCCAAGGGCAGTTTTCACACTTCACTTTGTAAAGTGGGTTGCAGTAAACAGAAGGGTGTACAAAATAAAATGTGCTAGTCTTTATGGTGCCAGAATTTTTGTTATTTTTTTTCTGCAACAAGACTGACATGACTACCCTGCTGTACAGTTTTTTTTATGCAGGAGCTCAAAGAATCAGATACAAATAATAATTGGTAGCTAGTTGTGATATGTGGTTTTATATAATCAAGGTTTATTTATGCCAATATGGACATTTAAAGTTGTTAATAACCTCTTTCACTACAGCAGATAGGGAATTCTATAGTTTTTCAGCCAAACATCCTGGTTCACTTCAAAGGTCATCATGTGCATATCAGGAGCACAGCATTCCTTTGGACACCAGAGATAAGCTGCTGCTACTGATTATACCAGTGCTTCATAATCTAGGGTCTGGGGACCCACAGGGATCTTTGATACCCTCACAAGGGTCATGAAAGGCTCAAAGGCTGCTCCGCATGTCTCCTTCCCTATAATGGAGTGGCAACAGGACAGGAACCAAGGCAAAAGGAGGCTGGCTGGCTGGCTGGCTGGGCCAGCACATTACCTGCTCTGTTGTGGGGAGGTGGTGGGCTCAGCAGCTGAGTGACAGTAGAGCTAACAGCCAGCCAACCAGTCAGCATTTGCTCTTCTTCTCTCTCTCTCCCTCCCCCTTCTTTCCAGCAAAGAACAATCCCATCTAATATCAAAAAAACTCAACCCCTTCCCCACCTTTTTCGGCTTTCTTCATCAGGAGAAGAGGAGACTGAGACAGGCAAGGAGTGAGAGAAGGGAAAAAGGCACGCCTTCCCAAAAACTGGAGGTTGAAGGCTAAAAAAAGGGGGCAGTTGAAGCAATCTCTCCATAAAACACCCTGAGTATACCTCCTCATTTCCATAAGCATGCACACTTTCATCTGAACGAAGTGGCAGCTTATTTTGCTACCTGTGATCTCTTGTTCCAACTTACAGTGTCTTGGCAAGGGGTGGCATCTGCTGCAGCAACACCTCCTCTTCTTGTTTGGCCCCACTCCTCCCTGCTATCATTTTTCAGATCTGGTCACCACATTTTCACAGATCCCACTTGGAGTGGGGCTGAATGAAAAGTGGGTGTGCTGTTGCAGCAGGAGCCATCACCTGGCAAGACACTGGAAGCTGGAGCAGGGGCTCACCGTTAGCAAAATAAGCTTCCAATTGATTCAGACAAAAGTGCACAGACTTATGAATGGAAGTGAAGCACACTTGAGATCTTTTATAGATGGGTTGCTTCAATCCTCCCCCCCCCAATGTTTTTTGCCTTTTTCCCTCCTTTGCCCATCTCAGTCTCCTCTCCTCCTGGTGAAGAAGGCAAAAAAGCAGGGCTATGTGTGTGCTTGAGTGTTTCTGACAGACTGGATTCTGGAAAAAAAGGAAAGGAATTGAGAGAGAGAAGGGCAAAGACTGGCTTGGTGGGCCTACACCTTACTGTTTAATCCACTCCAGCCTTAAACTGGTGGGAAGAAGCAGGAGAAAGGTCTTCCCTCCCCTTACAGCACCTCTCAGGGAAGTGCGCATTTACTTACTTCTTCCTTCTGTCCCAATTTGAAGATCCTTGATGAGCAATTTTAAATAAATATTTGATGTACTTTAGAGTTTTCAATCTTAAGTTAAGTCTTGGGGGGTTGTGGCAACAAAAGATATTTAAAGAAGGTCACTGGTAAAGATAAGATTATGAACCACTGGTTTATATGATTCCACAGATGCAACAATTTACTGGAACAGCCCTTCCAGAGACCTCTGTTATAATTGGCTTTAATATTTAATATTTTTTCTGCTTTGTGGCTAGGCCTGCTTGGGCAGGGTTCATGCTGCTTCCTGACACCATGAGCTATAAAATTAAACACATACTTGGGAGTCAGAAGAGAAAGCATAGGCAGCCAATGGGTGGTCTCTGTAGGTGATGAACCGGATGGCCTCATCCAAGTCAGCCACAGTGAAGATGGGCAAGATGGGCCCAAAAATCTCCTCCTGCATGACTGGTTCCCTGTCCTTCACATCAGTCAGCACTGTGGGGGCTGTAGGCAGGGAGATCACATCAAGATATAAGCTATATGTGAAATACTGCTCCCATATAACTGCAGCCTTAGCACATCCTCCCAACTGTATTTCCATATGTTCCACAAGTCTACAAATGGAGGTTCTTGCTCTGTCTACTCCAGGGTTGGAAATAAATGTCTGCTTCCAAATGTTGTTGGACTGCAACTCCCATGATCTTCCCCACTGGCTATGCTTGTTAAGGCAGACAGTAGTTCCATTCTCACAAGACCCAGAAGGCTCCATGTTGTTTACCAAACCCTTCAAAGAAAGCCTCTTAAATAGTTACAGCAGAGGATCTCCCCCAATCCAAGCCCCGTTTTTTCCCTCCAGAGACCAGGCCACTTGCTCACCAATGTAACGGTCACGTTCATCTGTCTCGCCACCTATGGCCACTCGGCCACACTCTAGCAATGCTCGGACTCGCTGGAAATGCTTGTCATTGACTAAGCGGCCAAAATCAGGCGACTCGCGGGGATTGGAGCCAAAGAACTCATGAATGGCCTGGCGCAGGAAAGGTATCAGCTTCTCTTGCGTTGCAGCAGTACAGATTATGTAGTCAGGTGCAATGCAGGTCTGGCCAGCATTGTAGAACTTTCCCCACACTATCCGGTTGGCTGCATTCTGGAAATCGCAGCTCTTATCCACATAGCAGGGATTTTTGCCTCCCAGCTCCAGAGTCAACGGTGTTAAGTTTTGGGATGCTGCAGTCATAACAATCTTTCCCACACGATGACTCCCTGCAGAGGAGTGGCAAAATTTGAGGCAGTCATAGAGAGACATACATAGGCAGCTTCACCCAGAATGTTCATCCTAGATTTTGTATCTAACATAACTAAATGCTACACTTACAAAATAACTATGGCACAGTCTACCAGGTTGTCAAAAGTTTATTCAAATACCCTAATCCACCAATTAAAATGTTTACTGTAAACTATGTATGCACAATATTTGCATAAGCATTTTGCTATCTCTATTTAAAATTTATGTATATTAAAATATGAATACAGTCTGCCCAACCATGCTTAGTATCAGTTAGTAGTAATAACTAGTATTTAGGACTAAATATCCTAAAGGTACAAGATCCCATCTGATCTAGGAAACTAGGCAGGATCACCACTGGTGAATACTTGGACGAGTGACCACCAAGGAATACCAAGGGCTACAGGCTTTATTTAAGAGGCAGGCAGTGGCAAACCACCTTTGAGTACTTCTTGCCTAAGAAAACCCTAGGAAATTCATGGCATCACCATAAGTTGACAGATGAGTTGAAGGCACTTACAAACAAACAATAACTAGTATTTAGCACGTGTAATCATTCTGAACTAACTATTCACAATATAACTCTGCTCAAACACATTAAATGCATGTTTGGGGATCTTTTCACATGTAGAAAAAAATTGTGCATATGCTTGAATAAAATTGAACAAAATGATATTCCATTTATTCCAAGACAAACCTTCTGGCTGACAAAATTGATTTAGATATGTTTAAATTATTTTCTGATGCAATAATTTTTACTGGAAAAAAATAGAAATCAGGAGGGGGGCACCTCTGGCCTGTTGAATTGTTAAAGAGTTGATTTACTATTAAAGAAACCATGCAAAAACCAGATCATCAGATATATTAACAAGGCACAATGGAGCATCTATGCCTGGAAACATAGCCAATGGCTGCAACGGTCAGCAGGCAGTATGGTCTAATAAAGATCTGGGTTCAAATCTATCCTTAACCAGGGTTCCAATGGATGATCTTGAATGAATCACTCTAAACATTCTATCTGTGAACTCTGAATGGTCAGTTACCCCAAAGGGTTGTAGGCAGAAATACAATGTTCAGAATGCCTTATTTTATAAGGAGGAAATAACAACAACAACAGAGATTTAAAAGATGAGGTCACCTGTAAAGAAGATGTAATCAAACTTGTTCTCCAGTAATTGTGTTGTCTCTTCTGGCCCACCTGTCACCACAGCAAAGGTTTCCTGTGGAATAGGAGAAAAGAGGAAACAGTGAAAACAAACCTATGTGGTAAGTACTCAAACGCTTACAGCCCCATTTAATTTTTAAGTAGAATAAGAACACAATGTTTGGTTTTCATCTAAAGCAGGGGTGGAAACTAAGCAGAACTCCAGATGTTCTGGAGATGTTCTGCACTGATTAGGCCTCATTTGGAATACTGTGTCCAGTTCTGGGTACCTCAATTCAAGAAGGATATCAACAAGCTGGAACGTGTCCAGAGGAGGGCGACCAAAATGGTGAAGGGTCTGGAAGCCATGCCCTATGCAGTATGGTTTAGGGAGCTGGGTATGTTTAGTCTGCAGAAGAGAAGGTTAAGAGGGGACATGATAGCCACGTTTAAATATTTGAAGGGATGTCATGTTGAGGAGGGAGCGGGCTTGTTTTCTGTTGCTCCAGAGACAAGGAGCAATGGATTCAAGCTGCAGGAAAGGAGATTCCTCTTGAACCTAAGGAAGAACTTCCTGACGGTCAGAGCTGTCCGGCAGTGGAATATGCTGCCTCGGAGTGTGGTAGAGTCTCCTTCTTTGGAGGTTTTTAAGTGGAGGCTGGATAGCCATCTGTTGGGAATGCTTTGATGGGTGTTCCTGCATGGCAGGGGGTTGGACTGGATGGCCCCTGTGGTCTCTTCCAACTCTATGATTCTATGTTGAACTGCAGCTCCCAACAGCTCTAACCAGTCAGCCAATGTTGAGGGATGCTGGGAATTGGAATGCAACAGTATCTGGTGGGCTACACAGTTTCCAACCCTGATCTAAAGCAAACCCTTCTCCTCTATGGGCAATTCTTTAATTGCATGCATATTCTACAGCATTACAGCAAGGAAATGAAGCAGATCTTTTTGGTTCAATTAGTAGGCTGGTAGGAATTACAGGCCTAAGTTTGAGATCATTGTAGCTTAGAAACCTTGTTTCATCCCCCTAAGGGGGATGATGAGTGGTTAAAGCGAGACAGGAGATAACAACTCTGTATAAGGGGCACCCTGCTAGGGATCCAGCAAATATTTCCAAGCACTAGCAGGGTGGTACTATAGGCAAAAGAAATGTCTGGATGAAAATAATAAGGTAGACATATTCTTAAAAAACTCACGGAGTCAAGATAGCAAGGCAGTGCTTCAGTGAGAAGCCTTTCGGTACAGCTGCTTAGCTCAGAGGGTTTCAGAACCACGCAATTCCCTGGAAGAAAAGAAGAACACATTACCATGGTAGGAAACAACACAAATCCACCCCATGCCAAGAACCACCCAATCAATAGTCCAAGGGAAATGACTGTGGGAATTCAGCTAAGGAGTACTTCATGGAAGCCCTCAAAATGGCTTTCCACTCACCAGCTGCAATGGCTCCAACTAGAGGCACCAAGGCAAGGTTGATGGGGTAATTATAAGCTGCAATGATGAGCACCACACCAAAGGGGTCCTTGCGGATGAAGGCACTGTCAAGCTTGGTGGGCTACAAGGAACAGAGAGCAGGAAAAGTCTGTGAAGCCAGTGCAGCAAAATAAAAATAATAGAGCAGGTTGGAGCAGCCCTCTCTTTTGGCTACTTTTAGCTACTTTGATGATGCAGGCATATATTTTAATCATCCCATAAGCAAATCTACATTTGCTCACTTTTGACTTGATGGTTGAGGAACTAATTGACTGTGTGGCACAGCAGGTGAGATCCAGGCCAAGTTCCAGCCTAATTACAAAGGTGTGTTTTTACACTATGCCAAGACACTATAGGATCTTGACTTAGAATACAACAGCATCTCAGGTGAATGTCCATTTTGCACTCTGTAGGTTTTGCATTCACTTTGGAAATACAGTAGGTTCCTTGTGTCTGCTGGACCAATACCCGTGATTTCCATGATCCTCAATCCAGCAGACAAAGGCAAGGGCATAGGGAGGCCAGGCGGCCTGCCTGTGCTGAGCTCCCAAAAGCAGCCCCCTCCCTGGATATCACATTTGCCAGGAGGCCCAGCTGTGCAGAGCCGTGTGCCTCTCTTGGCCAAAGGAGGAGTGTCTATCTCCTTCCTTGGCCAAGAAGGGTGCACGGCTTCATGCAGCTGGGCTTCTGATACCAATCTTGGCAGAAGGAGGAAAGTCCTTCCTAAGCCAAGAGGGACATGGGGCACTGTATATCCCTCCCAGCCGGCAAGGAAGAGAGATTCCTTCCTCAGCCAAAAGAGGTGCAGGGAAGCTGACTTGCACAGAACCATGTGCCTCTCTCACACAAAAAATGAGTCTCTCTCCTTCTTGGCTGAGAGAAGCACAGAAAGCCTGGCTACACGGAGGCACATAGGTCTATGCAGCCCCCCTCTCCCCCTGGATTTGATACCCAGGAAGCAGGCTGCTGACCAAGCCCTGGCAGGAAAGAAGGCAGGTAGAACTGGATAGTGATGCTGCCTCCCTCCCTCACTGTTTTGCCCAGCCTAGGGGTCAAATATAGTGTTTGATATTATCCACATTTTTCACTATATACAGTAAATCTGGGAACATATCCCCCATGGATAAGGGAGACCTACTATACTAAAACTCTAGTTTTCTGTACAACATATGATAATTGCCTAAAACAGAGGGGACATCTATGACCTTCAGTTGTGGATGCTATGTTGGCTATGGTTGATGGAAGTTGGAATCCTATCACAGCTAAAGGGACACAAATTGCCCATCCCATTCTAAGACAACACAGCTTAAGTGGATTTAAACTGAGGTGCAATTGTGTTCTTACTAACCCAGTTGAAACCTAAGTTGGTGCACAGAAGGTTAAGTCATTGCTATGGATCAGCTGCTAGAGACCAAAGTTTTGAGACCCACTCTGGCATCCTTATGAATATATGGATTAGGCCCTTCTGATATGGTTGGAATAGAACTCCCACCAGTCTTAGCCAGCAGAGGCAACAGTTGAGGAACACTGGGAGTTGCAGTAGCACCAGACAATTCCCCCCAGACACAGACACAGATAAAACCAACCCAGCTGCTCAAGATGGGCATCTGTTCATTGCTTTTATATGGCAATGACACCAAAATGTTCCCCATTTTAATGAGATAGCACAGTTTCTGTAAACTTTCCTTCTGTTGAACATTGAGCCAACTTTTCCTCATGCAATGTTATATTTCCTCCTCTCCCAAGCTGATCTCCTTACTAGGTTCTTGGCCACATATTCATCCTTCATCCAATAGTCCAGGTTGTTAAGGGCATTGTTCACCTCATTCTTCGTAAAGGAAACTTCTGAGAGCTCAGCTTCAAAAGCGGGCTGTAGGGAGGACAGAAAAAAGAGAGAAATAAAGAGAGAAAGTGCATTGGTGAGGTCCACCTCAGGCTCAAGAGCCAAAGTATGCAGCAACCGTCCTGACTTGGAGTGAGGTTATGGTCTCATCAGAACTCTTTTGACTGGACACTCACTTTATGCAAATCTTCATGTAGGGCATGGAAGAGATCACTCTTCTTCTCATCCAAGAAGCGACCCAATGCTTCCAGCTGCTTTTTCCGATAGTCTATAGGGCGTGTCTTTCCCAACACCCATGTGGCACGTAGGCGGTCCACCAGGCCTGCGTAGGGGTTCATGCTGAGAAGAAAGAAGGTGCTCACAGAATCAAAAGGCTACATAAAAAGATTCCTAAACAGGCACGCACATGTGGGGCAATTATGTCAACACCATGCCCAAAAGTAGGGTGCCCCACAACTATGTTGCTGCTGTTACTGCTGCTGCTATTTATTTATTTATTTATATCCCACCTTTTCTCCAGCCCTAGGATTCAAGGTGGCCTCCAATGTTAGAAACAGAGAAAAGTTCACATCATGCAAAAGTTAAAATATAATTCAGTTTTCAGATTAGAAACTATTTTAAGGTATAAACATTTAAAAAGAAAACAAATATAGGAAAAGGTTGCTCCTTATGAAAGGCCTTTCAATAGATTATTCAAGGATATTTTTTTATCAATATCATCTTTGCTTTTCTGTTTCTCAAGCTCATGAATTAACTGCCAACAACCTCTCAATCTATCAACATAGCTGGAAAAACATGCACAAAACCATATTGTACCTCAAGAAAAGGCAAATGTAACATTTTTCCTTCACATCAAGTCTTTTGATAGTATCTTTCTTTAACAAACAATGTGACATCCTGTTGGGACTAAAACAGGAACACGGAAGTACAGTTGCTCCATTTGTCTTGGTCATAAGATTTCTTCCCTGAAGGCAATTTTCTCAGGCGTCACCACCAGCAGCCATTCAGGCTGCACCCAGCCCTGCCTGAAAAGCCCACGGACCTGCTAACCCCTCCTGGAAGGTCCCCCTCAACTGCTATCACCAGCAGCCAATTCAGGAGGCTACCACAGATGAGATGACAGGCAAAGTACGACCATTCCAAGAGTGCTGCTGAAAGACTGCTTTGTTGCTGTCTCTCCATCTCCCCACCCCATTTGTATCACATCTTTTTAGATGGTAAGCCTATAGGACAAGGGCTGATTGTGGTAACTGCTCTTTTTGTGCTGAGAACTGCTATTTTAAACATGCTTAGATAAATAAAATCACCATTATGTTTAAAGCCTTTTCTGCCCTATGCTCTATTGCTCCATGTTCAACATCTTATGGAATCCTGGGGTTTGCAGTTTAGGGAGGGGCCTTTAGAATTCTGAGCCAAAGAGCTCTTTGGCCTCAGTAAACTACAAAGCCCAGAATTCCACAGGAGGTTGAAAGTGGAATAATAGCACTGGAACAGCATCCTGCAGAAATGGCCTTACTCTCAGCTAATAATCCTGTAATCAAATGGATCTTCTAGCACCTTTGAGAGAAAAGAAAGAAGTACGTAGCACAAGCTTTTGTAGACTTAAATCTGCTTTAGGGAGTGAAATACCTAAGGGCAGACACTTATACCAATGAAACAGCTGGTTGTGTGGGTGTGAGAATAGGACAAAAATGCAGAACTTGAGGGTATGGTGATGAAGTTATTTGTCTAAAACTAATGCAAGTTTTAATCTGGGTGAGATCCACACTGGGACCATGGTCATGGGAATAAGAGGTTTCTTGTTGCTGTTGTTGTTGTGTGCCTTCAAGACGTTCCAACCTATGGCGACCCTAAGAGGAAAACTATCACAGGATTTTCAGTTTAAGGCCATTTCCGCACTAGACTGTTAATAGCGCTATGATTCCACTTTCAACCTCCTATGGAATCCTGGGGTTTGCAGTTTTGGGAGGGGCCACGTGGCTCCTCCTGAAACTGCAAACCCCAGGATTCCATAGGAGGTTGAAAGTGGAATCAGCACTATTCACAGTCTAGTGCAGAAATGGCCCATCTCTTTCTCTAGCGGACACAATCCTGAAAGCCAACCACTCCCTTGGGACTGAAAGTTTTTTGAGTTTTTCAAAGAAACTAAAGAAAAAAAATAATAATCCTATTGGCCAGGCCCAGAATGGGTTCTGGAAGGAAAAACTATCCCCTGCGCTGTGCTTGTACCCATTATTCTCAAATTCTCCGTTTTTACATCCTGTAGTGGTCTTGCTTCTCAGGACACCATTTTTGTTTGTTTCTTCTTATTGCCTTTAAGTGCAAAGGTGAGAGTTATCTGTAGCCTCAGGCAGCAAAATATCTTAGGCGGCTCCTGCCTCGACAGCTAAGGGGGGCGGCGTTATGAACAAAAAACAAAACAAAACCCAGCAACAACTTGGAGAGCGAGAACTGCGCTTAAACACCACCTCGTGTTTATCAACTGGGAAGGGGGGGGACCTTAACGCGCAGAAAGGGTACAACCACCCCACCTACCTGCTTGCTTTCCAAATGCTCGCCTCTTCATGCGCCCACTCTCCCGCGCGCCTGTCGGGATCAGTGCGCCGCGGGCTTCTCCAGGGCTCTGTGCGAAGGGCGGACCTCCCTGGACTCCGCTGCAGGGGATTGGGCGGTTCTTGCTGACTCGGGAATGTTGTAACCCTGGCTTGCAGGGGAGCGGGGGGCGGAACCGAAAGGGAAACCTCTGGGAAGCCCACACCCACTTCCTCCTCCCTCCAGTGTTGCTATCTGTCACGGAAAGCAGGGCGGGGAGGATGAGAGATTTTCGGCCTCTGGGGTGAGATCCCTATTATGGGACTTTTGTGTGTCTGTGAGAGTCATGGCGACCCCATGAATTCCATAGGGTTTTCTTAGGCAAGGAATCCTCCCAGGTAGTTTTGCCAGTTTCTTCCTCTGAAAGACAGCCTACAGTAGCTGGGGCTTTGTCACACTACAATCATAACAGCGCTATTATTCCACTTTATGGCCATTTCTGCGCTACACTGTTACAGTGCTATTATTCCACTTTCAACATCCTATGGAGTCCTGGGGTTTGCAGTTTAGGGAGGGACATCTAGAATCCTCAGCAGAGAGCCCTTTGTCCTTAGTAAACTGCAAACCCCAAAATTCCACTGGATGTCGAACGTGGAAGAATAGCGCTAATAGCGCAGTGTGGAAATGGCCTGCTATGGCAACATTGTGTAGGATTTGGGGTTTGTAGTTTAGTGAGGCCCAAGAGCTCTCTGGCTGAGAATTCTAGGTGCCCCTCCCTAAACTGCAAACCCCTGGATGCCATGTGATGGTGCCTGGCAGTTCAAAGGGAATAATAGTGCTATAACAGAGTAATGTGACAGGGCCTCTGGTATTCAGTGGCATTCTCCCATCCAAGTACTAACCAGTGCTAACCCTGTTTAGCTTTCAAGGTCATACATGGTCTGGGGCCTGTAGGCAGAAAGGATATTTCAGGGCAAGAATTTTGTGTACATCTCTTGTGCTTGTGTGTGTGTATATTAATTTAAAGGCAGCAACTGAGATGGACCTTGAAGCAGAAATCTCTCTGAAGGACACACACACACAGCAATGTGCACAATTCCTGCCCTGACCCTAACAGCAGAAACTGCCTTCCATTGAACCTAATTATTGTTAGTTCTGGAGAGCCAGTGCTGTGTGGTGGTTTGAGTGTTAGATTATGACTCTAGAAACCAGGATTCAGATCCCCGCTCTGCTGTGGAAACCCACTGGATGACCTTCGTCAAGTTCTACTCTCTCAGCCTCAGAGAAAGGCAAAGGCAAACCCCCTCTGAATAAATCCGGCCAAGAAAATCCTGTGATAGGTCACCCTAAATTGGAAACTACTTGAAGGCATGCTATAACAACATTGTTGGCTCTGACTGGCAGTTCCCCAGAGTTTTAGGCAGATTCTTTTTCCTGTTTTAAATGAATTTTCCTGGTATTCTTCCATCCAAGTATTAACCAGGCCCAACCCTGCTCAGCTTCTAAAACCAGACAACATTAGATGTTGAACTCACCCTTCTTGCTGACTAGTGCAATTCTCATCCAGAAACTCTATTCAGGCCAGTTGTGGGTAGCTTCATTTTACCAGGGGGAAAGCCACATCATCCTGTTCTGGCAGCCAAGGGCAGCTTAACCTGGCAAACTTGACCCACCTTACTTCTGACCAAGACGCAGGCTATAATCCCTCTGGAAAGATGGAAACACCACCAGGAATTTGGCCTGTTTAAGACTAATTTACGGTTTGAGATTATCAGATTTTTCCTGTAATCTTAGTTTGTGATTATTCAGCAGGAGTCCTTTGTACCTGTTCAAAGGTCCCTAGGCATTTGTAACACACTCTGGGGCTGAGCCTTTGGCTTGAACAACAAGCAGTAAGCACACAGATGTATGGAAGCAATGCAATATTTTGCCAATGGATCAGGCGCACAGTGAGACTCGCTGTGCCAAGCCAGCAGAGACAACACAATAATTGGACCCTAGAGTGATCCTATCATGGGGTTTTCTGGGGCTCAGAGTGTGTGATGCACCCAAGGTCATCAGGTGGGCTTCTATGGCAGAGTAGAGAACCAAACCTTGGTCTCCAAGGTTATAGTCCAATATTCTAACCACTACACCATTCTAAGTAATAACAATAAGCTTCGGGACTTGCATCCGTTACAAACATCTTTTTTTCCTGAGCTTTGGTTGATTTAATCTCATTGGTTTTTCACAATGTCTTTGGAGAAGCCCAATATGCTTTGGAATATATTTTGCTAATAGCCATGTTTGTAATCCTTGCGAAAGAAAAAGGGAGTAGAGTCCCCCTGGAACAAATAAACAGTGGCCTTTTCACACTACAGTATTAGAGCTATGATTCTGCTTTATGTGCCGGGGCAACATCCTGTGGAATCCTGGGATTGGCAGCTGGGGTGGAGCAGTTAGAATTCTCACCCTGAGGGTTCCTCTTCTGCTTCTGTCCAAACTACAAAATCAAAGATTTCACAGGATGCAGCCGTGGCAGTTAAAATGGAACCATAGTGCCTAATTTTATAGTGTGAGTAGACCCCTGTTTAAGGAGAAACTAGGCATATTTAGGTTGATCTGGCCTTAGTAGCTCATGTTCTGTTTGGACAATGTGGGCAAAGCACAGGCTGCTATCAGGCTAGTAAGCTGGATCATTGGTGTCTACCAGAGGCCAAGTCCAGTTGAATGCCAGTTACATTTCTTTGAAAAACTACCCATATTGTGTTCTTATACAAAGTACAATAAAACGTTAGTGTGCTGCGCCTCCATTGCCTTATTGTTGTTGTGTCCCTTCAAGTCATTTCCAACTTATGACCAATCCTAAGGGGAACTTATCATGGGGTTTTCTGGACAAGATTTGTTCACAGAGAGTTTGCCATTGCCTTCTTTTGAGGCTGAGAGCATGTGACTTGCTGATGGTCACGCAATGGGTTTCCATGGCCAAGCAGGTATTCAAATCCTGGTCTCCAGAGTCATAATCCCACATTCAAACCACTGCACCATGACAGCTCTCTCTATTGCCTTAGCCTAACCACAAAGTCCAGTGTAGGGATAGATTGAAATACTGGTCTACCCATGCCTTCCCAGGTGAAGTACAGAGCTGGATTGGGGCCGTGAAGCAGGTTAGGGTCACACATACATACACATACACTACATTTTGCAAAAAGTGGTCCAGTCCTATAAACTCAGTCAAGCTAAATAGCAAGAGACTAGTCAGATGGAAACAGTACTGCTGAACAGCTTGTACTGCTCAATATCTTTATCATCAACACAAAGCCAGACTGTGTATGCTTGGATGGCAAAATAACAGGGTTGGGAAGCAGACTCAAGCAATGTTAGTGTGCTTACCAACAGCTGTGCTTCTTGTCTTCTACCAGAAATGTCACATCTGTACCTACAGCCCTTAGCCTCCAACATTTCACGGATGAAAATTGGGATGCAACATCACAGTTTGGTCAAGATGTTATTGTTATTGATAAGGAAGAACACACAAGCCAGGAGAGGCTGCAGCAGTTTCCTTTTGTCAGAGCCTACTGGAAAGGACAAGATTCCACTCCTACTCTCCTCTCCTCCCTCCCCCTTGGGTTAATTGAGAGCAAACTACTTTTGCTCTTTGAACTCAGTATGCAGTAATTGAAATAAACTGAGGACAAAAACGGAAAGTGGGAGGAACAGGGAGAAACTTGGGTAATTTAAAAACAGCTAGTAAAATTAGAGGACAAGGATTAATTGGGACCGTTTCCCACCAAATCAAGATTTTTACCCCAAAAGGTGGGTGTAACAGGTCCAATGCAAATGTCTCTGTGGAAAGGTGGGGAATTATAGCTCAGAAAGGGAGGTATGCAAGGGGTGGTAACTTCAGGATCTTTCCACCTATTTATACCAGTACTAATGCAGAGACACCAGTTGGAGGTTTAAAAAAATGTTTTATTGGGAGAAAATCACAAACACATGCAAGGTTCAAGCAGTCTCACAACCAGACAAGGCTAACAGAAGGAAAGGAAGGGAAAATTGGATAGTGAGGAGTTAGGATGAAGTGGGCGATACTTACAGGCCTGAAGAGAAGAAAGTCACAGCAAAATGGCTCAAACACAAGTCTGAGGCAGCACAAAGGAATGAGAGTCTGGGGTGCAGAGTGACACCCAAGTGGTAGCAAAGAGCCAGGGTCTGAGCCAGGGTTTAAATACTCTTTTTCTATCCTGAAGGGGAAGGTGTTAATTCTCTCTGTCAGAGCTAACAAAGAGGTCTGGAGCTGGCTAATAATCTTAGCATTAGGTGACAAAGCATTGATGGGAGTCATGATAGTTTCTTAATGTCTGGGCAGGTAAGGAAACAAAAGAGGAAGTTCAACAGGAAAGAGGTTGCAGGACATTCGTCATTGTTGCTCTGTTTGGGAGTTTTGGTGGCTATTGTTTTCTAGGTTTGGGCTATTGAGAGGATCATCTTAAACTCATTAAGTCAAGTTCTCAAACTAATCCTCAGTGAACTTATGACCTGGCCATGCCTTGAGGTGCCTTCTGACCTAATTCTGTGGGTGTACAGCCAGTCCTTTTGGCCAGCATGGCTTTTTAGCCATAAATGTATGATTGATATATGTGCCAGTTTAAACAATATCATGGATTGGGGGTGTGATAACAAGATAGAGGATATCAGAACCAGGCCCTACTACAGTCCATATCCATAGAGTCTGTATCCACAGAATCAACCAACCACAGCTTGAAAATATTTTTTAAGAAAATTCCAAAAAGCAATCTTTGATTTTGTCGCTTTATATAAGAGATGCCATTTCACTACACCATGCTACATAATGCTTAACTTAATAACTTAAGCATCCATGAATTTTGGTATCCACAGGGGATCCTGGAACCAAACCCTAGTGGATATCAAGGACCCACCATATTAGGCAGAATGATGCAGCCACCTCAGCAGGTAGATGTTGAAAAGAGGGGAAGCAGAGAGGATTCCACCACCCCACGTTCCTCCTGAATTTCCTAGCCATTATCTATTGAGATGAGAGCTTTGTTTGCCACAAGCCTGTCCTGATCTCACTAAACCAACCTGCTGCCTTTCGAGGAGGTGGAAGGTTTTAGCTCAGCACCAGGAATGAATACAAAATTAAATTCATTCGCCAGCCTTTGCTGAGCTTCTGTGTGCAGAATGGAGGAGATAACATTGCTTCATTGCCTCAGTCAGCAAAATATGTAGGGCCAGATCTAGATGCACCTCAGTTTTATTCATCTGCATATTACCACATCCCATATTACATTTCTCACTTGATTCCATAGTCCTGGGTGTTAATCACTATGATCTGGAAACTATATATCCTTTCTTCCATAAAACAACACAATGTGGCTCCTGCCTGAAAATGTCAGACCTGATAGGGCGCCTGGCTGTGCCTCCTGCTTTCCTAATTATAGATTCATGTGTGTCCGATTTTGGCTCTATTATATTTACTCCAACCCCACCAAGGGCCCTTTTGTACTATGCAAGTATAGCACTTTGATTCCACTTTAACTGCCATGATTCTGTGCTAGGGAATCCTGGGATTTGTAGTTTGATCAGAGGCCCCAAAGGCACTCTCTGGCTGGGGATGCTAAATCCCCCTTCTTCAAGTGCCAGTCCTAGGATTTCATAGGCTAGAACCATAGCAGGTAAGGAAGAATTATCATTTTACAGTGTGGAAAGGTGCTAAGACTGCTTCAAATGTAAAGATTTGTCCTGGATTAAGAGACAAAAGTATTACAAATACAAACTTGACCATACTTAGGAGTGGTGGCAGAAATAGGACAGGCCCAAGTGAAAATGGGGGAGTAGCAATGAATTGCATAGGAAATGTTTTCCCCTCAAAATGAGAAATTACTTTCGTTTGTGTTCAAGTCAACTTATAAACAATTCTTTGGGGGGGGAAGTGAGGAGGAAATTAATATTCAAATATGAGGAAACAAAGTATAATAAGTTGTAAACAGGATGAGGCAGAAGCAGAGTTCTGATGAACATCTAAACAGTTTTCTGAGTTGCAGTTTTCATTCCACTGAAATGAACTGGATTTACCTGCATGCTTCTTAGTGGTTTCCTTAAGGGCAAACATTGCCTTTTCAGGTATCTTCTTTGGCAGCTTCATAAAGAGTTGGAAGCTGATTTCCATTAAGAGCTCAAAAGTCCAACTGCAAGCAAAATGAGAGCCAATTTCTCTCTCTCTCTCTCTCTCCTCACTTCCATCTCCTCATGTGAATCTGGTGCACCTTGCAACCTACATTTTAAACATTATTTTCTAGCATTCCCAGTTTCTGGTTACGGATTCCTGCCTTATGGTTTCATTTCTATAAGATCTGTTCCCTGTCATATTGCTTACCAGTTAGCTATTATCAAAGGCAGTTCCTGAAATGCCCAAGCCCTATCATGATTGAAGTACCAGTCTGCCAAGTTAATGAGAGCTGACACATAATTTGGTGCCTTCTTCTTCCTTTTCCTCCCCCTTATGGAGCATGGAAATACATGACTTGGCATTTGACACTATGAATCCAGAAAGAGTGCATGGTCAAAGACTTCTGTCTTCTGTAAGACATGTTTTCCTTCTACACATCAGAACTAATATGTTCAGGGCTCTTAGCAGAAAGCAAGAAATACCATCCTATCTAAAGAGAATGTAAAATTGTTGGGACCTTCATAGAATCATAGAGCTGGAGGAGATCACAAAGGTCATTGAGTCCAACCACCTGTCTTGCAGGAATACACCCTGAAAGCACTCCCAACAGATGGCCCTCCAGCCTTCAGGGAAGTAGACTCCACCTCACTCTGAGCCAGCATATTCCATTGTTGAACAACCCTTACCATCAAGAAGTTCTTCCTAATGTTTTCCTGCAATTTGAACCCAATGTTCCATGTCCTAGGCCATTTCTGCACTACACTGTTATAGTGCTATTATTCCACTTTTAACATTCTACGGAATCCTGAGATTTGCAGTGTAGGGAGGGGCCTTTAGAATTCTCATCCAGAGAACTCTTTGGCCTCAATAAACTACAGGCCCCAGAATTCCACAGGATGTTGAAAGTAGAATAATAGAACTATAACAATATAGTGTGGAATGGCCCTAGTCTCTGGAGCAGCAGAAAGAAAGCTTGCTCTTTTTTTCCAAATGACATCCCTTCAAATATTTAAACATGGCTATCATGTCACTCTTAACCTTCTCTTCTCTATGCTAAACATCCCCAGCTGCCTAAACTGCTCCTCATAGGGCACAGTTTCCAGACCTTTTACCACTTTGGTCTCCCTCCTCTGGACATGTTCCAGCTTATCAATATCCTTCTTGAACTGTGATGCCCAGAACTGGACACAGTATTCCAGGTGAGGTCTGACCAAAGCAGAATAGAGTAGTACTATTACTTCCCTTGATTGAAACACTATACTCCTACTGATGTGGCCCAGAATTGCATTGGCTTTTTTAGCTGCTGCATCATATTACTGACTCATGGTCAGCTTGTGATTTACTATTTCCTTGATTCCTGTCACATGTACTGTGATCAAGCCGTGTGTCGCCCAACCTTTAGCTATGCATTTCATTTTTTTTCTGCCTATGTGTATTAGCCTACGTTTCTCTATATTGAAATTCATTTTGTTAGTTTTGGCCCTGTTCTCTAATCTGTTCATTTTGAATTCTGATCCTATCCTGTGGAGTATTAGCTACTCCTCCTGATTTGGTGTCATCTCCAAATTTGATAAGAATGCCCTCTATTCCATCATCCAAGTAATTGTTAAAGATGTTGCATAGCACTGGGTCAAGGACAGAACTCTGTGGCACCCCACTTGTCACTTCTCTCCAAGATGAAGAGGAACCATTGGAGAGTAGAATCATAGAGTTAGAAGAGACTACAATAGCCATCAAGTCCAACCCGCTGCCGTGCAGGAACTCATACTCAAAGCACCACCAGCAAATGGCCATCCGGCCTCTTTGGATTCAGTCAATCAACCAGTTACAAATCCACCAAACAGTAACATTGTCTAGTCCTCATTTTACTAGCTTGTTTGTAAAAATGTCATGGGGGACCTTTGTCAAAGGCCTTATTGAAATCAAGAGATGCTACATCCACAGCATTCCTTTCATCTACCAAGCTTGTAACTCAGTTTTAAGAAAGAGATGAGATTAGTCTGGCATGACTTGCTTTTGAAAAAAAACCATGTCGACTTTTAGTAATCGCAACATTCCTTTCTAAGTGTTTACAGACTGTCTGTATAATGATGTACTTTAGAATCTTTCCTGCTTTTGATGTCAGGCTACCTGAGTAGTAATTGTTTGAGTCCTCTTTTTTTTTCCCCCTTATTGAAGATGGGGACAATATTTGCCTTCCTCCAGTCTGCTGGGACATCTCCTGTTTTCCAGAAATTATCAAATATTATTGTCAGTGGTTCTAATACTACTTTTGCCAGTTCTTTTAATACCCTTGGGTATAGTTCATCTAGCTCTGGAGACTTGAATTCATTTAGAGTATCCAAGTATTTCTGTACTACTTCTTTACTATGCTGCATTGCCCCTACAGCATCATCTGCTCCATTTCCCCCAGGTCAAGCACTGAAAAGCCCAAAGCAAAAAAGGTGTTGAGTAGTCCTGCCTTTTTTCTATCCTCTGTTAGCATTTCACCTCTTCTCCACATAGTGGTCCTACCATGTTCTTTTTCTTCCTTTGGCTACGGACATAACCAAGAAAGCTCTTTTTATCATTTTTAATCTCTCTAGTAAGCCTGAGTTCATTTTGCACTTTAGCTTTTTTTACTTTCCCGCTACACGTGTTGGGTATTTGTTTGAATTCCTCTTTGATGATTTCTTCCCTTTTCCATTTCTTGTACATGGCCCTTTTAAATCTTAAATTAGTTGAAAGTTGTTTAGACATCTATCCTTGATTCTTTAGGCACCTCCCATTTTTCTTTCTCATTGGTATTTTTTGAATTTATACCTTTAATATCTGAATTATACCTTTAATATCTCACTTTTAAGAAACTTCTATCCAGGATGAATACTCTTTTAGTATTTCTAATGGTAGGATAACACCCAGTATTTCCCTAAGTTTACTAAAATCAGCTTTCTTAAAGTTTGGAATATATGTCTGACCATGTTTGGCTTCCCCCTTCTACTACTGTATAATAAATTCCAGTAGAACGTGGTCACTCCCACCTAAGAATCCCACCATTTCTACCCCATTAACCAGATCATCATTGTTGGTTAGGATCAGATCTAAAATAGCTGATCCCCTTGTCGCCGCTTTGTGGTCATTGAAATTCCTTATATTCTTGGCAGAGTTTGACTTCCAACAAAGATCAGGATAGTTGAAATCTCCCATTACTACTGTATCTCTCCTTTCTGAATGTTTAGTCATCTGTTCTGGGAAGACATCGTTCAAGTCCTCAATCTGGCTTGAAGGTGTATAGTAGACCCCTACAATGACATTGCTGTTGCTTTTCTCCCCCTTAATTTTTACTCAGATGCTCTCAACCTGGCTTCCAGGATTTAAGTCATGGATCTCTTCACAGGTGTAAACCTCCTTGATATATAGTGTTCTGTGTGTTAGTGTAGAGACATCTAAGATCATGAATCATTCCCTCGCCACCCCACTGCTGCTTAAGTTTTTTTCCTCTCACTGTTGAATTCTTGTACTATTTGCCCAGTTCTCCTTACAAGATTTAGGCTATTATCTCCAGCACTTGATGAACTTCTTCCCTCAAAAATACGCTTTCTCTCCCCAACACAATTTAAAGCCTCTCTGATCAGGTTTGTGAGTCTCTTGGCAAAAATATCCCTGCCAACTGCTCTGAGATACAACCTGTCACTTGCCAGAAGTCCATCTTCATGAAACCACAGACTATGGTCCAAGAAGCCAAACCATTCCTGGCAGCACCATCTGTGGGGCCACCTCCACTATTTTTCTCCCCCTTCCTGGGCTGTGTTCTTCAACTGGGAGGAGAGATGAAATGACAATCTGTGCATCAGTGTCCTTCAGCTTCTTACCCAGAGCCTTGTAATCTCCTATGATCTCTTGAAGGCTTTGCCTTGCAGTGTCAGAAGTTTCCACGTGGAACAAAAGGAAGAGGCAACAGTCAATGGGTTTGACGAGTTTTGTCAGCTGCCCCACTACATCTCACTTTTCTTCCAAGGTGGGGTTCCTACTTCCTACATGAGATAACCTTTTAATTTCATTAGAGATAACAGAGGAGTAAACCTGGGATTGTCTGTGTGAAATGCAGAAAAGAGTTGTTGTTTTTCAGCAGAAAGAGCACAAAGAGAGGAAGGAAGGGCTAATTCAGAGCAACATGATGCATGGCAGGAGATGCATGGTTTCTCTACCACTCTGGCTTTATATTACTAACTGTCTGTGTGGGTGTGGTAGTGAATCTACTCTGGGCTTTAGTCCAGATTTTTGAGGAACTGTCTGAGATGCTGAACCACTCCACTAATATCCATCAGGTGCAACTGCTGTCCACACATTTCAAGGGAGAGTGGGAGACTGTTTAGCCAGCAGGAATTAAAATGAGCAAGAAAGAACTTGGAATGGTTCGTGCCTGGTAACGTTTCACTCTGGGGGCAGGTTCCAGGAGGCTGTGTGATGTTACTTGTTTTACAATCTATGTTCCACATATAAACAACATGGATAATTATAGGGCTGTCATAATTTCTACATAACCTCTACAAATCACACTCCAAAATTTTCCCTCAGGCTCATTGCATTTATGATGTACCCTTATTTTCGAGACATTCCTAAACCAATTGACATGAAAGCAAATCCAAGTGGAAGTGTTTTATGGTTATTCCGTGTGAATTGTCCTGGGAAGGCTTTACCCTGAAGTGTGGCATTGAAATATTTGGGGGAAAAATTAATATGAAAGTGTATACATAGAGCACTTACTCCCAGGTCAAGAGCACTCAGGGCCACGACCCAAGTCAAATAGCCTCTAACACATAACTCTTACTAAGCTTCCAAGAATATAGGAAATGGAGCCTGAAATTTTTAATTTTTGAACTATAAATCCCAGCCAGCATGGCCATGCTGATTGACAGATTCTGGGAGTCGTAGTCCAAAAAATAAATATTTCCAACACTTGTAGATAATGTGGGCTAGCAGAATAAGCAGAGAACCCTTTTCCTGTAGCACTAGCATCTCTCTTGACCTTTAGCCTTCTGAGGTAATTAGAAACTGTGGTTATATGGCTTGTGAGGCATCATTCATGGGGTGTTTCGCTGGACCATATCAAGTTATTATGTGGTTGTTTTTGTCCTTAAGGTAGGATATAGCTTCAGGGTGCCTTAATATCTAGGAGACAATGGGTTTGCCCCCATACTTCATGGTACCACATCAGAGCAAACATTATATCTTGTTTAGCAGGACCATGGCAGACTCATAGGGAAGGTGTCATTTATTTCTTCGGGGCATCTCAAAACCTATCGTATTTGTTAGTGTTTAAAGTCCCATCAGACTTTCTGTTGCCTTCACAGAGGCAAAATAACACAGCTATCTGTTACTGCAGTTTCTAGCCCGGACTTGTGGGATATTAGATATCATTTGACGTCAATAATTTGGCTTTCTTTACCTATTCCTCTCCATGTGCTTGTGAGGCCCCCGGACAAACACGCATACAGGCATGGCTGCAAATCACTGAAATATTCCACACTAATACAGGCAGGCCAAAAATAGCCAAACTGCCACTTCAGGAGACCTCAAGGCAAGAACCACATTATGTATGCACGCTACTTACAAAGGACTCCCTGCCCTGAGCATGCAGCTTGACGAGCCGAATACTCAACTGTCAAGCACTCCATGTTTGCGTACTGGCTACTCTATTGACAATTCACTCTTAACTCAATCATGTAAAATACTGACCTTTTGGAGGCTTTGTCTCCAGCCCGAAACTCATTGTTATCCCCAAGAATGGACTAGCCTGTGGCCACATTTTCCCCTATAAGAGCCCCTGACTTTGAGCACTTCCTCGGATCGCTCTTGGCTTCCATCCAGCCTTGCTGTCGCTTCGCTCGGTGAGCCTTCCCCTCAGCTCCATGTGCTGAGAAACTCCATTTCCGCGAACTTCTTCTTCAGTCTGCCCGGGCTTCAGGACAGGTGTAGTATTTCCCATACGAAACCTCCTCTCAAAAACCTTCTATCCCACTCCAACCTTTATTTCTATAATTCTCTGTGTGAGTGTGTTGCATACACGTGTTTGACTGTATATCAATAAAAACAACAATTATTATTTACTTCTGTTTGCTCCTTGACTTGGCTTGACCCCGTAGACATTGGGTAAAATATCTTGCTACGTTGCCCTGCCTCTCGTATTGCTAGCTTGTGCTCTTTGCTAATTCCCAACTTTGTAATTTGGAGTGCACTTGGGTGTCCCTCGCGGGACCCCAGAAATCAAAGTAATATACCCCTTTGCTGGATTTTATTTGAGGCATATTTTATCACCTTGGCACACTAAAACTGAACTCAACACAGCAAAGGGCTTTATCTTTGAAAGCCTATATCATAATAATTTGTAAAGTACCTTGAGAAAAGACACTTTGTTAAATTAAAAAAGAAAATGTGAGAGTTTTAGGATGCTGGTAACTTCTTAATGACTGCCACATCTTCATTTTAGAAATGTGCACCTCAAAGACAAAATTATTACATCATGAGCTTTCTTGGACTACTGCTATGTATTCATTTAGTGCAGTTTTATTTACATATTCAACGTGTGATTAAAGTCAAGGTTAAGAATATTAAACCAGTACAGATATCTATATATATGTATATTGTATATAGAATTCTTAACATCTCTCCACTTGTATGTTTTTATTGTATATTTGCATCTGTGTGTGTATGTAAGTGAATGAGAGGGAAAAAGAAAGATCTTTAACACAATTGAAGTTACTAAATAGTACAGTATTATTATAATCAGTTTCAGAGCTCTGTTTAGAAATGCTTAAGAGAATTTATCAGTATGGACTTCTAACATTGGTATTCTTCTAACAATCTACTGACTGTTATGGACATTACCTTATATTATCAAATTACTGCTGGCCCAGACAATGAAAAGATCTGCTTAGTACAAATTCAGAATTTTAAATATTTAATTGGATTTGGTAGGTATGAAATTTCTGCAAACTTCTTGCGAAAGTAAAAAATATTGCCATCACCTAAGTGCAGAAATATATTTTTATTCTGCCAATTGCAAATGCACAAATGTATAAGAATTATAACTCCTCGCCTAAAATGCAAGCAACTAGTGACTTGATCTTTTCTCTCGTATTGCTCATGTTTTAAAGAGACACATGTACACTTATTGGAAAGAAATAATTTTATAACTGAAAGAATGAATATATGCAGCTGCACTTACTTGCATGTATGTTGTGTGAGAATAACATGGCAAGCAGTAGCCATTGGAGTGTGCCATCTGTATCAGTGGTTCTTAACCAGGGGTCTGCAAAGTCCTGTTGCTGGACACCAAAGGTAAAGGCAGCAATGGAGACAATGCAGCTGGGAGTGAGGGTGGGAGTGCCAACATTTGCAAACAAGGGAACAGTTTGGGCACACATACATGCCTGCCACCTTGTCCTTCAGCACCCTTGCTGCCTGTGTCTCTGATAAAAGGGACATACTGGCAAGCATGTGCATATGCCCAAACTGCACCCTTATTTGCAAACGAGGGAGCAGTTTCAGCAATTGTATCCCCCCTTGCTGCATCCCTGCATCCCAAGATATTGTATATCTCATTATCTAAGAAATTAAACTCAGAATTTCTGGCAGTGAACACAACTCTTGGATTGTGTGCAGCGGTTGCTTGGAGCAACAAAAAGCTAGGTCCACTCTAGTTTTTACATCAGCAAACAGAGATTAATTCGCTGTTTGAATATTTGAAACTGGAGTTTAGGATTGGTCACAGAATCAATGCATGATTGACCTGCAGGGATACTATGTGATACATTCCGTCAGTTGGTACCAATGTGAATACTTCTCATTGTCTCCCAGACTGGAATGGCTTTTTTTAAAAAAATTAAACTAACTTGTTGCCTCACCTTTGCAAGTCCCTAGCTAGTCAGAAAGCCTGCTTATACAGTATACTGTCTATCTCCTATATAAAAGTCAAAGTTTGTGAGTGAGCTTGTCTGTTTGTCTGCGTCAGGCAGGCGTAGCCCTCATATGATTGGCCGTGTGAGGTGAGAAGACCTCATATGATTGGCTGACTGTGACGATTCTATGGAATCCTGGGGTTGGAAGTTCTGGAAGAGGCCTTTAAAATTTTCAGCCGGGGAGCTCTGAATAGGCTGATTGCTATGGAGACGAGGCCTCACAGCAAGCCCCCTCACAAACCTAACCTCTGTATGTTAACAACTCTGAATACAAACTGGATTGGGGAATATCTGCAAAAGTTACAGGTACTGAAGAACACAGTTTGGGGAATTAGAGACACAGGATCTTAAATCTGTGTATTCAACTGCATCAAACCAGAAGGTAAGATAAGGTAATTCCTAAGGTATTTCTAACAAGTGTTACCTATGAGAAAATAAAATCCCGAGCAATGCCAGGTAAATACACTAGTTGCTTATACAGCATACTATAGTCTAATTACTGTGAGAGATCAGTTCTTCAGCAAAGTAAAGGGCTGGGCTAGGCTTTCAAGAAGCAACCTAGAATTCAGCTTGCTTTCAGGCCACAGTTACAATTGTCAAGTGCCAGGTAAGATCCTGAATGTGAAATCTGAGAACCTTTAAACAGCCCCAGAATACCTAGTCATTGAAAACAATACTTTGGTCAGTATACATGTTTTGTAGTAGTTTCTGTTTGTCTTTTACTTTTAGGGGAACATTTTGGAGGAGCTAGTTGTGATATCAGGTATTCATTGCAACTGGTTCCTCTTCTGGACTGAGCTTTGACTGCCCTTTGAAAAAAGTGTTGCCTTTAGCCGCAACACAATGTTTTCTAAACATCTCAGCCTTTGTTATGCTACTCTCCAAGAAAAAACAACAACCACATTCTTTAAAAGGCAAGAAATTCTAAGTATTTCCCAAACAAAAAATGTAGTCAGTGTGCAACCGCAACACACAGAATACACTCCAAAAGATAGGATACTTTTCCTATCCCTGTCAGTCACACTGAAATGGAATGAGTATGTACTTCATCAAGAACTCCTCCAGTTCAAGAAACAGATGTATCTGAAAATGAAGCAGGCAAAGTCCTATGTTAATTGCACCTCTAACTTTCTATGTGTACTAGATACCTCAAGGGAGTTCAGGGTAGGGACTGGTATTTGGCTTCTTTTACTGCATCATACATTGTGTCAACTAATGGCAGCATGTAAATAATACAAACCAGAAACAAGTCAAATTTGATGCAAGATCTTTATTACAGAACCAAAATGTTTACTCGCAATTCACAGTATCAAGGAAGGAATGTAAGTCTGTAATCATAAGCAATAACTGCAGGGAAATAAGTCATCTGAGTAAACATGATAAAGATTCCCTAGAGTGGATATTACTGAAGATTCTGAGTTAAAGATAACTGCCATCCAGGAAAAAATGCTAGAAGAATTATTGCTTACTAAAAGGAAGTGGGCATGATTATAGCTGCAAGACAGTGTTGAAGAATCTGTGTATAAATAATTTATAGGAATTCAGCATTGCATCTCTTTGGAAATTAAATTGGCTTAAGGACCCAGCCTCAAGACTCCTTAGAGAACATCTAATAGGTCTCCTTCAAGAAGCATCCATGCTTTTGCTTTTGATATATATATATCTCAAGAGTGATTCAAGTCTATAGGTGGACTACCTTTAGTCAGTCTTTACAAAAATCTGAAACTCATAACACTGAATCAAAATTAGCATCATAAAACTGTATCAAAAGGGAAATTAATCACTGGCTTGAACCTAGTGCAAAAACTTTGCACACGCTCATCCTCCATTAACTGGTGACCCTAATGAGAGAAAATTCAGCATGAGAATAGTGAGTGTATCAGAGCTGGGGAAAGATGAGGTCCTCTAGATGTTTTTGGACTGCAACTCTCATCAGTCCTAGGCAGCAACACCAAAGATGAGATCTGAGTTGTAGTTCAACAACATTTTGGGAGGGCCATGTGCTCCTCACCTCTGACCTAAATGTTGAATGTAGGTTCCTAGTGAGCTACCCATGTTAGGGTATGAGATAAGAAACTGAGAGGAAAGAGCAAGGCTTTTACAGAAGGTAATATTTTTGCATGATCCATCCAGGGAATGAAGTGGAAGGTCTGTAGGGATAATCCTTGTTCTTCACCTCACAGCTCCTGGTACACAAGGTCTGTAGGGTTTGAGAACTCACATCAGAGTACATAGGCCCTTGCGCTTAATCTCTGTGGTAGATAGTAGGAGATCCAAGCTGCGGTCAGCATATGGTGGGTAGCGTACTGTGTTGATTATCTCCAGGCCCATGCAGCGCAAGAGGGAGGCACGATGGTGAGTGAACGTGTCAAAGGTAAACTTGCCATGGTACTTGCCAAAGCCACTGCATCCTACAGAAGAAGAAAGCATGCTGGTTAAAACTTGCTCTCTGCTAGAACTTTCCCATTTGCTCCACGGCCCGGGCAGTTCTTTGCTCTGTTCTCGCTCATTCAAACAAGACTGCAGGTGACTTTGTACAGAACTTCTTCTTCACAGCCCTTTACATTTACTGTGCAGGCTGTTTTCAGGATTTCACATCAACTGGGCACTACAAGAGCACCCCTAGACTGCAAAAAATAAAGCAGAACAAAACTGAAAGTGCCTAAAGTCCACTTCTGGTTTTGAAAAATGGAAATAAACAGTGCAATCCTATGCACAGGGAATAGAAATTGCTATGGGACAATGAAATAGTCATACCAATGCCGCCAAACGGTAAGGAGCTCAATGTTGTGTGCATCAAGGTATCATTGCCACAAAAGCCACCACTGCTGGTGCACGCCAACACTTGATTCACAATCTATAGGGAATTAATAGGAACACAGATGTATTAGGAGCCCTGTCCTTGATCTTCCAAGTAAAGGAAATAAGAGATTCCACTTTGGTAAAAGGGACAACTTACAATCAATGGGGAAATATAGATGAAATATAGCCAAAAGTAATCTTATACATATAACAGGAAAATACCAGAATCCACCTAAGCAAATAGTGTACATGAATGCAAAATAAATGACATTTTTAATTCTATATAAATATATGAAGCCAAATTTGACAATATTTAGTTGTAAGTTGTGATATTCTATTCAGTTCTGCGTATGCTCCTCTATTTGTCATTCATGTTGATTACAAACATTATCTTTTTATTACCTTTTAAATATTTTATCTATGTTTTTGTGATGGTCTTTTGTGGTTTATGCATTTGTCCCTCTGTATTTGCTTGTTTTAACAGCACTCCATTTCAGTGGGTGAAAGAATTGTGGGTCCTATTCAATTTGTCTTGTTCCTTATTCCTTTGTTCAAAGCTAAGTAGGTAAGTTACTCAAAGCCAAATACCACCATCTGAAGTAATAATGAGCTCCCTGTTCTTTTTACATCAACATGACAAGCATAAGGTATTTGGCTAGCCTAAAGTAATCTTCCAATAGATATTTTATATACAGAACTCTCGATGTGACAATACAGAGTTCTGTGTAATCTAAGAACTGTATCTAGGAGGTGGTCCAATAATACATACTTGATAATATTTTGAATTTCAAAACCCATTTGAAACATGAATAAATATATACTACACTGGATTGTTGTGGGTTTTTCCAGGCTTTGAGGCCATGTTCTATTAGTATTTTCTCCTGATGTTTTGCCTGCATCTGTGGCTGGTATCTTCAGAGGATCTGGTGACACGGAAGTGAGACAGAGTATATATACTTGTATAGTCCCTGGGTGGGAGGAAGCAATTTGCGTGTGTTACAGTTGGCTTGTGTGATGGCCTTTTGTTAAATGAGATATCCCCCACGGTGTATTGTTAGTCAGGAGATATGCATAACAGTGTATTAAGTACATTAGCAACCCATTGTTTTGTTCCCTGTAGAGGGACCTCCAGAGTCTGGGTGGTGTTCATTGGCATATTTTTGAGTCTTGATTTTAGTGTTCTTCAGTACTGGTACCCAAATCTTATTTACTTTCTGAATTTCTTCTTTCCTGTTGAAATTGTCCATATGTTTATGGATTTCAATGGCCTCTCTGTGTAGTCTGACATAGTAGTTGTCAGAAATATATGAAGCCAAATTTGACAATATTTAGTTATAAGTTGTGACATTCTATTCAGTTCTGCGTATACTCTTCTTTATTTGTTATTCATGTTGATTGTAAACATTATCCTAGTAGTTGTCATATTTTCTAGACCATTCTGAAAACAGAAACCCAAAGCAATCTCTACACCTTAATTTGTGAAGTGGGATGCAGTCAACAGAAGGTTATGTGATTTTTTTTTTTACTTTTTTTTAGTTTTTAAAACATAACAAGATATCATTTTTTCTGCAACAGATTGACATGGCCACTGTTTATGCAGCAGCTGAGAGAAGCTGTATTGTATATACTGCAAATATATAAATAACTGGTAGCTTGTTGTTGTCTGTGGCCTTAAATAATCAAGATTTGCTCATACCAACACAAATATTTAAAGTTCTTAATAACCTCCTCCACTACAGATGGGGAATTTTACAGAGTTTCAGCCAAACATCCTGGTTCACTTCAAGGGTTACCATGTGCATATGGGGAGTACAACATTGCACCTATCTTTGAATACTAGGGATCAGATGCTGCTACTGTTTATATCTGCTTAAATACCCTAAAGGAACCAGATCCTGTTTGATCTGGGTAACTAAGCAGGGTCAGCCCTGCTTCGTACTTGGATGGAAAAGCATCATTAAATATAAAGTGCTATGGGCTATATTTCAGAGGAAGGAAACAGGAAAACCACCTCTGAGTATTCCTTGCCTAAGAAAACCCTACAAAATTCATGAGGTCACATAAGTCAACAGGTGACTTGAATGTGCACACACAGATATACTCACTGTTTATATGATCCCGCACCAGAATTTATTGGGACAGCCCTGACAGAGACCTCTGTTGCAAATGATTTAATATTTTGAAAGCAGTGCAAAGCTTTTCTGGTTTGTGGCTAGGCCTGCTTGAGCAGGATTCAGGCCAAGGACACAGAGAGCTGTAAACCTAAACACATACCTTGGAATTACAGGAGAAAGCATAGACAGCCAGCGGGCGGCCTCTGCAATTGATGAACTGGATGGCCTCATCCAAGTCAGCCACAGTGATGATGGGCAAGATGGGCCCAAAGACCTCCTCCTGCATGATAGGCTCCCACTCCTTCACATCAGCCAGCACTGTGGGGGCTGTGGGCAGGGAGATCACATCAAGACATGTTATGCTATATGTGACATACTGCCCCCATATAACCATGGCTTTAGCACTCCCTCTCAACACTTCCACACAATATACAAGTCCACGGAGGACTCAGATCTTGCTCTGACTAAATCAGGGTCAAGAACAGATGTGGACTTCCAGATGTTGTTGGACTACAATTTCAATGATCTACCCCACTGTCTGTGCTCACTAAGGCAGACCATAATTTCATTCTCATAAGACCCAGAAGGCTCCATGTTGTTCATCAAACCTTTCATAGAAAGCCTCCTAAATAGTTACAGAAGACGATCTCCCCCAATCCCAGCCCCTTCTTTTCCCTTCAGAGACCAGGCTACTTGCTCACCAATGTAACGATCACATTCATCTGTTTCGCCACCTATGGCCACTCGGCCACACTCTAGCAGTGATCGGACACGCTGGAAATGCTTGTCATTGACTAAGCGGCCAAAGTCAGGTGACTCGCGGGGATTGCAGCCAAAGAACTCCCGGATGGCCTGGCGCAGGCAAGGCATCAGCCTCTCTTGTGTTTCAATAGTACAGATTATGTAGTCAGGTGCAATGCAGCTCTGGCCAGCATTGAAGAACTTTCCCCACACTATCCGGTTGGCTGTATTCTGGAAATTGCAGCACTTGTCCACGTAGCAGGGATTTTTGCCTCCCAACTCCAGAGTCAACGGTGTCAAGTTTTGGGCTGCCGCAGTCATAATAATCTTTCCCACACGATGATTCCCTGCAGAGGGGTGGCAAGATTTGGGGCAATCATAGAGAGACAAAGCTAGGTGGCTTCACCCAGATCATCTTTCTGAGATTTTGCCTCTAAGATGCTATGCTTATGCTTACAAAATGCTATGCTTGTAAAAGAATTATGGCACAGTCTACCAGTGCCAGCCACACAGGTTATCAAAAGTTTATTCAAATATACTACTTACTACTAATTAAAATGTTTACTCAAACTATTTATGCACAGTATTTGGATAAGTATTTTGCACATTTGCACAACATATTAATATATCTTAAAATATGCATACAGTCTGTCCAAGCAGAATTGTATTGCCAATGATCAGTTGCAACTAATTAGTAGTACTAACTGGTATTGAGGCCCAAATACTCTGAAGGCACCAAATCCTCTCTGATCTGGGAAGCTAAGTAGGGTCAGGACTGGTTAGTATTTGGATGCAGACCAGCAAGGAATACCAAGTGTAGTAAGTTATGTTTCAGAAGAAGGCAATGGGAAACCACCTACTGGTATTCCTTACCTAAGAAAATCCTATGAAATTCTGAGGGTTATCAAAAGCTACTAGGTAACTTGAAGCCACTTACAGACAAACAATATCTAGTATTTAATGCTAGTACTTATTTTGTACTAAGCATTGACAATACAATTCTGCTCAATCAAATGCATATTTTTGGGATCTTTTCACAATATCCTAACTACGAACTTTGAATCTAATTAATTAGCCTATAGGGCTGTGCAGAAAATGTAATATTCAGAATAAGGAAGAAACAATCAAAACAACAAAGATTTAAAAGATGAGGTCACCTGTAAAGAAGATGTAATCAAACTTGTTCTCCAGTAATTGTGTTGTCTCTTCTGGCCCACCTGTCACCACAGCAAAGGTTTCCTGTGGAATAGGAGAAAAAAGGAAGCAGTGAAAACAAACCTATGTGGTAAGTACTCAAACCCTTACAGCCCCATTTAATTTTTAAGTAGAATAAGAACACAATGTTTGGTTTTCATCTAAAGCAGGGTGAAAACTGAGAGGCCCTTCAGATGTTGTTGAACTGCAGTTCCCAGCAGCTCTAACCAGCCATCCTGTATTGAAGGGTGCTGGGAGTTGGAGTTGGAGTGCAACAGTATTTAGGAGGGCTTCACAGTTTCCACCCCAATCAACTCTTCTCCTCCATGTGCATTTCTTTAACCACATGCATATCACTAATTCTTTTATAGTATTACAGCCAGGAAATGAGGCAGACTTTTTTCTATTTCAGATTAGGAGGCTGGTAAGAGAGCCAGCATGATGTAGTGATTTGAGTGTTGGAGTATGACCCTGGAGACCAGGATTCAATTCCCACTTGGCTATGGAAACCCACTGGCTGACCTTGGGCACATCACACACTCTCAGCCCCCAGAAAACCTGGTGATAGGTTTGCCTTAGGGTCACCATAAGCTGGAAATGACTGGAAGGCACATAACAACATCAAAGGAATTACAGGCCTAGATTTGAGATCTCTCTGGCTTAGCAGGAATTTCATCCTTAAGATCACTCAAGGGTAGTTAAATCAGACCAAGAGATTACAATTCTGCAAGTATCCATGCATGCATGTGGCTTCTTGCTAGGGTTGCATATGATTTTTTCAAATTCTGGCAATGTGAGACTCTGTGTGTGTGTGTGCGTGTGCACGCGTGCATGTGTGCTTGAAGTTACCTGATGGCTTATGGCAACCCTGTGGCTTTCATAGGGTTTTCTGAGACAAGGAAAACTCAAAAGTGGTTTTGCTAGTTTCTTCCTCTGAAATATAACCTACAGCACCTCATATTCTTTGGCAGTACATCCAAGTACTAACCAGTGTGGACCCTGCTTAGCTTCCAAGATCAGATGGGATTTGGTGCCTTTAGAGTATTTAAGTGGGACCGTAGCCTAGTGAAATGTCTGGGTGAAAACAACAAAGTAGACAACAAGGGGGAGTTGGGGTCTGATAAACTCACTGGGTCAAGATAGCAAGGCAGTGCTTCAGCGAGGAGCCTTTCGGTACAGCTGCTTAGCTCAGAAGGTTTCAGAACCACGCAATTCCCTGGAAGAAAAGAAGAACACATTACCATGGTAGGAAGCAACACAAATCCACCCCATGCCAAGAACCACCCAATCAACAGTCCAAGGGAAATGACTGTGGGAATTCAGATGAGGAGGACTTTATGGAAGCCCTCAAAATGGCTTCCCACTCACCAGCTGCAATGGCTCCAACTAGAGGCACCAAGGCAAGGTTGATGGGGTAATTATAAGCTGAAATGATGAGCACCACACCATAGGGGTCTTTCCGGATGAAGGCACTGTCAAGCTTGGTGGCCTACAAGGAACAGAGAGCAGGAAAAGTCTGTGAAGCCAGTGGAGCAAAGTAAAAAATAATAGAGCAGATTGGAGCATCCCTTTCTTTTGGCTACTTTGATGATGCAGACATATATTTTAACCATCCCACAAGTAAACATCCAGCCTTCCCTCATTCACATTTGACTTGGTGGCTGGGGAACTAATTGACTGTGGCACAGTAGATGAGATCAAGGCCTTCGTGCTTGTTGTGCAATTGATTGAACAGGGATCCAACCTAATTACACAGGTGTATATTTGTGTGTACATGTGTATGTGTGTGCGCACATGCAGCTCCAAGTTGCCTGTCAACTTGTAGCAATCTCATGAATTTCATAGAGTTTTCTTAGGCAAGGTATATTCAAGAGTGGTTTTGCCAGTTCCTTCCTCTGAAATATAGCCTAAAGCAAACAGTATAGGATCTTGGCTCCTTCTTGTCTCAGAATGACATCAAAAACTTGGTGAATCTCAGGTGAATTAGACTACAGATTTTACAAATTGCAAATACAGAAAACCAAACAACAGTTTCACCATAACATATGATAATTGCCTAAGAAATTTATGACCTTCTAGCTGTGGTTGGACTGCAGTTCCTAGCATCCTTCAACATAGATATGCTATGTTGGCTATAGCTGATGGAAGTTGCAGTCCCACCACAGTTGAAAAGGCACAAATTGCCCACCCCATCCCAAGACAACATAGCTTGAAAGGGTATAAATTGAGGTTCAGGTGTGTTCTTACTACCCCATTCAAAACCAAAGTTGGCGTGCAGAAAGTTAAGTCATTGCTAGGGACCAGCTGCTAGAGGTCCCACTAAGGCATCTTTATAGATATATAGACAGGCCCTTATGATGCTATTCAAACAGAACTCCCACGTGTCCCAGCCAGCAGAGGCAATGGTGATAAACACTGGGGGTTGCAGCTCTACAATATTTGTAGGAACAGACAGTTCCAACCCCAGATGCTGATAAAACCAACTGAGTTGCTCAAGATGGTGCACCCATACATTACTTTAAAAGGGCAAATATATAAGATCCCTTCCCCTTTCTCCCATTTAATGAGATAGCACAGCTGCTGTAAACCTCCCTTCCATCAAACATGCAAAGTCATATTTCTTCCTCTCCCAGGTTGATCTCCTTACTAGGTTCTTGGTCACATATTCATCCTTCATCCAATAGTGCAGGTTGTTAAGGGCATTGTTCACCTCATTCTTCGTAAAGGAAATTTCTGAGAGCTCGGCTTCAAAAACAGGCTATGGAGAGAGCAGGAAGTAAGAGAGAGAGAGAGAAAGTGCATTGATGAGGTCCACCTCAGGCTCAAGACCCAAAGTATGCAGCAACTCCCCTGACTTCGAGGGGGGTTATGGTCTCATCATAACAGTTGGCTGGACACTCACTTTGCGCAAATCTTCCTGCAGAGCATGGAAGATATCACTCTTCCTCTCATCCAAGAAGCGACCCAGTGCCTCCAGCTGCTCTTTCCGATATTCTATACAGCGTGTCCTTCCTGACAGCCACACGGCACGTAGGCAGTCCACCAGGCCTGCGTAGGGGTTAATGCTGAGGAGAAAGAAGGGGCTCACAGAATCAAAAGGCTGCAGAAGAAGATTCCTGCATAGAACCACATATGTGGGGCAATTATGTCAATACCATGCCCAAAAGTAGGGCGCCTTGCCAATGGCTGGATGTTGCTGGTGCTGATCCTGTTATTTTGTTTATTTATATCCCATCTTTTTCTCAGCTCTGGGATTCAAGGCAGCTGACACAAGTTAGATACAGATAAAGATACAGAGAGAGAGAGAGAAAAGTTCACATCATACAAAAGTTAAAATGTAATGAAATTCTCAATAAAATTAAAGACCACAAAACTGTTTCCCTTCATATATAGTATCACAAACATCACAGCAACACAGGAATACAAGTGTAATCCACAACAAAACTGCTGCATATCCTAATCCCATAACTGCAATGCAGCGGCTACAAATGCAGCCTTATCTCAGCCACAGTGAAATATTAACAACTAAGGCAGATTCCCAGCAAGAACAGAAGCTGGTGTCCACAAAGTGAGCATTAAAGTCCCACAATGAAACAGAGCAGATTAGAAAAGCATTGTTTGTATTAGTATTCCATAAATGAATACATGAAAAAAAAAGAACCAGAAACCCAACTATAAGCATGTCTAAGCACTAGTACTTCTATTCAAGCCTTTTGAAGTGTGGTCCCACTGCCTTGTTCATGAAAGTTGATCGAAAATCTAGATGATGATGATGATGGTTTTTTTCCCCTGTCTTTTATTTTTAACCAGAGAAAATCCACCAAGGGAAAAAAATCAGAATAGCTATATAACACCTTTTAATTGTGAGCACTAGTAGATCCATGTCAATAAGCTTACTATGAGTAACCATATTTGCTCCCAACCTCCTTTTGCTATCATTAGCGATTTCTGCACGAGACTGTTATAGTGCTATTATTTCACTTTCAACATCCTATGGAATTCTGGGGTTTGCAGTTTCGGGAGTGGCCAGCCGGCCCCTCCCGAAACTGCAAACCCCAGGATTCCATAAGATGTTGAAAGTGAAATAATAGCGCTATAACAGTCTTGTGCGGAAATGGCCATTCTCTCCTCCACTCCCCCTACACCCGATGGGTTTCCCTGCTTTTACAGCATTTATGACATTCTACTTTCCTTCAACTCAGTCCTAAGCAGCCTAGAGACTTTAAAATATGTTCTTACCTGTGCTATATTTACATAATCACATCCTTATTATCATTCATTAATGCAAAGAAACATCAACCCTTCACAGTCACAAGGGGAAATTACGATGCTAAGTATTCCATTTCATACATATGAATCTGATGGCTGGAAACCCTTATTCTGCATCTATGAGTATAGCAGATGGGTATTATGGAAAGGCAAGATAAACCCTGGTACGTGTCACTGGAGACATGTATATTCGTTATATTATTCATCCATATCTGAACAAGCAACCACTTGGTAACCAAGTGGTAAATCTCCTTGAAGCCCTTTTGAATGGGGAAATGAAGGTATGAGGAAATGGGGAAACCAAGAAATGTTGGAAGTGATACAAGATCCTTTGTAGAAATACTGTAGAACTGTTGAAGAAGCAAACAGGCATAAAAGGGATTGATTTGGGGGGAAGCTCTTCAGCGAACACATTAGCCAAGGTGGGAAGCCTGCAATGTAGACTACAATTCCCATAACCTCCATCATTTCTCATGGGTAGAACTTGAAAACAATATATTACAAGAAACTACAGTTACTGTTTTCTGTGTAGAAATGCATATAATTGTACTGTAAAGCTGCAATCCAGGGCACACTTAGGAAGACACTCCCACTGGTCACAGCAGGATTTGCTTCTCAATAAACACACAAGAATTTAGATAGCAATGACATAAATCCCAAATCCACAATATTAGGAGTTACAATTATCCTTCACGTCAATATGGGCAAGCTTTCAGGTTCTTCAGAACTCTTCATCTAAACTACTTGAGGAAGAAGTTTGAAGAATAATTTGTTCAGGCCATAGTGACATTTTGCTTCATCTTAACAGAAACACTGCTTTATGGCAAGTTTTAAATTCTTTTCACTCAGTCCTCTTACCTATACACAATTGGGAAGGACAAGTTGTGGCTGAAAAGGCATATTGTAAAGCAACTGCTACTCACTCCAGCCAAAGTCCAAGAACCAGTACAGTCCATTACACAGTACAAACTTGGCTGCTAGACAAATGCGCGCCAGTCCTTTGATATGATTTAGCATGGCTCTGCTTATATTCTACCCAGAGGTTAAACTGGACGTTGTTGTTGTTGTTGTTGTTTGTTGTGTGCCTTCAAGTAGTTTCTGACTTTTGGCAACCCTAAGGCAATCCTATTGCAGGGTTTTCTTGGAAAGATTTGTTCAGAGGGCAGTCACGTAGGGACGAGGGGCCAATCGGGGCGGTTTGCCCCTAGCAGCAATGTTTTTGGGGCATTCCAACTCATAGCCATGCCCCTGCATGCCTGGCCACACCCCCACTCACTGTGGCCATGCCCCCATGCCATAGCCCTGTCCCCCCTCCAGTCCCCCCTCCACGCACTCCAAGCTCTACCACTGTCAGAGGGGATTAACCTTTGCTGTCCTCTGAGGCTAAGAGAGTGTGCCTTGCCCATGGTCACCCAGTCAATTTCCAAGGCTGAGCAGGGATTCAAACCCCGCTCCAGAGTCATAGGCCATTTCTGCCCTACACTGTTATAGTGCTATTATTCCACTTTGAACATTCTGTGGAATCCTAGAGTTTGCAGTTTAGGGACAGGCATTTAGAATTCTCAGCCAGAGAGCTCTTTGGCCTCAAACCACTACACCATGCTGGCTTTCTTAAAATGCACTTATACAAGACCGTCTTCACCTTAGAATTTGCCTTGAGGTCACTGTAAGTCAGAAATAACTTGAAGGCAGACAACAACAATTGCAAATGTATACAAAAACAATTTAAGAGCCTCACTACAAGTTCTCTGAATCAGGAGTGGGCTGTGTCCTTGATGCTCTCAGGTGGACTGCAATTCCCAGGCCAAGAGTCTGGATGCTGTGAGCTTTAGTGCAACAATACCTAGAGATCCTTGAGGTGAATGCATTATGTGATGTGACAGCAAAAGTTTTTTTAATGTTTTGTTTTGTTCTTTGATTAAAACTAATAGAAACTTTTTGGTAAGTATTTCACATGCTTTTCTGAGGTTGTGGTGTGAAGGCCGTCCTCTCTCAGCTCTGCCTCCATTGACTGTAACTGACACTGGGGGACGGGTACAGGGAACTAAAAGGGAAATCTGGAAATTCCACACCCAGATCCCCCTCCCGCCAGTTCTAATACCTCTGTCTTAGAACAAAGCTTATGCAGACAGGAGGGGAGATTCTTGGCATGCAGGCATAAATGAGCATTGAGATTTTGTTGAATTAGATTCTGTCAACTCTGGCAAAAAGACCAAAGGCCCATGATTAGAGAAAAAAGTTTACACAGAGATTTTCATTTCAAGTTCCTGCTCTATCACTGCTCTTAGAATAACACATGCATACACATGCACACACGAACTTCTTGCCCTGACCCTATTAAGTTGCATAGGAACATAGGAAACTGCTTTCTACTGAGCCTAGCTATTGTTTGCTCTGTCTGGCACTCTCCAAAGTTTCAAGCAGACTCTTTTTCCTAGTTTAAATAAAGATTCCTGGTATTCTCCCATCCAGGTATTAACTAGGTCCAGCACTGCTTAGCTTCTACAGCCAGACAACATTAGATGTTGAACTCACCCTTCTCCTGACTCTCATCCAGAAATTCCATTCAGGCCAGCTGTGGGTAGCTTCATTTTACTAGGGGGTAAGCCACCTCATCCTGTTTTGGTAGGCAAGGATAGCTGAACCTGGCACACTTGACCTACCTTACTTCTTCTGACCAAGACACAGGCTATAATCCCTCCGGAAGGATGGAAACAACACCTGGAATTTGGGCTAAGTGTTTAAGATTAATTTAGGGCTTGAGATCAACATATTTTTCCTGTTATCCCAGGTTGTGATTATTCAGCAGTAGTCCTTTGCACTTGCTCAAAGATGCCTAGGAATCTGTTACACATTCCAGGGCTGAGCCCTTGCCTTGAACAACAAGCAGCAAGTGCACAGATATATGGAAGCAATGCAGGGTTTTGCCGATGGAGCAGAAATATAGTGAGACTGGCTGCCCAAGCCAGCAGAGACAATGCAATTAATAACTATTTGAATAGTGATTACTAAGTAATAATAAGCTACAGGACTTGCATCTACTACAAGGACTTTCCTATTGTGAGCTCTGGGTGATTTAAACCCATTGGTTTTTCACAATATGCATTGGAATGTATTTTTGCTATATTTTTGTGTTGTAAGAATTGCCAAAGATCAAAGCGGTAGAGGCTACTTGGAGCAAACAAACAGTGCCATTTTTACACTAGACAGTGTTAGCACAATAATTCCACTTCATCTGTCATAGGCCATTTCCACACGGGGTGAGGGAATCGCCCCATGACGCTACTCACTGGACTCTTGGGCTCCCCGGTCCGGTCCATGCTTCTCCGTAGCAGTCCGTGGCTGCCGCTCCGCACTGCTCCGGGGACAAAAATGGCGGCTTCTGGTTGGTCGAGGGTCTCGACCAACCACTGAATCCTGGGGCTTGCAGAGGGTCTCGACCAACCACTGAAGCTCGCCATCCTAAAGCCCGCCCCCGGCAGATCGTAGGCTCGCACCAATGCGAGCCTGCGAATCTGCATATGGGAGTAGGCTTGCAGTGGCGCACTCCGTGCTTTTGAAAGACCTGTTTTTAGCAGTCTTTCAAAAGCACACTGGATGACGACTTGGGGTCATTTGGGAGTGGGCTGGACTGCGGATCTATGTTCAATAGGTCCAACCCAGTCCGGTCCCAGGTGCAACGTCCTCCCTGGAGGATGCTCTGCCCCGTTGAAAAAACCCTTTGTGGAAATGGCCATAGCAACATCCTATGAAATCCTGGGATTGGCAGTTGGGGGAGAGGCATTTAGAATCCTCAGCTCTTCTGGTGCATCTGACCAAAGTACAAAACCCAGGATTCCATAACATGTTGTCATGGCAGTTAAAGTGGAATTGTAGTGCTATAACAGTGTAATATAAAAGGGGCCAGTGTGTCTGAATACCTAAGCAACATTGGTCTTCTTTACTAGGGCCATTTCTGCACTAGACTCTTATAGTGCTGTTATTCCACTTCCAACATTCTATGGAATCCTGGGGCTTGCAGTTTGGGGAGGGGCTTCAAAGGATTCCAAAGGATTCAAAACGCCAGGATTCCATAGGATGTTGAAAGTGGAATAATAGCACTATAACAGACTAGTGTGGAAATGGCCTAGGTTTCTGGAAGCCAAGCCTTGTTGCAATGCTATGGTTTGTTCATTTACAGTAGGTACAGCCAGTTTGAAATATGTTGGAACAGATTGTTCAAGACAAGCAGAAGGAAGACAACCGACTTAAGACAGCAGATGAGAAGGTAGAAGACAAGGAGAATGAACTCTGCAAGACACAGAGAGTATAGGAAACCTCTGAAAATCACCTTCAAAACATGGGTATGCATACTTTATAGTCCTGAAGCAGACACATGTTCAGTTATTTCTCCTAAATTACAAAGACTAATAATAACTAGTTGCTTTTTAAAAAATGCAATGAAGTTAGTTTTAGATCTAGATTCTGTGTTGTTTGGCATGTGTTGTCAACACACTATTCTTAGTGCTTTATTAATAAATTTGTGGTATATGTAGACAGAAGAATTCAATTCTAGACAGGTTTTCTCAAAAGAAAATCCCACTGAGTTCCAATGGGTTTTATTAACACTATATTTAGGGCTACTATGTCTTTAAAATATATTGCGTTTCCACAATTTTTATATTGATCATCCTATGAAATAAATCATAATTACTTCCATTTAATAGATGAGGCTGGGAGAAAGTTACTTCCCAAGGCCCATTTCAGTAAGTTCTCAGGTGACAGTAGGACTGTTCCCTTTCCTCATGGCTTAAGGTTCTGTGCCCATTTAAAAAGAAAACAACTGACAGAAATTGGGTTTGAATAGCTTTTCCAAACAAAGAGATACAGTGATGGGAGGAAGCTTGCAATTGCTGCCTTTTTGCCGGTTACATCACTGAGTTAGTTCAGAATTTTCAGGATAGAAAATGTATGGCAATACCATCCTAAAGCAGATCCTAATCAGTGTGGCTTTCTTCCTCTTCCCTACTGTCACAAGGGCTATGATTCTATGCAACATTTACCTCAGCCTCATATAATCCATCTGAATGCATGAACTAAATAAGAGAGATCCTTCCTTCACACAATGCCGGTTTCTTACCACGATAAGGTACCACTCTGCTTGTCACTCCTTTGGCAGGGAACTTCCTGGAATTTGTGTTGTCTTGAATCTTTATTCCGCTGCCCTCCAGGGATAATCTGTACCCCACCACGATGGTTGCAAATTTCTGGAACCCTGGTGCGTTGTCTTACACTTTGGTGTCCTCCAGATGGAGCATTCTGTGTACCTTCATTTTGGAGGGGAACTTCCTGGAGTTTACAATGTTGTTTTTCCTGACCCATAGAAATTTCATTCTGTGAGCCTTCACTCTGGTTTTGAACTTCCTGGACTTTGTGCTGTTGTCTTACATCCCACTGTCCGACGAATATACTTTGCACTCCTTCTACAACTAGAAAGAGATAGGAAAATGGTTAAGTGTGCCCTCTCTGGCTACAAGAAAACTTTAGGATGCTTCTAGGTATACTCTTTACTGTGTTTTTGGCTACAAATGCCAAATGATTACTTCCTCATAGAGCATGAGGGAGAACTGTTGACCTTCCATAACTTTAAGGCTTCAGTTTGTTGAAACTCCAGCATGACCAAATGTCTTCCCCACCCCTGCTCCAAGGAAAGGAAGTTCTTTTCTTGAAAAGTGCTCATTCAATGGACTCTAGCTTATATTAATGGGGTGCTTTGCCCATCAGGTCAAAACAGTTGCAAATCCTATGTTGAAGAGGGAAGGTTGGGTCATACACCTTACCCTGACACATCCTCCACCGTTTACATTTACGTGTGAAGCAATTGAAACGCCCCTGAATATCATCATTGAGAAGTGTTCTCAGTACATGCTATGGCAAATTTTTGGTAAAAAGAACAAGGTGTATGAGACTCATTTAGACTTCAGTGGTAAAGCTGGGAGAATCAGGACAGGCAATGCTATAATTTTTGAGAAATCTTGGAGGACAGGAGAAGTTCCAGCAGATTGGAAGAGAGCAAATGTTATCCCCATCTTCAAGAAGGGAAAAAGAGAACCCAAATAATTATCGCCCAGTCAGCCTGACATCGGTACCCGGAAAGATCCTGGAGCAGATCATTAAGCGTTCAGTTTCTAATCATTTAGAAAACAACGCAATAATCACGAGAAGTCAACATGGATTTCTCAAAAATAAGTCATGCCAGACTAATCTGATCTCTTTTTATGATAGAGTTACTAGCTTGATAGATGAAGGGAATGCTGTGGATGTAGCATATCTCGATTTCAGTAAGGCCTTTGACAAAGTTCCCCATGACATTCTTGCATCGAAGCTAGTAAAATGTGGGCTAGACAGGGCTACTGTTAATTGGATATGTAATTGGTTGACCGACCGAACCCAACGGGTGATCACGGATGGCTGCTTTTCATCCTGGAGAGAAGTGACTAGTGGGGTGCCACAAGGTTCTGTCCTGGGCCCAGTGCTGTTCAATATTTTTATCAATGACTTAGATGAAGGAATAGAGGGCATGCTCATCAAATTTGCAGATGACACCAAATTGGGAGGGGTTGCTAATATGCCAGAGGACAGGATCAAAATTCAAAATGACCTGGATAGATTGGAGAGCTGGGCCAGGGCGAACAAAATGAAATTCAACAGAGAGAAATGTAAGGTCCTACACTTAGGCAGAAATAATGGAATACAGAAATATAGGATGGGGGACACGTGGCTGGATAGCAGTACGTGTGAAAGGGATCTAGGAGTCTTCATAGACCACAAGCTGAACATGAGTCAGCAGTGTGATGCGGCAGCCAAGAAAGCCAATGCAATTCTCGGCTGCATCAACAGGAGTATGGTGTCTAGATCGAGGGAGGTACTGGTACCACTCTACTCTGCTTTGGTTAGACCCCATCTTGAATACTGTGTCCAGTTCTGGGCACCCCAATTCAAGAAGGATATTGACAAGCTGGAGCAAGTCCAGAGGAGGGTGACCAAAATGGTGAGAGGCCTGGAAAACATGCCCTATGAGGATAGACTGAGAGAGCTGGGTATGTTTAGTCTGCAGAAAAGGAGGTTAAGAGGGGACATGATAGCCATGTTTAAATATTTGAAGGGATGCCACGTAGAGGAAGGAGGGGGCTTGTTTTCTGCTGCTCCAGAAACCAGGACAAGGAGCAATGGATTCAAGCTGCAGGAAAGGAGATTCCACCTGAACCTCAGGAAGAACTTCCTGACAGTCAGGGCTGTCCGGCAGTGGAATCTGCTGCCTCGGAGAGTAGTGGAGTCTCCTACCTTGGAGGTTTTTAAGCAGAGGCTTGATGGCCATCTGTCGGGAGTGCTTTGAGGGTGTTCCTGCATGACAGGGAGTTGGACTGGATGGCCCGTGTGGTCTCTTCCAACTCTACATTTCTATGATTCTATGATTAGCAGGCTTGTCTCAGCAGGAGGCACTTGTAGCTTGTACTGCTCAATGTCTTGTCTTTATCATCAACCCAAAGCTGGGCTGTATGTATTTGGATGCTAAAATAACAAGGCGTGGGAAGCAGACTCAGTATTTGTGTGCATGCCAACATCCATGCTTCTTGTCCTCTACCAGAAATGCCATTTCTACACCCAGAGCCAGCAATGCGATTAGGTAAAAAGAGGCAGCCACTTCAGGTGGTAGATGTTAGAGGGATGATAGCAGTGGGGAGGCTTCTCCCCATGTTCCTCTTGAATTGCCTACCCAACCTCTGTGGGTTGGTGAGAGCTGTATGTGTACTGTCCCCCTTAAATTGCCTTCTGGGCTCTGTCCCAATGCCAGGGTTGAGTACAAAATTAAATTCAATTGCCACCCGTTGGTGAGCTTCTGTGTGCAGAATGGAGGGGATAACATGGTTTTCTTTGCCTCAGGAAGCAAAATACCTCTAACTGCATCTCAGCTTTACCCATCTGCACACTACCTCATCCTGTATTACATTTCTTACTTGATTCTGTGGTCCTGAATGCTAATCAGTATGGCCTGGAAACTATATATCCATTCCTCTGTAAAGCAACTCAGTGTGGCTCCTGCCTGGGAATGTTAGACTTGATAGGGTGCCTGATTGTGCTTCCTGTGCTTTCTCAGTCATGGGGTCTCTGGTGTCCAGGTTTGGTCCTTTTTTTTTTACTTCATTTTCACCAAAGGCCATCTTATACTATACTAGTGTAGCACTATGATTCCACTTTAATTGCCATGGTTCCATGCCAAGGAATCCTGAGGTTTGTAGTTTGGTCTGAGGCACCAGAGTTGCTCTCTGATTGAAGATTTGAAATATCCCTCCCTCAATGGCCAATTGTAAGATTCCACAGAACAGAACTATAGCAGTTAAGGTGGAATTACAGTGATACCATTTTATGTAAAGATTTGTCCCGGAACTCATGGCAGAAATGGGAAAAGATAAAATGGGGTAGCAATAAGTGGCAAAAGAACAGGGGAAATAATAAATTGGTTACAACAGCACAAGAAATGCACCTCACCCCCAGCCTGGAACATAACTTCACTTGTATTAAAGGCAATTTACAACTTTTATCGAACAATTCTTTGAAAAAGAGAAGTGAGGTAAAAGTTCATTAAGTTAATATTTAAATATGAGGATACCAAAGGTGTAATAAGTTGTAAAACTTAAAAAGGAGACAGGATACATAGGAAGTAGAATTCAAGTGAACATCTAAACAGTTTTCTAACCAAGCAGTGTGTGGCTGCTTATATAAACTGGATTTGCCAGAGTGCTTCATACTGGTTTCCTTAAGGGAAAATGTTGCCTTTTCAGTTATCTTCTAAAAAAGACAAACATAAGTTTCCTTCAGTAACAAGCTTTCTTCCCTGGTGAATTTATAAGCATTTCGGAGTACTGAATTTCCATTAACAGCCCAGAACTCCAAATGCAAGTAAAACAGGAGCCAGTTTCTCTCTTTCTCCTCGCTTCCATATCCTCCAGTGATTCTGCTGCTCCTTGCAACCTACTGTTTCCGCACCTACTGTACTATAGATCAACAACACAGGTATAATTCCAGTGGGCTGGAAACAGTATATTTGTCTCTATTTACAAGAAGGATGATAAGTAAGATCCCAATAATTATTGGCCTATTTGTCTCTTGGATATTGACTCTAAGGGCCTTTCTGCACTACACTGTGCTATGATCCACTTCCAACATCCTGTGGAATTCTGGGGTTTGCAGCTTACTGACACCAAAGAGCTCTCTGGCTGAGAATTCTAAAGGCTCCACCTTAAATTACAAACCCCAGAATTCCATAGGATGTTGAAAGTGGAATAATAACACTAGAACAGTGTAGGGAGGAAATGGCCATTTTTATTTTACATTCCCAGATGGTTTCTGATTCCTGCCTTATCATTTTGTTGCTACATGCTCTGTTTCTGTTATTGTTTACTAGTTGCTAGCTAATATCAAAGACAGTTTTTGAAATGTTTAAGCCCCATGATGCTTGAAGAACCTTGCATGAGTCAGCATAATAGGTTAATGAGGGCAGACCTATAACTTGGTGCTTTATCCCTACTTTTCCTCCTTCTCATGGAATGTGGAAATATATGACTTGGCATCTGACACTAAGAATCCATAAAGGGGGCATGGTCTTTGGCTGAATTCAGAGACCTGTGTCCTAGGTTTTCCTTCTACACATCAAAACTAATGTGTGCAGCACTCTTAGCAGAAGGTACGAAATACCATTGTGCCTGAAGAGAATGGAAAATTTAGGGCTGTCATGTGCCTCAGGAACGTTCTCATGAATTAGGACTGAGGGTGAGCAATTAGTGTCCAAACTCTGTGTTTGTTTGTTTTGGAGTTTACATATGTGTTGATTTATTAGTCAACAGTTAGTTTCCTTGGGACTAACAATTTTAAAAACTCAAAAATCATAAGCAGATCGCAACAGAAGACATCAATTATTACATTAATAGATATCAACTCATTTGCACACTCATATGATAATCATAATGAACAAACTGAAAACAAACTGAAAGAACAATTAATTTGATAGACTATCTAAAGAAGCAATCATCTTGGATTTGACAGGCTTCCTGCTTCTCCAGTTATCCCACGTGTTTAATATTTTACTGGGGCACCTGACTGATAACACAGGGTCTCTGTCTTTCTACCTGAGAGGACCCTTGCTACATCAGTTTGTTTTTTAGAAGACACCAATGGACTTGGCACAAAATCCATATACATTTCAGAAGATTCAGAGAAGTTGCACCTTCTGGGCTTCTTGGTAGCTGGCACACCTGTGGTCCACAATGGCTGCACATATCAGATGAACATTGGCAACAATGCACAAACTATTTTTACAGAAGCTTGTCCACCATTGCTGATTATCTAACTAAGGGAACTCTAACTAACTATGGAACCCTGAATTTTTTCTAGGAAGTCACATCAAAGCTACTGAACTATAACAGATCAAATTGAGACTTAATTATTGTACAAAGAACAGGAACCCCTAGCCAAGATTCAATTCAGAATCCATTAAAAATAGGAGATAGGTGCTGTCATGAAACAGTGAAGCACTTCTGTAAGGAAGAAAGTTTTTTAAAAAAAGTTTGCTTGATTTCAGGAAGAATTTCTTAAAAGGTTAGTAAGTGCTTTTTGATAGTAATGGGGATCAAAAATAAAATAAAAACCTGATTATTTTTTAAGTTCACAAAATTTCATGAGACTTGTAGAGGAAAAGTTGTGGTTGCTGTTCATAAGCATGAGCCACTTGCGCAACCACAGTCCAACATTTGTGCAACCACAGTCCAAATGCAATGTGTAAGGAAGATATACATTCCCATCAATTTGATTTTACAAATGTGAGTGTTGAGAAATCAAGACTCCTTTGAAGTGGAAATGCTTGCTGGGAAAACCTCACCTTGGTTACATGAAACCATTTAATGGCAACTATGTATTTCATGTGCACAAGCGAATGCATACACATATACATACTTATATACATAGAGATGCACATGCACACGTGGGCAAGTCTAGTAAAGCAGTACAGAACTTTGCTGTTTTGTGTGAGTGCATGTGTGTACATGCTTTCAAGTCATCTGTTCTTGCACCCATGAAATTTTTCTTGTATTGTGACATCAGAGCCTTCCAACCATTTGTTTTCTTTGGCCTACATTTACTGAGCAGCAAAAGGATCATGCAAGCATGTAGATGACTGCCCTTCCGAGGTTCCCACAGTGCTGCAGAATGAAACTGGTTTAGGCATTGCAGGGATGTTAAAAAGCTAGGCCATTTCCACACTAGGCTGTTATAGCACTATTATTCCACTTGCAACATCCTATGGAATCCTGGGGTTTGCAGCTTTGGGAGGGGCCGGCTGGCCCCTCCCAAAGCTGCAAACCCCAGGATTCCATAGGATGTTGCAAGTAGAATAATAGTGCTGTAACAGTCTAGTGCAGAAATGGCCTATGAATGGCTTGCAGGAGCCTATGGCAAATGCCATAGGTCCAAATTCTGTGTTTAGTAACCAAGGATGCTGCCAATATTATGTGTCACTAGGAAATGCTGCCAGGGTCACATTTTGAGATTATTCTAATTCTACCTGCATGAGAACTGGCCATACTAGTCTTGAAGTAACAAGGGACAGAGATATGAAGGAATGGCCTAGCTACAGGAAGCTGGATCCACTTCTCAATTCTGAGACTTAACAAAGGTTCAGAAATTGATATCTTTGTTCCAGAGCTTGGAAAAATTGTTGTTTTGGAGCACAACTCCAATTCCCTAACCAGCATGATTCCCTAACTTCAATTTAAAAAAAAAGAACTGGACAAATTCATTGGGGTCTGATTTGTCAGGGGTTGCTAGGCAAGATAGCTACACAGAATCTTTATGTCCAAAGACCATATGCCTCTAAATATCAGAATCCAGAGACCATTTAAGACTAAACAGGAAGTGGCTCTTACCTCCATGTAAAGATGCTCCTGGAATTTGATTCTGACAGGGAAACTGACCTGTCTGCACTAATCCCAGAGGAAAACCTGGAATTTTATTTTTAAAAACTAACACATTGGCCATTACCATTTGTGTGTGCTTGTGTGTTTAATTAGCATGTTACCATGGCTCATTATTTTACAAGTGCAATGTTAGCACAACAATATTAAATTTTAAAAAAAAACCTAATTCCATTTTTAAAATAGAAAAAAATATCAAGAATAGGGGGGAAAAAAACCAAATAAATCTTTTAAAAGGACTAAGGAGTTACATTGGCCAAATAACATATTAGCAGGAAAAAATATTTCTTAGTTTTCTCAATGGCTGTTCCTAAACCATGGAACTCTCTTCCATGGGAGGTCCACCTAGCCCCCTTGTTGCTCCCTTTCTTCCATCAGGCTGGTACTGCAGCCACAATGTTGTGAGTTCAATCCTGCAGGGCTCCAGGTTGACTCAGCCTTCCATCTTTCCATAGGTCAGTAAAATGAGTATCCAGCGTGTTGTGGGAAATTAGCTAAACACATTGTAAACTGCTTAGGGAGTGCTTTGCACTGATAAGCGGTATAGAAATATAACTGCTATAGCTATTTAGACAGGATTTTGATGTTTAATTGCGTAGCAGAACTGTGTTTGAAAGTACAGGCTTCCCCCATTTATCTGACAGATTAGGGACTGGAGCACTGTCAGAAAAAAGAACTGGTTGAAAAGCAGAACTGTACTGTACCGCAGGGAGAATGAAGGGCTTACAGATGCTCACTTGGGACTGACCACACACATTCTGCTTGCAAAGGCCATTTCCACAGGATGGTGGTGTCCCAGCATAGAGATATGAGAGGAGTGGGACTGTGACAACACTTCCACATGACATAATCGTGGTCCTGCCCTTCTCATGTTACCAGCCAGCACAATTGCAGAGTATATCATTGACAGGAAAAGTCTGTTGATGACCCCCAATTATGTGAGTCTTTCATCGCAGCTGACCATGCAAAAGGGCTGGAAGTGCAATCTATGCACTTCCTCCTCCACTGCAGCATGGGAAGAAAGCCAGTGGCAGTCCAAAAGGAAAGAGTGTATCCCTTGCGCTCCCTTCTGCAGGCAGTTGATCACATCCAGAGAGGAGATCTGGGGATACGCTCCCATCCCAGCAGAAGCTCTGTCGGGACCGTGACAGGACATTGGCAGGAACCAGTAAGCTACAGAAATGACCAAAGTCTCTCAGCCAATTTAGCACCTTTCCTCCACCTGCCAGCTCGTTTTGCAAGCATGCAGTGGCTCCAAGAAAGTAGCCAAGTAGCCAAGAAGAACTGGTGAAAGAGTGGAACCCCTATTAAATTAAAGTGAGTCATCAGATAATAGGGCATCAAAAGGTGTGTCCTTCCTGTAGAATGCTGTGTTTTTATCTTGTATGTTTTCAGTTTTGTTTAAATGTCCTTTAAACTCTTTTTTGATTATGTGCTGTTGATAGAACTGTTGTTTAATTGTTTTAACTTTTGTAATATAACATTTTAGATCAATTTTTATTTTAAATGTTTGTACCTTGGCTCCCATGGTGGGAGAAAAATGGGCTTTAAGTCAAATAAAAAATAGAACAATAATAATAAATTGTTAACCACTTGTCACACATGCACCCCCCCAAAGTATCACATTACAGGTAACATAATTTCTTGTAATGTGTTACTTCCAAGCTCTCTCCCAGATTATAATATACAGATCTGAATGAATACTGATCTAGTATCATTACTAGAGATAGATGGTTACACCTATTCTTAGTTCCATGCAACTTTTTCTGAGCTGCTACAATTTTTTGGTTAGTTGCTTTTGGAAGCAAAATAGCAGACCAGGCGGACTTTGATCTGACAATAAAACAGTTGCCATATGTAATGCAGGACTGCAAGGATGACATAGCCATATTCATCCTCTTATCTGACTCTATTTCCTGTGGCCATACTTATTGCAGTTTTTAATCTCATCTGATACCAGCTTAGCTCCCTTTTGTTTCCCTCATGTACTCTTGCATCTGGGATTTCTCTTATGCTGTTCCCGAGGCCTAGAAAACCTGTCCTTTGCTTCTTGTTTACTTGTCCTCATACACTCCAGCCAGCACCAGTCTTCTAACATTTGGGACAGGGGCCTTCCTTAAGTCTGCTACCTGAGAAAACCTTTTAATTAGAAATACTGGAGGAGTGAACCTGGATGGTCTGTGTGGAAAGCTGAAAAGGATTGTTGTCATTGAGTGGAAAAGGGAGTGTGCACAATGAGAGACAAAAAGGGCTGATGCAGAGCAATGTTACAGCTCAAACATGCATGGTTTCTTCTGCCAATGTGGCTTCATAACTGTCTGTGTGAGCGGAGTAGTGAATCTGCTCTGGGCTTTAATCCAGAATTTGAAGAAGATATCCAAGGCACTGAACCATTCTGCTAACATAGAAGCCACCAATAATAGCTGCTGTCCAGGCATTTCAGGAAAGAGTGGGAGGATGTTTAGCCAACAGGAGTTAAAATGAGCAAGAAAGAACTTGGAATAGATCCATGCCTGATAATGTTTCTCTCTGGGAGAAGCTTCCAGGAGACTGTGTGATGTTACTTGTTTTATAATCTGTGTTCTAAGTGTGGGTAATTATAAAGCTGTCATAATTTCTACATAATTTCTATAGATCACACTCCAAAATTTCTGCTCAAGTTCATCATGTTTATGATGTACTCCTTCTTGTCCAGACAATCCTAAGCCAATTGACTTGAAAGCAAACCCAAGTGGAAGCGTTTTACGGTTATTGCCTGTGAACTGCCTTGGGAGAACTTTGCCCTGAAGTGCAACATAGAAATATTCGGGGGGGGGCATCAAAACAAAAGTATATACATAGAGCACTTACTCCCTGGTCAAGAGCACTCAGAATCACAACCCAAGTCAGCCTCTGATACATACCGGTAACTCTTACTAAGCCTTCAAGTAATATAGGAAATGGAGCTTGGAAATTGTAAGTTTTGAACTATAAATCCCAGCTAGCACAGCCATGCTGGTTGACAAATTCTGGGAGCTGTAGTCCAAAAAAGAAACATTTCCAACTCTTGTAGATAACATGGGCTAGCATAATACACAGAGACATCCTTTCCCTGGAGCACTAGTACCTCTCTTGACCTTTAGCCCTCTGAGATAGATAGATTTCCTCACTGGAAAGAAACAATGTGGCTTACGAGGCATCATTCATGCGGTGTTTCCTCAAACCATGTCAGCTTATTTTGTAGTTGTTTTCATCCTTAGAGTAAGATATAGCTTCAGTGTGCCTTAATATCTAGGAGACAATGGGTGTTGCCCCCATACTTCATGGCACCACATCAAGGTAAATGTTGTTTAGCAGGACCATGGCAGGTTCATAGCAACGGTGTTATTTCTTTATTTCTGTCTATGCGCCTTCAAGTTGCCTGTCAACCTACTCAGACATTATTTGCCACTGATGCCTTCTCAAAGGTAGGCTACAGCACTTGGAATTCCTTGGCAGTCTTTCATCCAAGTACAAACCAGGGCTGATCATGCTCAGCTTCCAAGATTAGAGGGGATCTAACACCTTCAGGATGTTTAGGTCTATCATATCTTTATTTAGGGCACCCCAAAGGTTAACATATCTGTTAGGCTCTAAAGTCCCATCAGACTTTCTGTTGTGACAAAATAAAATTTCTGGATTTTATATATTGGGGCCCTTTTGTCATCTTGGCACAGAAAAAGTGTGCCAAATACAACAAGGGGATTCCACCCTTGAAAGCTTATTGTATAATAATTTTATTAGTCTTTCAGGTGCTTTGGGGAAAGACTCTATATCAATTTTCAGAATGCCAATGAACTTGGCATTTCAAAGAGGGGTTGCATTCTGTCTTTGTGTCAAAAATGGAAACTTTTGTTTTGGATCATTATATTTTTTAAGCCCCTTCCTCTTAACTGTGAGAAATTCTATAAAGTGGCTGACAAAATAAAGTCATAAACAGTAATGAGGAGGGTTATTTTTTTCATATGTAACTGACTTGCAAGAAGGTGAAGAGTTATTGGTCTAAGATTTATATGTTAATTTAAAAAAAAAAAGTAGATGTTTTCAATATTACCAGAAATACTTTTGTTGACAGTTATTAATAAAAAACAGGATAATAAATATGACACTTCTAAAGATGCTGTGTGCCCAAACTTGTATACAGACCAAATCACAACAATGGAAGAATTAATTAAATAACAGATCTGTTCAAGTTGCAAAATGTACATGGATTTTTAAAAGATAAAACGATTGAAGATTTTTTAAAAAACTGGAAAACATTTATGGATTTTTGAACAATAAGAAACTTAATCATGTAATAATTTGTGGTTATGACTATCAGTAATTCTAGCAAGTTGAATGTACATAGATCTGTAATGGTAGAATAAGACATGGAATGTTAATCTATTTTCTCTTTTCATTACAGTTTGTAAGGTGCGGGGGTCAGAGTTCTTTTCTGCTTTAGTCAGCACAGCTAGAAAGTGTTTAAAATAATAGATTAGTCTTTTAGCAATGGGTTTTGCTAGATGTTTTAATTTAGTTCAATCTAATTTAGTTTAGTTTTAGTTTTAGTTACACTTTTTAGATAGATAGTTTATATATAGTTTGTTCCTTTTCCTTTTGTTCCTTTGTCTGTAGTTGTGAATTTGTTTGTATGTTTGTATTTAAATTAAAAATACAAAATCTCAAAAAAATGGTTTTATATGCTATGTGACAAGACAGACTGCCAGCATAAGAAGCAGGGAAATGTCTGAAAATTAAAGTTAGTGTAGCTTAAACAGTAACTAAGGCCATTTCCACACTACACTGTTATAGTGCTATTATTCCACTTTCAACATCCTGTGGAATTCTGGGGTTTGTAGTTTACTGAGACCAAGGAGCTCTCTGGCCGAGAATTTTAAATGCCCCTCCGTAAACTACACATCTCAGAATCCCATGGGATGTTCAAAGTGGAATAACATTACTATAACAGTGTAGTGCAGAAATGGCGTGAGGGTTAGTTTCAAAACTGTATTTAGAAATTAATTCTGAGTGCTAAATGCAGTGTGTTAACTTACACCAGCATTTGCTGTTTCAGGCACTCAAGTAAGCAGCATCCAGACCCGCTCTTAATTTTGCTAAGGGACAACTCTGAAGCCATTTCCGCACTAGACTGTTCTAGCACTATGATTCCACTTTCAACATCCTATGGAATCTTGGGCTTTGCAGATTAGCCACCTGGCCCCTCCCTAAACTGCAAACCCCAGGATTCCATAGGATGTTGAAAGTGGAATCATAGCGCTAAAACAGTCTAGTGTGGAAATGGCCTGAGAAGAAAATAGACTTGGGGAAGGCCTAAAGCCCTGTTCTCCGCTTCAAAGTGTTTCTACAAATCTCGAAATGAGTGGGGACCTGGTATATGCGCATTTATATTAAGTTCCATGGATTCAGTATTTACAAACTAGAATAAAAAGCCCTATCTGCAATATAAAAACAATATGTGAGAACAACAAATTCTAAGATTAATTAGCTGGCACAGTGTCAGTCTTTGAAAACACATCCAGACAATTGTATGCATCCAAAGGCTGGGAGTGGAGGAACATCTTGACCTGACAGGAAAGGGATTGTAATACTGGGGCTGAATGATTCATACCCTTCTCTGCAAGAACATTCCAAACAAGACCAGGGTGCCACAACTAAGAAGGTCCTCTCTCTTGTCACCACTCTCTGAAATTCCTTCAGGGGAAACACTGGGAGAGAAGCTAGGTCAAAATCAATAAGCAGATGCCTTTGCATTTTTGATATATTCCTGTGTTCTTGTCTTATTTTAAGATACCCTTAGTACCCCATGTCATCATCATCAATTAAACCATGACACTGACAGTTTCTTTAAGCCACCCTGGATACATTTTAATTTGCAGGGTGGAATAAAATTTGTTTACACTGACATTGACACCATACATTTTGGATGCCTTGTTGTCTTTCTGTTTCCTGGCAATGATGACCAAGGAGTGGCCAAAAGTCCTTACACATACTTAGCTATTCAGCTGAGTCCACCCATAAGGACCAGGCCATGCAAAAACATTTCCATGTGATGCTTATTGGATCCTCTGAGAATGTTCCTTTTTCCCATTTTGCAGATGAAAGCCACAAGAAGAAATACTATAATGTACCACAAGTTGCAGTGAGTTCCTATGGATGGAGCAGGGGGGCGGAACCCTGTGTCTCTCAGATCAGATCAAAGAACTCAAATACATAACCAGTTGCTTTTCTCTGTCTCATTCAGTACATGACACCTCTGCATCTAATGCTTATATCCAATCCTATGCCCCTATGAATCTCTTATCACATAAACAGTCAGAATTGTCTAGAAGACCATCTTCGCAGCTCTCCTTGCCAGCTAGTCTCCTCAAGCTGTGATTGTGTGGGACTAATTAAGCATCCTCTACTAAGAAAAAGCATTGAGAAGATCTTACTTTTTGGACTACAACTTCCAGAATCCTCAGCCAGCATAGGTATGCTGGTTGGAGGATTCTAGGAACTGTAGTCCAAAAAAGAACTCAATTGACAAGACTCGAAGCAAAGTTGCGTATCCTCTATGCTGTTGTTTTGTTTGGTACCTCTTTCCATTGTTCCAGATGTGTTCCTCCTCAGCCTGTGCTCCTGCTTCTTTACGCCCGGCTGTCTCTGCGTGCAACTGGTGGGAGGAAGTCCCAGGCACTTTATGTGACTTTTTGGTACCTGCCAGATGCCTTTGACTCAGCACATTGTTACTGCTTTGTTTTCCCTGCATTATCTTCTTAGCAATGGTGATTGGGTGCTGGCCAAAGCCACCTAGCAACTGATTGGCTCTGGAAAAGTTGGGGCGGAGCCTCTGCCAAAACCACAAGCTTAAGAAGGGGATATTGAATGTAAAGGATATGACAGGGAGGGTGTGGTAATCCACACAGGGCACGTGGAAGCTGAGCTGTCCTTATGGATGTGGGTGGAAAAAAGCCAAGAAAAATGAGGGAAGTCTGAGAGAACAAGATCCTAACATAATGGGAACCCCTTTTTAGGGGGGACCACCCTAGCTCTGGGATTCTGGAAGTTGCGGTCCAAAAAAAAATATATTTTCACTCCAAGCATTGAAAATTATTTTTCTTTCCAGGATAAACTTGAAGAATATGAACTGAATAAAAGATAAGGACAGATCTTCTCCTCTGTTCTCAGGCACAGTTTCCTTCATGCAGTTCTCCAAATGAAAGTGCTGCTCTTTCTGTGGACCTCCAGCCTCAAAGTTTCTCACTGTACTCTCCAAAATGTCATTCTGCTCATGAGCCACAGGGGCAAGGAGAACATTCTGGAGCAGATACTCCCTCTGGCAAGTAGAGAGTCTCGGATTATCATTATTAGTTTTGAGACACTGGAATGAGCTGTGACTTTGAACTGTCACACTTCAAACGAACATAATCCTTACATGACGCAGGAATCCTGCTTGCCCCAATCTCACTCAATTACCAGACTTTTGAATATAATTAAACTGTTAGGAAAGGTGTCATCATTCAGTATGGAATGAGAGCAAGAGGGTTTTTTAGGGGAAAAGGTCTTCATCTTCTTGAAAAACACTTCTAAGCGAGTCTTCTGTGCTGAAGGGTAAAGGCAGGGTAGAAAACTTTCAAGACATTTACTGTGAACAGTGACAGTCACACAGGCAGCCATAGGAATCACCTGTCCTATGATTTCTTCAGCAAGACGTGAGTACTTGGACAGCCTAGGATGGGCCTGATGTTGCCATTCAAGAATATCACCAAACTGAAGAGTGATAGGTTTCCTCCAGATGAGCAGTTTGCACTAGTGCTGTCCCACAAAAAGCCATCATGCTTCTAGGATAGTTCCAATTTTTCATTACATTCTGTCCACAGTAGTAGAAATGACATTACTGCTGAAAGGTGAAGGTTCAGTGAGCAGCTTTGCAGGAGGAAGTCCAAGCAACCCTTTAAGAAAAAGAAATTAGACTATGTGTTTATTCATTTTAGCCTGATTGACCATTACTTCCTTTGACACATTAAAAAAAACCAAAATGTTTAGGCCATTTCCACACTAGCCTGTTATAGTGCCATTATTCCTCTTTCAACATCCTATGGAATCCTGGGGTTTGCAGTTTAGGGAGGAGCATTTAGAATTCTCAGCCAGAGAGCTCTTTGGCCTCAGAATTCCACACAA